>CM060564.1:61400233-61717733 GCA_030625065.1 Alectoris magna | reverse complement strand
CTAGCTTTTCAGACTTTTTTTTATTTTGAAGCATGCTGTTCTCACAGAATGGCAGTATCTGTTGGACACAAATACTGAGGTGAAAAAAAAAGATTATTAAAATCTCAACATCAGAAAATAAAAACTGAGCCTAAAAACTTGTTAATTAATAGAAAGCATCATTAGGAAATATATGTTAAAGAAGAAACTTATTATCACAACTAAAGTGAAGAAGACAAATGAGGAAAGCCACAGATTGAAATTTGTCTCATTGACAATCTGTCTATTTGTCCACTTTACTCAAGAGCAAAAAACTACTTAATAAGAAGCAGAATTGCAGTTTTGTAGATGCATGTTGCACAAGATAACTCAACATTTTAGGTACATCTTTTCATATTTAGATAAAAAAGGAAAAATTACTACTACCTTCCTAACAAGGAATGGGAATGTTTCTTAAATCTATGTTAGTTTTGTAGGATGAGAACATTTTCTTCCTTATCTGCTCACAAGAGTCCTAAAAGAACCAACTAGAAATGTTTCCGTTTTTAAAAAGAGGATGCCTACTGCTTCTCTTGTAATTTGGACAGATACTAAATATTTTACTATGTACAGTTCTGGGGCACCCAACACGAAGAAAGACATTGAGCTATTTGAGTGGATCCAGAGGGCCATGAAGATGATCAGAGGGGTGGAGCACCTCTGTATGAGGACAGGCTGAGAGAGTTGAGGCTCTTCAGCCTGGAGAAGAGAAGGCTCTGGGGGACCTTACAGAGCCTTCCAGTACTTGAAGGGGGTCTGCAGAAAGCTGGGAAGGACATTTTATAAAGACATGTAGCAACAGGAAGAGAGGAAATGGCTTTAAACTGGAAGAGGGTAGATTTAGACTAGATATTAGGAAGTAATTATTTACTGTGAGGGTGGTAATGTGCTAGAACAAGTTGCCCAGCAAGGCTGTCGATGCCCCTTCCCTGGAGGTGTTCAGGGCCAGGCTGGATGGGGCTCTGAGAAACCTGGCTTAGTGGGAGGTGCCCCTGCCTGTAGCAGGGGATCAGAACTACATGATCTTAAAGGTCCTTTCCTACCCAAACCATTCTATGATTCTATGATTCTAGGAAATATACAAAATACACTCAGTCAACATTTGCATTCATTTCTTAATAAGCTTGTTCTAATAGTTTCGGATGTGCTCTAAAGTACAGTACTTTCTGGTGCTGAAGCCTGGATAACTGTCTTTTGACTTGTTTGCTAAAGAGAGCGTTATCTCCATTTTCTTATCTAATCTAATTCAGTTGGAGAAAATAGGCAATAGGGCCAATTCTTTTGGCGTGTTCAGTGATTCTTACAACATATACTGGAGCAGCAGAAAATCCTGGACATAAATCACCCTTTCTGACCAGAAGACTGTATTCCTTAATAAAAGAGAAGGAAAACCACTAACACTATCACTGCAAGTCAGTTTTCTAAAGTTGCCTCTGTAAGGAGGAGTATAGTTCTGCAAATATTTTCACTCCCATTTACTTTAGAAAAAGCAAGTGCATTTATTTCCACCATGGCACTCCAGCTAATAAGCCTACTTCTTTTCTCTGTGGAATCAGTTGTGTGATTTCAATGAAAGCAAGGTTCAAGGAAGAGCCTGTGGAGGTATCTTTAAGAACTGTATAACCCTCCATTACGTTCAGCGGGAAAAGTCACAGACTTCAGATTAGATACATACTGAACTAGGGTCTGAAATGGTATATTTTGTATGAGGTCTGCTCTGAAAGTAATGCCTCCATATTCACTGATGAAGATATTTACAAGTGCAGCATGCAAGCTCTTGTTCATCACTAGTGAAAATGCAAAAATAATGGTACTGAATATGTAAAAAAAAAAAAACACTTTTTTTTTGCACAGGTTTTTTTTTTTTTTTCTTAATTCGCAAATATTTTCCTGATATTTCCCCCATACTCTTTTGTTCTTGCAATACAAAAGTTCAAATAAGTGTTTCCATTTCATTTGCATGTATTTAATGGATGACCTAAGGAAATAATTTTCTGTGTATGCCTCAGTGCTGAGGTGAAGACAATGGCACTACTCAACTTCCATAAAATCTGTTGATGGGACAGATGTAAAATTAATTAATTCTTGTTGAAGTATAGTCTTCTTTTATTATAAGAACTGTAATATCATCAGTGCTTCCTGTAGGTGCTTCCTTTTCTTAGAAAGATGATCCTGGCCAATGTTTCTGTTTCATCAAAGTATTAATCTTACAGTTATAAGCCTAAAATGATGAAAGAATACCTAGAAGTTTGGAATTCAGATATATATTTGAATTGTTACATGCTTATTGTACTTCATCAGTGTAAGAAAATCTCACTTGGATTAATAATTAAAATGTCCATATACTTTAAATTTCCACAAAGTATCCCTGTTGATATCTCTTTCTGTTACCTTCTCTTCTTTGATTTTGAGGTTAGAAAGTCTCAGCATCCTTCTTAAAACGAATGAATTAAAAATTTCAGGTTATTGGCCACATATTGCTTGTAATGCTATCATACTTTTTGAGTAAGCAGATATTTCTTGCTGAATTTATAAATTGATTTTTTTTTTTTGTAGTTGCAGTTTATTATAAGAATTTCCATTAGAAGGAAAATGATGCTGAATCTTACATAGAAGCATTTTCTAAATTACAAATATTAACATTTGATCATAATTTTCTTATCTGTAAAATGTCTAAATCTGAAATATTTTGAAAGAACAGTAGTAATAACAGTCATCATCTCCTCCTACTTGTATGTTCATGCTATGAGATTACTATGTATCTTATACACATAGGTTGCTCTAAAAGTAATGCCTCCTATTTATTTCCATGGAAACAACATCAGATAAGAAAAGCACAATAGCATTGTACAATAGAGCAAAGTCTCAGCTACAGAAAACTATTTTTAAACATAGACAGTACTATTAGCTATGCATTTTCGCTAGCAATGAACAAGAGCTTTCACACTGTGCTTGTAAATATCTGCACCAGAGGAGGCAACCCACTGTCACTATCACCACTGATGAAACACATCACCAACTGCCTCATTGTGCTCATATCTACTGTTTGGTCTCTGTCAATGTTCAGCAAGCATCAATAAATGTCAGTGGGTGCCAATTTTTCCACACAGACTAATTCAGCTCCTTTTCATCATCTGCACTTCCATGTCAGATGCCATTCTGTCAGACTTCTCCTCTGTTGTCATTTGTCACAAGACAAAAAAAAAAAGTAACAGAATATTTGTGGGAAGGTTCATTCTCTTACTTCCGTACCATCAACATCTGCTTCTGATATTCTGGGTCAACTCCATAACATGGGAGGCACTATTTTCAGAGCAGCCCCCATGCAATGGTGCGCTGAGAATAAGGTTCCGTTCACATCAAACAGTTTTCATGTCATTAGCTGAACTTCTAAACACTTTTTTTTTTTTTTTTTTTTTTTAGCTAGCTCCATCAATGTATTTAGTTTTCTTGTTGAGAAGTATCAGTGATTAAAGGAAAACAAGATTTAAAGAAAACATAAAACTTAATAGCATTGCAGAAGTGAAATGATTCCAGGCTTTTTAGTGGTGTGTGCTGTCTTGGAGGAATTATTTCCGTCTATCCATATCCTCAAAGTAGATAAAAGTCCAATTGATTATACATTTTGCTGTTTCAAATTTTCTCGTGGTTTTCAGGTTGAAGACATTTTAAAATTGTGAGTTGAATTTTTTTTGAAATTATTTTGTTTCTGATATTTTCCTACTTTGGAGTACTAGTGTATATTTTCAAAACACTACTTTGGATGTAAATAATGTATTATTCTGTGCTCTCTCTACTGTAGACGAGGCAGGCAGCCAGCAAATTCAGTCAGAAAGTGGGAACCTTGGCACCTGGCTTTCAGATAAAACCAAATGCTAAATGGTTTAACTAAATGCTTATGCTGATCTTTTCTCCCTTTTCTCTTCCACAGCATAGCTCTTACAAATTTGGGACTGACATAAGCAAGAACTGAAAGTATTTCTACACTAGTCAGTTAACTTTAGGACTTTTTTCCAATCTTTTCCAACGGAAATTGAATGGAAAATTGATAAATACATCTTCATTGCTGCTGGTCATCTAGAAAAGTTGAAAACTCTAGAATATAAGAAGTTAAATCTCTTATTTGAAATTATTCCATTCCAAGACAGAGCTTGATTTCAAATCCAATCTGTCTCAACTTATGACAGATTTCTAACACGATCAGCTGCAGAATTCTGCATGGCATGAAAACTGTCTCATAAGTGTGGAATAAAAAATAAATATCTCTCATGATTTTTATTTCCCTTCTGAATATATCTTCTGCTTTAAATTTCAGTGGAATTCAATGTATTGTAAACATCAGCTTAAGCTAAGCAGCACTTACTTACCCTTACTCTGTTCTCTCTCCCCTATCCACACCAAAAAGAGACAGAAAGAGAGAGAGAAAGAAGAAAAACATTCCAGCCAGGCTACAAAATCTTGTTGTATTATCACTTTGTCAAAGGTGCTTTAAAAAACTATCTGCATCAATCTTCTGGGGTATGTTACTTTGCAGTAAGTAAACTCACACGTGGATATCCATGACAATCACATACATGTCTTTAAAATATTTGGTGGTAGTTATCTGAAGGAATGCAAGTGTTCCTTGTAAACTCAGAACAGAGTAAAACAAGAAGCTGATGAGCTTTCAGGGACTCATGTGCTCATGTTTTTGAAAACTTCGACTCTCAACTACATTAGCTGGTATAATTGTAGGAAGAGGTCTTTATTCATGTAGGGCTTTTTGTGTAGTAAGATACGAGGCTATAACTTTGATGATATAAAATCAATTTCTTGCAAGTTATTTCTGACATACTTGCTATCCAGGTACTGGACTGAAGAAAAGACAGTGATCAGGAAGATAAAGTATACTTAGCAGTTAAAATGTGATATGACAGAAAAGGTGGGCAGGCAGTTTTGCGGCTGCAATCACTGAAGTATGATTAAGTTTGAGTAAATGAAGACAAAATATTACTCATGATTTTATTCAAATGTGGAAGAAGAATATCTTTTATTTTTGTGCATTTCAGTAGAGAACTTCTAAGAGTTAAAAAATTAAGTGATAGGGCAAGAATATACTAGACTTTTTTCAAGGGTTAAAGTGTGCTCAAAATTTTGCCCTGAAAAAGCCAAAATGCTGTTTGAATTTTCAAGATATGAATGCAGGCTTTAATAGAAATCTGATTGCAGGAACATCAAATCAAAATTTACCTTAAAAATGTGAAATAAATAAATAGTAAATTAAAGAATATAAATAGATAAAGGAGTGGATGAATTGGGTGAAAGACTAGGAGATATTTTTGACTGTTGGGGAGAGTAACAGAATAAAGATTGCTGCTGAGGATGGGGAAATTGGGAGCATCAGGTCAATCAGTTAATGGAAAGTAGATTCTGACTGAGAAATCTTACAATCTGCTTTGTTTTACAAACTAGTGAGGAACAAACTAATTTATTAAAAAGTCTTTTGCAAGAAAAAGAAAAGATAGAAAAAGCCATACAGAGTGTACATTGTGAACACCATAAGTATTCTTCTTGGTGCTGCAATTTAGGCTAAAATATAGAAAAAAGACAGAGACATCTTATGATAAAATTTTTGTTACATGTATGCATTCCTTGATAGAAACAGAGTAATGAGAATGTATGTTAAAACAACTTTGCCATATACCTGCAAGTACATTCATATATTTCAGTTTAGGGTACTTCAATTACCAGTCTCATTTATTAACCACCAAGATGTGAAACCACAAGGTGAGGTTAAAGTATCATCAAGGGTATCTTCATCACTTCAATATCATTGTCTTAAAAAGCACTGACCAGGAAAAGTAGATGACCTCATTTCAGAATTATTACAGTACAGAGAACTCAGTTTCAACATTATAATTCATTTTCCTACAAAATATTTCAAATTTATGATCAGTTTCCTGACATATAATAGCTAATCGTTAAGGATAGCCACTTTAACATAATATGAATACGCATTTCTCCATAGGTAATACAACAGTTCCTGCATTAGCATTATTGACTAAGGTGCATTTAACTTCTTCACTAATACTTAATGGAAGGTTAATGTATAAGTCAGAAGATTAAATGGCTTTTACTTAAAACAAGTATATTGATTAAAATAACTTAGTGTGGTTTTTAAAGATGATGATATAAAAGTAGTCACACTTTTAAATATTTTATTAAATATTATGAGCAAAATGTGGGCTTTAGCTGACCAAAATTACTGGAAGTTATTGTACTAATTGTACTTGGAGCTAATTATTGCTCATAGTTAACAGATGAATATTTTATACTGAAAGGTAACAAATCACCCCTGTTAAATTCAGCACTCAAAGTTAGCTCCATTCTGTCAGTCTAGGAATTACCCTGGTGCTGTGAGCAATGTCCTTCACATGCTATCTTCTGTTTCTTATTCATGGCGTACTGAAGAATAGAGTAACCTTCCAAATGTGACAATGAAAGATACTTCTATTTCTTTTTCATGTGCAGGTTAAAAGTATGTGTTAAACATTTCACACCAGGTATCTCAGCACGAACATACAGACACAAAGCTGTGGCAAGGGAAATTCTTTTAGATGTTTTTAATATTAACTTGGGATTCTGTATGCATACAATACTTAGGAATACAGTTAATACAATAGAAGATCCTTGGAGTCCTATGCCTCCTCATCTGCTCTGGTTTCAGCTCAGTAAAATCTTATGCTGAGAATTTTTCCTGTAACACTACACATGGCTTCACCTGGCACACTTTGCTCAATACTCTGCTGAGTTTTTTCAATATTGTGGAATTATTTTTATCAAAGGAAAAGGAGTAGTGTGGGATGAAAATGCTAAAGGACACAGGCAGGCAAACACTTTGAGTATTAATGGCAGTGTATTAAGTTTCCTTGTGTCACTGGTGATTATTGTGTGCTACTGAAGTACGTATTTCAGGTTAAAAAAAAGATGAGCCTAGTAAATAACAGTTTGATTATGCTGACTTCAGTGAACCAGAACAGCTGTAGCCTTGGGTGGATGCTGAGGATGGAACAGTTGTGCTTTACTGCTATTGTAATTCTGCCTGTTTACAGAGAGGCACTGCACCTGCAGGATTTCTCTGTTTACATCTTACAGAAATGCAGCTGATCTGTCTTGACTTCTGCTTGAAATACTGGTTTTCAGACTGACCCAGATAACACTAATAAGGGCACACAGAATAACAACAACAAAAAAAATTAGTCATAACTGAGTTTTTCAAACATCTCTTTGTTCACTTTAGAGAACTAAGTTTGGCTCAAGTAAAATGTATTTTTTTATTTCTCCTATTTTAAATATTTCACACACTTCTTTGTAAATGGTATAAATTTACTGGAACTCAGCAACATGGAGTAATTCTATAGCAGGAAATAGCTAAAATGAGATCTCTTCAAGTTAAGAAAGAAGATGAAGTCTAGAAAACTATGAGTGACACTGCGAAAATAGCAGGGATGAGAGTGCTCACTATATCTCCCCAGGCACGAGCTAGCAAGTATCAAATGCAAATATGACAAAGTGCATTCAAGGAAAGGAAATGTTTCTTCATGAAACACAGCGAAGCTGTAAAATACTTTGCTACAGGAATCCACAGGTGCTACCAGTGTACATGTATTGAACAACTGACTAGACAAACTGAGGGAAGTAAAATCCATTAGGAGATATTACATTTAAAACTCTACTTCTGGATGGGAAAGTCCCAGGCTGAAGTTCAAAGGAGTGCTGGTGAAACACTTTTGTGCTTGGCAACATCAGTCCAAAAAGCTGCAACCGAACAAGCTGGCTCCTGTCCTTTTTGTTTCCCTTCCAGACTCTGGTACATTTTCTCTCATTGTTATATTTCAGGAAAAATCCATTGGTGACATTCTGATTATTAAAAAACCCTTCAGTGTGATAGTAATTTCACACTGACATTATTTCAGTCTTAAGCAGGACAGACTGAGCATTGTGCTAGTCATCTCCAGTCCTTTTCAGGTCTCTGTGCACCTGAGCTGCTAGTGTCCTCACTCATAGCAATGCACTGTCTGTGTTTAATCGTTATTATTTTCATTATCAATTAAAGCTTGAATTAGCAAGCAATCATGCTACTTGTCACCAAAACATATCTAAAGAAAGTTGTTGTAAAATGTCAGAAAGTACAAATAATATTTGGTTGAGGGCTTGTGAACTAGTCCACTTTAAATGGAAGTGGAAATGTAACTGCAATGCGATTGTAATGAGAGTTTGTTTTCAAACTTTATAAAATTGGGAGATCTCACTCGTTACTGAGGTTATTTGTCGGACAGAGCACTGAAGCTTTGATTTTGTTTAAGTTAAACAAATCTATCAGGCCACAGTGCTGCTGCAAGATTACAGGACAGCAAATATAAGACCTGGTATAACAGAGGAGGGCTGGAAAAAAGGTGGGGGAGGTGATTCATCTAATCTCCATTGCGTGCTACACATTAGCTTTTAAAGAGTAGTAGACTTTTAGATACAAAAGTAGAAAATGCTACACAGGTTTGCTAAAGACAGATCATGCTGGACTAATCTGGTATCCTTTTTAGATAATGATGTTTTTCTACACAAGGGAAATACAAGCTAGATTTACTTAAGTATTTGATATAGTGGCACACAGGAAATTACTACTTCACTTAGAATGCGGGGATTAAGATAGGAATTGTCAGGTGCACGAAGAAATGCAGAGAACAACAAAAGCTTGCTAAGGAGAAATTATTGTGGAGGTTATGTGGGGAGTTTAAGGATAAATCTTGGGACCAATCTGCTTATTTCCATTAAGGACTTTTTTTTTTTTTTTTTCACAATAACAAAAATAATTCTCTAAATAGAACATGAGTGAAGCCAGCAAGCAAAATTGAGTTATCAAAGAAAAAATTGTTTTTGGATATCATGTGGGAATAAGCAGGTGATCCTAAGGGACTGAAGTATCGGAAATGGGATGAATTACTAGAAAATGGAAATTCAGTGGTTCTGGAATTAGTAAGAAGCTCCTGCCATGTGCAAAGATATAATCAGATGAAAGGATCTAAGATAGTGATTTGGATATTTTAATCATGCACAGGTTGACTGGGCTGTTAAAAGAGTTGGGAAAGAATGAGACTCTCATCAAAAGAGACAAAGTGAGTATTTTAATTATTCCATACTATCAAGAAGGAAAGAAAAGGAAAAAACATGCAAGAGTTAATGAATTACTTCAATTATCATTCTTCCAATTCAAAAGTATTTTCTTCTAGCATGTCAAATGGAGACAGAAAAAAATGTGAAATTTTCAAAGTTAAAAGGTGGTAACAACATACTGAATCAAACAAACAAACAAAACACCAACACTTTTAAGCCATATAAAATAGATGTTAAAACAACTGTGATGGAGCACTGTATAAGAGGCAACTGGACCCAGTGATCCAGAAAGACATTTATAGTCCTGTGTTTGCAAACTATAAACAAGAATCTTCTGGTTGGGTAAGGTGAACATACACATTCAGTCAAAAATTAAAATAGTTTTTACTATGTGACTTAACAGATCTCCAAAGAGATTTAACAATGTTCTAATTTTCATTATTTTAAATAACGCAGGCTGGGCTGATAAAAGCAGTTTGAGCATACATTTTAAAGAAAGATTCCAGTGAATCCTATATCTCCTTTATATAACAAAGCGAATATGTTTTTAGCCAGTCATTGTTAAATGTCAAAGCTTTCTGAAAGGGAAAGCAAGATGAATCAAAAGTAAAAACTCACATCAAAAGTCTGGTGCAGCCCCTGGGATTAGAAACAGGGTGTGTTGTTCCCATGCTGTACATGGTGTCTTTCAAAACTGAGAAGGAAAAAAATCAAAAGAGAAATTTAGAAAAATTTGTAATGCCAATGACTGAACATTTTTCTCCAAAATATTTTGCTCCAAATTTTGCTCCAAACATAGCTTTCTTCTAAGCTAAAGCAAATAACATAAAAAAGTTGAGAAAAGTTTTGCTTTCTTTATTTCCTTGTTTGCTTTTTTTTTTTTTTTTTTTTTTTCTTTTAGTTTGCTGAGGTTAACATCTATTTCTTAAAGTCATTGGCCTGACACCGACTGGCACAAGATTCCATAGGAAACATGCAGCTTCCCAGTGCATTAATCTGCTCCAAAGCCTGTCATACTGCACCAAAGCCAGGCTGTGCATGGCCTGCCCTTGCTTGGGTGTGAATGGGCTACGTCTGGCAGTGGAGGCAAATTAGCAGGGCTGCTGCAGTGCATGAGCTGCCCTGAATTCCCCTGAGACTACTTGAGAGTGACCTGAGAGGGTGAACTGTCTGTGACTGCAGTTACAAGAGTTATAAACAATAGCTATTAATACTTTCCTAATGACAACCAAATCACTTGAAATATCCCTAAAGTATCCAAGTTCCTTGAGTTTACAATGGATTTTATCTAAATGATATATTTCACAGAGCTATTGAAATGTGTATTTTCAGTTAAAGGTGACTCCAAATGTAAAATCTGGAGGTTTTTTTTTTTTTTTTTTAAATTTAATTTAAATTTATTAATTTACAGATAGACAAAAACATTTACTTAACAGATTTTTTGGGGAAAATCTAGTCTATCATTAGGTCAGCTGCTGTAATATTAGAGTGCTAAATGCTATTAATTTTTTTTTACACAGTGCAAGAGTTTAGAAGAATGTCTTGATCACATCTGAAAGATTCTGAGTGCTACTCTACTTGATTTATGTGGGAACCAGTCAGTGCTAAGTGCCCCACAGGTGTGGAGGCTCCTCAGTGTTAAAGGATTTATAGAAAAAAAAGATATTAGTCAGAGTGTATGCTGGCATCCTGAATAAATCAGTATGATAATTTACACCTAAGTATCAGGCTCTAAGTGTGAAAATAAATGTGCTTAAAGTATTTGATTTGGCTTTCAATACCAAATGCATTTTACTAATTTAAAATTCATCAAATTAAGACCTTTCTGGCTATTCGCAACCTCCATATCTCTGTTTCTAAATTGGATTTGACAGATCTCTTCACTTTTTGTGCTGGAATGTATATTGTTTTTGAAATCTCACTATTACTGTAGTGACATAATTGCAGTGAAACTCAAAGTCTTGGTAACATTAGTGCATGAAGATAATGACCCACTTTCCCATTACATGTGTAATGTTTGATGGCTTGGTAGAGAAGAGAAAAGCAGTTCAAATTTGTGCTTTCATAAAATTCGGTCTAGAAAGGGAGCTATTGAAATCTGTTTATTAGAGAAGTACCAGCTAAGGGTTGTTCCTCAAACGTGCTCCATTCAATTGCTCATATATCTACCCTGGGGATGCAGATAAGCCCTTCTATTCCTGTAGTACAGCTACCACCCAATGTCAAATATTAATATATTTATTCATTTGCTCACAGAGTGGTGATTTATATTCAAATGCTTCCTCAGACTACTAAGGCCAAAATCTCTCTTGTCCTCCCTTAGCAGGAGGCACAACAATAACCCCTAGACTGTTCCTACTGCAGTTGTAATGCAGCTGAAAAATGGTTACGAAACATCTAATTGACACAAAACAGCAAAATAAAAAAAATATATTTATATAAAAAGAGTTGTACTGCAAGTATACTTGATGGAGTGAGGAGATTTAAATTCCTTAGTGAAATTTTAAGAGTGGAAAGAAGACATGACCCAATATTTTATTTGTTGGTTTGGAGCTATCTGTTGCATTTACCCTCCAGTTATAACCCGATTTATGTAAAGGCTCTAGTTTTTTTTATGGCAGTTATGACTATTTACATGGACATAGGAATAGGAGATCTGAAAAACTGCCTGTGAAGCTGGAGGTTAACTCTGAAATAAAGCCTCTTTCTGTTAAAGTAACAGAGATGTCTTCATTATACATGTCCTAAAAATACATGAGTTTAATTGCACTCTAAGCACGTTGACTGAATCAGAATAATTGTGTGATGTGGTTCTTCTATTTTTAGTGCTGATAATTTTAAACAAGAAATAGATGTGCAGACTGGCACTCTTTTGTCCATGCACAAAAGCAGAACTGAAAAAAATTGTAAGAAATACTGAAAGGGATTTTAAGTTTATCTAGAAGACTGTTAACAAGCTGCTAAGAGGGGAACTGCAATGGACTGTAATTTTTCTCTCATATTAGAGGGTAGAACAGAGAAAATCTCATCACATCCTGGTTTAAGATAGAGTTACTCCTACATATATTTGCATCATGCTGAATCAATATGTTTTTTTAATAAAATATATATACATTTTTGTAAATATTCATATGTGCTTACACCTATTTTTCTATGGGAAAGAAATCTGAAGTTGTTACCAGTACGAGAAAATCATGCTTAATTCAAAAGAATTTGTTTACACAAAACCCACAAATCATTTAAATATAAAATATTTGTTTTCTTTATTTCAGAGTGAGTAGTAATAAGAACGAAAGATTTCAGTAAAATAAGTACCAAAAGACTTCAGATACAAACAAATACAAATCAGTTAGCAGTTTTGTAAAGTTTCAGGAAAGAGTAAAGATTATCAACCAATTAAATAGTACTAAAATCTCTTGTGCTGAGTGTATAAAAGTATAAATAATGATGACTATCTTGAAGAAGTACTGATGTCTAATGATCAAGAGAAATTTTAAATTTCACCTTTCTTCAGGTAAGCCCCCTCGGACAAAGATGGAGAGTCCTATGTACTTAGTATATAGCACAAAAGGAGCCTGATCATGTTTGAATGAGAGTGTTTCATTGACTTGAATAGGAGCAAGATTGCTCCATCAATCTAGATTTTCTTTCTTCTCCTTTTTCTTTTGTTTCAGATTGGTAACTCTGGCTTGAGCTGTCAGTCAAAAACCTTGCTAGATGAGATTCAATGCCACATTTGTATTTTGAATGACATTAAGAATTTATATTATACATATATTTATGTTTCACTTACAGTTTAACAGCAATAGAGTTTTAGCACTTGAGTGCTGAACAAACCTGATTGCTTCCTGATATTAGGAGTCCAAAAATATCTTCTAACTTAGGCATACCGTCTTTACATAGAAAATGCTTTTTAAAACTTTCTTAAATTCAGCTTTTATCCTTAATGTATTCTGAGAACAACTTACAAAGCTTTTGATTACATAGCTAAATTAGTAAAGAATTAGTGCCACTTACCTGTTGATTTCATTTGCTACATTAATTGTTCTTGATTCTGATACATATTTCTAATCATCTACATACTCTTGCAAAATATATGATCCCTCAGGTTCTTTTCACTTTTCTTTCAACTAAAAAGAAAATTAAACTCAGTTTAAACAAAGTTCAACTCAGCAGGCTTTAACTGATCAGTCTCAGTGATGTATCTTGTCATTCAATTTAATCCTGAATTAGAATTTAAACACATTTCCTTATTATTGATTTTGGACTACCAAGAATTATATAAAACCGTTCCAGTCAGTTTAGCATCACTGCATTGCTTGAATATTATTCCCTTAAGATTTCATTGTATTTGTAAAAAAAAAAAAACAACACAATTTTTTGTCTATATTTTTTTCTTTTGTCTCAGCTGTACTTCTGGTGGGGTGAATTGATCTCCGCATGACCAGTCATAACTAAAAATCAGGGAAAGTCTTCTAATAAATCAAATATCTGTAAGTCAGGTTGAGTTAAAGCACGTGTCTCCATTTATATATTTCCAAATGTTTTGTAAAGGAGGAGATGTAGCATTTTTTAGACTTACTGGTAAATTCCATTGCATAAGATTCTCCAGGCATGTCTAATTAGATATGTACTAAATAATTATTTAAACTATTAACTATTACAGCATTATAGTAGCCTACAAATTCAAGCCTATCACGCAGCTTGATGACCTTAGAATTTATCAGACTAACTGCAGGGCTGAAGATGTACCATTTTCAGCCTTCAGTTTCACAGAAATTGTAAACCTATAATCTAACACACTTTTCTGACTTTAAAACCTGAAGTTGTATGAATTGATTCCACAAAAATTATATTTGGTTTTCTTGACAAATACAGAAGTATATAAAACAACATTTCATATGCAAAGCACAGCATACAGAGCATTTACTGTGGCACTTAAAATATGCATTGAATGCATTATGTATTAGCAGTTTTGACTTTTGAATATGGTGGTCTTTTAAACTGTTCCTTTAAGCAGTGTGAGTGTGACCAAAACCTTAACAGCAATGTAATTTTAGTCTTGCTTACTACTGACACTTCTTACCTTTCTTTTGTTCGCTTCAGACTTCTGATTTGTCTGTGCTCTCATTTTGAAATTCTCACTGTAGCATTTAATGTGATCATTGACTCTTTCCCACCATCTCGCTCCTTTTATTCTCATGTTCATTCTTGTGCAGTCTTTTTGAACTGTTATATTATATTCTAAATTGCAATTTAGAATTATGATACCTTTTAAAAATCATCTAACTACACCTTATACTTATTTCTCCCTTTTGATTTTCTTCAGCTCTTAAAATTGCATTTCTATTTTTTTTTTTATTTTTACTTTTTTGAACATTACATCTATTGATTTGGCATTTCTTTCTTTTCTTTTAAGTGTATTATTTTCTTTTCATTCAACACCATCAGGAATTTACATATTTCATTTTGTAAATGATTTAGATATTTATTTTATTGATATATTGTTTTCATTCTTTTGGGCAATAATATGAATGAAATTAACTGTGAGCACCTAGAATGTATCACAATAGTGAGGAAAGCGTATGAACATGATTATCAGGTACATATTTCCACTATTAAACTTCGCAAAGTTTGGTGTAGATCTGATGTACTATAAAACACTTTTTAAAACTTTTTTGCTTAAGATATTATCGTTTGAATCCTTTGTCTTACCACTCCTTTCTTACAGGGAGTGTGCGCTTTTTTCTGGCTTTTCAGGTTTGCGTCCTTTTCTGAGTTGAAGGAGGGAGGCTGGAATAATGTTTAAATTATTCCATAATTTATTCCACTATCTTAACTTGAAATACAATTATTATATCATTCTGAGAAGCAAAAGTTTGGAAACAGTAGATCCTGTAGAAAGCTGAGGAGGTCACTAGATCAGATCTCTACTTCCTGAACAAATATGTTGTCTTAACTAGATTGCTATACACATTATATGCATGCTCCTATTTGTTGAATGTTATATGTAGAAAATTAATTGCTATTAGACATGCTGCTATCACAGTTTGTCTAGTTATTAATCTAGGAAATACAACACTTCACAAGATCCTCTCTCAAAATTTGATATATCACTTCTACAGCTTCAGTCTCTTATTTCTATATTTCAAAGAAAACTCTTTGCAAGTTCAGGCTGCAGAGTGATACGGCAAGGAGGAAGCTGCTAGATGACTAGGTCATCTTTCCCCCAAAATATGTAGAAAACATTGTGTTAACATCATTATAGACTCAATTTATACTTCCCAAGCTACATGTGTATTAATAAATAATATTATATAAATTATATAAATAAATAATAAATATTAATAAATAAAGCAGTGTAGGATGCCCACCGATTTTTCCCAGGAAGGACTAGTGATAAGTCCTTCTGAAAATAAATCTCTGAAATCAAGAATTTAATAAACACCCTCTATTAAGGTTGCCTCCTGCCTTCTCTTGTAGGTCTTTTTAATGTGTGTATGAACTGGCTATGTGGCTTATAATTCCCACCCTAGAGCCATGGACTTCAGAACATATATTGTCAACAGCAGCATGCCAGATCAGAGCTATCCAGTAGCAGTAACTTTTCAGTGAAACACAGCTCTTCTCTTGCTAAATTGGGAAGAAATTGGCAGGAAAGGCACACTAGTGTTCTGACTCTATATAATTAATTACTCGATCATTCTTGCTGTGTAACAATTTACTTGGAACAGTTTAGACAAGCTTTACAGACAAGTTATGCTTGAGCAAAGTGTAGTAGTTGTGTCTGATGACTGACATAATTTTTTATATTTCTGTTATGAACTAGATTTTTAATTCAGAAAACCACACAGAGTCACAGAACTGCAGGGGTTGAAAGGGACCTCGAGGGATCAAGTCCTACCCCTCTGCTAATGCTGCCTCCCTACATCAGGTCACACAGATAAGCATCCAGATGGGTCTTGAATATCTCCATAGAAGGAGACTCTGAAATCTCTCCTGGAAACCTGTTCCAGTGTTCCATCACCCTCACTGTAAAGAAGTACTGCAAGTTTATGCGGAACTTCTTAAATTCAAGCTTTAGGCCATTGCTCCTTAGCCTATCACTGCACACCATGGAGATGAGCCTGGCCTCATCTATTTCCCTCCACCTCCCCCCCAGTCTTCTTAGGTGTTCACAGGGTGAACAGACCCAGGTTACTCAGCTTTTACTCATGGGAGATGCTCCAGGCCCTTTATCGTCTTTGTGACTCCTTGATGGACTCCTTCTAGGAGGTCTCTGTCTTTTTTGAACTGAGGAACTCAGAACTGGGCATAGTACTCTAAATGTGGCCTCGTCAGGACAGAGCAGAGGGGAAGGATTAAAAAAAAATTGTCTATGCTAATCTATGCTATTTTTCCTAGCTGCACACAAGGATGTGTTAAATTATTGAAGAATTGCTTTGTTATTCTTAATAGTAGTAATTGCTTTGGTGTTAATAAATGATTACCAGTAGTTGACAACTGGTGTAGCTATTTCCATTCACAAAATCATAGAATCACAGAATGGTTGATGTTTTGGAGGAGACCTCTGGAGATAGATAATCTAGTGGGTGTCCAACTTTTTGGCTTACCTGGGCTGCACTGAGTGAAAAGGAATTGTCTTGGGTTGATATTTTGGTTGTTGCTGAGTGATGGATGTATGCCTAGAGCCATGCCAGCCCCTTTGGTGGGGAAAAGCTGCTGCTGTGATGGCAGAGCCTGGGATGTAGTGTGAGCTGTGCTGGGCTTCCCTGCTCAAACACGATTCCCTAGAGGATGTTACCTAGGATCATGTCCAGACATCTTTTGAATATCTTCAGGGAAGAAAATTTCACAAACTCTCTGGGCAACCTGTTCCACATCTCAATGACTTTCACTTTTCTTTAATGCTTCCAGTCCATACTATGAACCTTAACATTTGTAGATAGCTAGGTTAGCTAGTAAAAAACTCTGAAATATAAATCCATTGTTACTTAGCTCTTCTTGTATACATCAACATTAAAGGAGATGCAAGAGCTGTAATTCTCAGCCATTTTGATTAGCATTTATCCAGATATTAGCTCAGACTGGAAGATGAATGCTTCTGCCTGCACAGGACAGTCATTAAACACTATGACTTCTTCTGCCCCTCCTTACAGCTCTGGTCCCAATCCACTACACTGAGGGGTCCTGACTGGGGTCCCCCCAGCAGAATATATTTGTTCTTGTCAATGTCACACTGCACTCCTGAGCCTCATTTTCTGTGTGAATAGGTATGGTTACACATAGAGGTTTGGTCTTGCTGCCAAAGGTGGCATTCTTGGAAAGCTCCTGCTTGTCCTCCCTTGTGCTTTCCTTTTTATCCTTAGACTATAGTCACTGCAGTGTCTTTCCTATTGATCACAAGTTCCTCAGTTTCGATGAATGTATCAGAGGGACAACACATCTAGAACTGCTGTGAACCTCTTAATACTGATTGTGTTAGCTGCCTTCTTTTTTACATATCCTTGTGGAAGTGTTCCTGACTGGGGTTCTTCTTAACTGCTGGAAGTCTGGCAGTTCAGGGATTCAGGAAACCCAAATCCATCCTGCTTCATCCTTCTGTAAGATTTCTCAGACTGCAAGGAACTTTGCATGCTGTTTTGCTGTCTTCTTACCACAGCTCACTTGCCTTGCAACTTCTGGGTACACTGCACAGTGTTTCCTCCTACATCACAGGCCCATCATGAACAAAGTTTTCCAGCAGTCCTGGTGAAGCATGAGATGGCAACGGAGTGCTTAAAACGTTAGGAGAAAACTAAAATAGGAAGGAGATTTTAAGTGAGATCTGACGCTTGAGAAATTTTGAATGGGGCAGATTGAGTAAAGTAATTAAGAATGCTATGAAGACAAAGTGCTAAAGTAGAGAAAAAGTGGAGGAGGCCTTGGTTTGAACAGGTGAAACAGAAGGTGCAATGCAAGAGGAAATGGACAGAAAAAAAAAACTTGCGTCCACTACAGATTGTTCTTTCAAAACTTGAAATCAAGTCAACAAGCTTGAACCTAATCTTTATTCAGCTCACTGGAAATAGAAATCTGTCTGAGAAAATAATTCCTTAGGACTTATCTTGGCATTCATAAAATGGAAATAATAGCCTTTCACCTGACAAATTAAGCCAGTAAAGTTTGTGATGCACTTAAACTGATGACTGCTGGAGAAAGTCTGAGTTAGTAAGTCTGTTTTCAATTCTGTGAATGAATTGTGCACTGGAAACATACAAGATATCACATGGAACAACGAGTTGAAATTAAAATTTCTATCTTTTGTAAAAATAGGCAGCTCTTTCAGGCAGGAAAAAAATAGTACAAGCACAAATTACACAAATTACGTCCTAAAACATAAATTCTGTCTTTTTTTTTTTTTTTTTCCTACAAGTTGCTACTTTCAGTGAATTATGTATTATGTGTTAACATAAATTAATCAATTTCTAAATCTGTTTCTAATTCCTCTCAAGAGCAAAACATCCACTGCAGGAGTGTAAACTAAAGATCTCCATCTCCATTTCCCTCTAGTACATCGTGGTGATTCAGTTTCCACATTCTCCCATCTTCTTTCAGTCTTTTTCACAGCTATCCTATCTGTTATCTGGACTTGTCAGATTTCTGATGGTGTGGCAAAATGATGCAATACAACCACCAGAAACCTAACTTGTTTTCTATCAGCAGTTTCAGCTCCTGTTTCAATCTCCCTGCGTTTCTGCAGCTTAACTACGTCTCCTGTTCTTGGTTCATAGATCTAAATGTAACTGTGTTGTTCAGTTCTACTATCTGCTTTAATCCAGTTTGTTGCTTCTTGACTTGCTGGAACCTGTTAGTGTCAAACTATTCCACTCCATTTCCATCTGTGACATTCCTCAGGAATTCTATGTTCATTTCTGTTTTTTCCGTCTTGCAAAGGTGATTCAGTTGCAAATCTATGTAATAAATGTTCATATGGCTGTGGTTTTTGTTCAGTTTTCACAAAGGGAAGAGATCTTATGCTAACAATGACTATAGGTCTTTTCAACTGAAAATGCTCCAATCGAATCTCCTAATTCTGCAGTAACTTGGTTGTAAAAGGAACTCATGCTATGATAATGCTCTTCTTTTCACTCCATTAAGAGCTTTGATGCTTTTTCTAGATAGCACACATAATTTATACACAACTTTTCAGTCTTTCTGATGTTATACCTGTATAACATGATGAGTGGATAGAAATTATATAATACAAGCAGTAAAGATATGATGCTGCTGATATTCTGGGGCAGGATTCATGTTTGCAGTTAAACTCTGATATTAAATGATTAAGACAGTGCAGGAAACAAAAGCTTATGCATTTTTATCAGCTTAGCTTGCATAGAATTAATACAAATTGTTTAAAACACACATTTAGCATATTGTAAAGTGATAGTAAATTTGTTTTTTAAACCCAATTCTGAAATCCATGTAATGCATAAATAATTACTGTTTAACAAAATTATAGGTGCTAGGGTAAATGGAAACCAATCCTTCATTCCAAACAGCAGAAGAGACCTAACAGATAACACAAAGACAGCCCATATGAGAATACATCCACTGAACATCCACTTAATTTGCAAGAGTTCAAAGGACATTCAATCCCAACAGAATGACATCAAAAAGGATTGTAAAAATATCTTGTCAAGCAGCATTGTTGTGCTGTCTAGCTTTTTAATCGTAGCATAATGTTAATGCTATTAGTTTCTATAAAGACGCACAGAGGTCAAGGATGCAAGAGGGAAAAAAAGAAAAGGGGAAAAGAATAAAAGATTATATGTGCTAATTACATTTTCTGGAGCTTAGCATGATTTTGTGACCTATATTTATGTGTTTTGGCTTCATGATATTGTTTTAAAACTATTCTTTCAATACTACCTTGTTCTGCAGTAGGGTATGAAATCTCTTTCAGAAGATTAGAGGAAAATAAAGGATTATTAAATTAGTGAATTCTGACATTCCCTCTTCCCCACAATTTCCCTAACTAGAAGATCTTCCATTTTCAGTATATCCAAATTCATGTTTCAGTTCTTCTGTACAAAGAAAGATGACACAAACTGCACATTTATAGAAGTGTGTGTTTACAGTGGATCTTGTCAAGTAAAACTGATTTTATACCCACATTAGTCTGTAGCTATGATCAGAATTTATTCTTTGAGAAACATATAATTAATTACAATTCTTCATCTAACAATCACAGATATTAAATTGGTTGTCTGATTGTCAAGTGAATAGTAATATCTACATGTTTACATATCTACACTTGATTTTCTTTCAAGTAAGGACTCCACTGAAAATCTGCTATTTAGCACAAGAATTTTCTGGCTTTTGTGATGCCAGTGAGGACAGGGAAATTCTCAGTTATTCTTGGTTATTTTTACATTGTTATTCGTATTTGTACAAGCTTCTAATACACTGCAACTTTGCCATTAAATATTGCCTCTGGCCTATAGTTAGCACAGTCTATTTAAATTTCAATTGCAGAAAAAGACACCTCCTTTTTGTATTATGTGATCAAAATTTTGAAGCTCTATAATTTTCTTGCTGCTCATAAAAACAAAGCACCCAGGCTCCCAGAGAAAGCTCTTTCTACAAGCTATAAATATTTGCTATTTGGAAAACCTCAATGAGGGTTTAGTCATTAAAAAACTAAAGGAAGAAAATTACTAATAATGATTGGTTTGAGCTAATGAGATGTTTTTATGCAAATATATGAACCTTAAATATGACCTGGAAACAAAAGACTGCTTAACAGTTACTATTAAGCTATACATTAGGAAATCAATTAAAGAGAACTTCTTTCTAATGATCAAGCTGTACAAGAGTTGCTATGGAAACCTGGAAAGAGAGATATTCAGAATGCAAAATAGCTAAAGAAACAAACAAAATATTTGTAAGCAAGTATTCAGGGATTTGTATAATCAGCTAAGTAATAAAAGGCTGATTCAATATTTTTCCACTCCAGTATACCTACAGGAAGGGCAATTTCAAATGCAAAGGTGCCAGTTTAGTCCATGTTTGGACACCACAAAGGAAGGCAAAGCCAAGATGGTGTTTACCTAACCAATGGCAGGTCCCTAAATTAAAATAGGATATAGATAGACAAAAAAGATTACTTCAAAGGTCTCAAATAACTCTACAGTCATATCGTTACAAATTGCTGGCAAAGAAGAAACACATTTGTGGAAAGAAAGGGAAAACACAGGTGGTTAAAAGCAACATTAATTCCTTCACTTGTACTGTAAATGTAGTAGTACTTCAAGCAGAGACTGTTTTGAAAGACTCAAATTGTCTTGCCTGAAGGCTGCTAGCCGCTTTGTGATTTTTTTTGTGGGTTTTTTTTTTTTTTTGCACCTCTACCTTGAAAAATTCCTGAACAATCAGAACATTAGTTCAATTCTTTCAGACTTTTATAATTGAAAATAATATAAAGTAACTTTTAGAGTTAAAAAATTATTTTCTGTCACTGAGTATGTATAATTATTGAATTATTTATGGCTCATATTTCATTTATAATAACAATAAATATGTGGACAATACAACTTGGCTGTTTGTGAATACAAGAGTTTAGTCCAAGAAAAGCATACTTAATAAAAAAAAAGTTGTTAGGAGAACTTCCATTATATGTCTTTTGAGATACTGAAAAAGACTGGACAAATGATCTCAATCATATTTTCAACATCACAATTTTTTTTTTTCACAACATAACATTCTCGTGATCTATGTGATCTTGAAAGCTTTGAATTACACAGCCTTGAAATTCCAATAAAAGAAAAGTGCATGAAGCCTCCATATTTAGATTTAAATTATGGATTGTATATTTTAGATAATGAAATTAGTGGACAAAAAAATCACTTGGTTATCTAGGAAGATGCAAAAATGTAAACACACATAGCCAATAATAATATTTTTAGAAGGAATATTTTCTATTTTTGGCAGGAAAATTAATCATCCAAAACTTGCAATCTTCTACAAAGAGATTTGCTTTGTCTGTAGAAACACTTAAAAAGCAATTTTTTTTTTCAAAATTTCAGACAATGATACATAATTTTTTCAGTTGGTACACTTACTGCAGTAACATATGTATGGCACTAAGACCATTAATTAAAATATAAAAGTAGAAATGCATAATATTTTCAGCACAAATTACACAGATTACTTTCAAGCTTTCCAGTATACAGATTCTACCTTGCCAGCATAAACACAGAGGAATGTTCAAAACATATTAACTGCAGATTCCTGCACAGATCTAGGGACCTTCTTGTACCTAGGACTTGATAAAATGGTCTAGACATTCTCTCCTTTTTTTTCTTTTGTTTGCATGTTATCCGTGGCTGAGAAAATTTTGACTACTTTGCCAGTGAGAAGACATTAAAAAACAGCCAGATGTAGTCAGGAAGATCCACAGCAAACCTATATAGCATCTTGTGATCAGTTGTTTCTATCAAACAGGTGAATATCAGAGGTACTGAACAAGGGTACTGCACACCTGTGGTCTTCAAATGACAGATGGCAGTCAGTTCTTCCCATCCCTGTTAAGCACAAGGAGACCACCAATCCAGAGGAAATCAGTTCTAGAAAGAGCTATCAGCAGCTCCAACATCACAGCTCCAGTCTATATGCTATATCATCAGCTTGACACCACCCAGCAATATGTGCTTGTAGTCGAGAAGGTCAGTAGTATCCTGGGCTGCATCAAAATAGGTGTGGCCAGCAGGGAGGGGGAGGTTATTGTCCCCCTCTGCTCTGACCTTTTGAAGTCCCACCTGAAGTACTGTGTCCACATCTGGGGACCCCAGTAGAGGAGGGATATGGAGATGTTGGAGCAGGTCTATAGGGGGGCCATGAAAATGGTCAAAGGGCAGGAGCACCTATCCTGTGAAGAAATGTTGAGTGAATTGGGCTGCCCCCATCTCTGGAGGAACTTGAGGCCAGGCTGGATGGGATCCTGGGCAGCCTGATCTAGTGAGTAGCAACCCTGCCCATGGCAGAAGGGTTGGAACAATATGTTCTTTAAGGTCTCCTCCAACCCAA
This sequence comes from Alectoris magna, assembly GCA_030625065.1. Taxonomy (NCBI): domain Eukaryota; kingdom Metazoa; phylum Chordata; class Aves; order Galliformes; family Phasianidae; genus Alectoris; species Alectoris magna. The sequence continues at coordinate 61,694,498 of CM060564.1, read as the reverse complement.
ACCATTCTATGAGTCTATGATTTGAAGATAATGATCTATTTTCTGGGTTATTTCAATATTACTCAACTGGAAATCTCTATCTGTACGTTAGCTAACATCTCTGGTATGACTCAAGCATGTGAGCAGGCTTCTAAATTGATACGTTAATTTTTTTGTTCAGACCATGCCCATATACTTCTACTAGTTTTGAAAACAAATCAAAATGACCAATATCATATGATTTTCAGTGAAATGTTGACATTTATAAACAAAGGAAATTGATTCGTATTTGGCTTCTACAAAAAAAAAAAAAAAAAAAAGGAATGTACTGCAGTTTTTTTTCTGTCAAGTTGTCTTATTTCTATCTTTATCGAATTTCATCTTAACTAATTCTGAGTAGCATATTCATATGGATGTTTCTGATGGAAGCATATGAGTGCATTTGCTGATGAATTTGAAAGACTGTTTCAACATACAGCTTTCAAAGAAAAAAAAAAAAAAGTGGATTAACCAAGTAGCATAAAAATATATGAGAAACATCAGTAAAAATGAATTTAAAAATTGCCACCAGTACCACAGAAGTATATGGAAGTGTATCTAGTTGTCTTTTCCAGAAGTCAGTCAATCAGTTTAATTGGATCATGTTATGTTATGAACTGCTACAATCTTTATGATGGGACTACCAAAAGGATCAAATGCTCTATATGATTGATGAATCTATACGATTCCACTGAATGATTAATTTCAGTGGAAATTGGAAAACTAGAATAAAATCAGTTTAATGAATTTACTTGATATGTACACTATTATACATCTCATTTTATACACTTTATGATACTATTGAGTTTTTTTGAAAGTGTGACTGTAGTGAGATACCTCTGAACAGTAGAAAGCTGTACTTCAGAGAAGAAATACAAAAAGAAAGAAAAAAAAGCATATTTAGCCAAGTTAAAGCAGTACGTAGCTATGAGGAGGAAAAGGGATTTTCTAAAAGAAAATCTTTCAGTCTTTTCTTGGTGGGTTGGTCATTTTGGTTGGCTTCAATGAGAAATCCAACTAGCTCTATACAGAAGTTGAAAATTGTTCTCATCAAAGGGCACGTAGCCAACAGCACAACCAAACCAATCACTACTAAATTATATATATTGAAAGTAAACAGTTGCATGCTGCTAACCAGAGCAGACTTAGAAGAATTTAGCTGTAAAGTAACTTAAAAAATTATTCTAATCACTTATCAGAGCAAACTAAGGTAAAAACGGTAACTGATTACTCAGTAGAAAAATATGTAAATTAATATAGTGTTTTAGTGTCAGGTTTGTAAAATATGCTACTGTAGATCTAGATTGATGTACTTAAACTTTGCAAAAACCAGTGAAATCTGATGTGAACCCAGTAATCCTTCTCAATGTGAGCACTGAGTCCACCTCACTCTAAGAGATTTCCTTAGTCAAGAGAAGGTAATAAATTTGTCTTGCAGGGTGACCTAGGGCCAGCTCACTTTTGGGATCAATGGAAGAATCAAGTTCCAAAGTCAAAGGCCCTAAGTAAATACCGCCCAGACTTTTTTTTTTTTTTTCCCCCAATATTTCAGCAAGCTCTGAAATAATTTCAAAGCTTCATGAATTATTCGCACATAACCTGTTACAAATATTCACTATTTGAGTTGAATAAAAGCAGTTCAGTGTCCATATCCGTATGTTACATTCAAAACTTGTGGCTATAGGTACATCATAAGCAACTGTTGTGGTTTATCTGTAGTCTCAAATCTCTGAACAGATCACTAGATGGGACAAATTATGTATAAAATTTCAGAATTTCACTGTCCTATATGTCCTGCATAAATTCTCTGGTTTCAGTGCATATTGAAGCCTCCAAGTACAAATTTAAGTTTGACAACTTAAATGGTCTAAAAAAACAAATAATAAATATGACAAGATCACAGATCTGGATAAAAAACCTAGTTTTTGAGGAAATATTAACTGCAAAATGATATTATTTAGAGGTCATTTTATTCCATATTCTGCTAAAATATTTAATCATCACTTTTAAAATGAGATTTTCTTCCTTTTTTATTCTTTTAAATCATCTGACCACTACTATATGGAAATAAGCATTTCTACTAATTATTTCACTGAGCGAAAAATTACAGAGAAAAGCAAGATGAATGAGGCACTGTGCTTTGCGTAAAATAGACAGACAAGCTGTCAGTGCTGCATAACTCATCCTGAGAACAATTCCCTTTCCCCAAGGAAGTTGTCAGGAAAATGGAGGTCCTTGTCATTTCTCTGCTTGCAATTTGGGACTTTCCTTTCAAACCTAGTTTATTTCCAGAATCTTTTGACACTATTCTTGCAATTAAGTGCTTTTTTTTTTTTTTTTTTTCTTTTTTTTTTTTTTCTTTTTTTTCCGTTTATTCTGATCTTTAAGCTGCATCTATACCTTTCTGGTGCCATATATAGAGAGTATGGTCCTGCTAATAAGCATGTTTCTTATTACTTTGTTTCACTGTTTCACCTCTGAAGCATGCATATCGGTACGCATGCCATGCAGGCAGCTCTGTGCCTGTCCCTCAAGCAGCTGGGCAGACTGTCAGTGCTTGAAGAGGCCTGGAAGTCTCATCAGTGCTGGAGTGCTTGTAAGATTGCGTAGGGATGCTTAGAGCTGCTCTTGGAGCAGATCCACTCCTTGCCATGCAGGTCATTTTCTGCTGGTGAACACTCCTGGTGGAGCAGTATATTAGAATCTTAAACTCAAGAAGCGATGAGCAGATCTGCTCCAAAAGTGGCTTCAAGTGCTCCTCCACACTCTTGCAGCACTGTTGTTAATATTATTTTCAATAAGAAACAATTGATTAATCTATAATGAGATCTCACAAAATAATGTCTGAGCTTGGTAGGAAGCATTTGCATCTGGAGTATGTGGAAAAGAAATATGAAAAATTGTGCAACTGGGATATACAAGAAAAAAAAATATCTGTTTATTCTCATTCTCTTTAAAGATTTATTTATTTATTTGTTTGTTTGTTTGTTCAGTTGACTTAAATTTGTGCAACAGCAGCCCACAATTCCTCATCTGCACTCATTAGGGATACTGAAAAATTTGTGAGCAATTTCAGATGGAGATCCTTATGATGATAAGAAAAGGGAAAGTTCACAGTACAGCTTCTGTTAGGAGTAAATTCTGAGTAAAAATTACATTCAGTTCTAGAATTTATTACATGCAAATATACACATATAGGTGAGCGAGTTTATGAGAGATCAGTGATATTCGAGACTATGGTCTTACTGATCAAAGAGACAAGAAACAAACACATAAGTCAGGAAATGTTAAGCCAGAATGCATTTTTAAAATGGAAGGATGGAAGGCTTTTTATTTTTTTATTTTTATTTTTTTTTTCCTTCGCATGAAACTAAATCAAATACATTGCAGATTACCTGCAGTTGAGCCTGGCACAGTTTTATCAACAGCATTTACAAGAACATTCCAATTAACAATGTAACCTTTGTTTTTACACTAATCCCAAACCAGCAGAGACTGTATGCCAGGCTTGTTCAAGATAAAAGACAAAAATGGACACCTGTGTAATTTATGTAAGAAGCTCAGCCCTAGAGAATGTCAGAAGAGACTATGTGCAATTGGAAGACAAAACACAAGGAGAGAATTTTTTTTTTTTTTAAATAGAAACTTTGACTAATCAGAATTATTTACAGTGGAAGACAGACTAATGAGTTGTCTGTATAAAGACATTTGGTAAATATTAGTCTGAATTAAGATAATAAGTGAAATCACATTAAAACTAATTAGTTGAACTGCAACAACATATGTGCGTGCACCTAAGGTGATAGAAGTTCAGTTAGGTGACTTCACCCCTTTAGGGAAGTAAACTAAATCTACGTAAAGCCGTGAAGGTTTCAGTCACCATATGTTAGCAGTCTGTACGTATATACACAGCAAATGCAAGGTCATCTGAGGGCTTAGGAAAGAACCACAAGCTATGTTAACCACAAAAAAAGTTGCTGTAGATCATCAGTAAGTTATGTGTATGCCTAGGGCACACAATTATCTTCAAAAATTGTTCAGAGGGACTCTGTTTTTTAACTAATTTGCTTGTGACAGTTGTGAACTTTTTCAAACACCACAAGAAGATATAAGCCAAGAGCAAGTTGTCTAGACTTTCTTCAGGTATACACAGAAAAGCAATAGACTATTCAGAATTTTGAAAGAGGTAAAAAATAAGGTCTATGAACCATAATCAGAGTGGACTACGTATTGTGTGCTCAATTTTTTCACCACTTAGCCCCCACCCTCTAAAACAGTGCCGTTTCCTAGAACCTAAATTTCAATAAAGCAAATGAAAATAGAACCCAGATGAAATGCCCATATTCCTTCACTGCTTTTTCCAGGAAATCTAGTTCCTTCTGCTGAGCATAATTAAAAGCTGCTGTACAGTGGAGCAGGACAGCCTACTGGAGGTGCAATTTCCTATTCCTTACAGGATGCATTGTAAGACACACACCTGGTATTTATCCACTCTGACAATAAACACCTATTAGAGGACAGGAAGGTTGCAGATCCTCCCTTCTTACTCTGGACTAAGGAGTCACCTACCATTTCCCAAACTCATCTGCCCCTATGCCTTTTATTCAGAGTTGCCCAGTGCCTCAGATTCAGCAGGAGGTGAATATGCCTTTTAAAATAGTTTTTATGTGTGTTATGAATACACTTTATTATGTCATGGATATATTTTTTTTTTTATGTTCAGCGGGAGTGCATGACCAACTGAAAGAGAAAAAAGAGATGATGAATGCTGTGTATTTATTATCACTGCTATTTGTCAGCAGAAATTTGGAACTTGAAAATGAGCATATCAGGTTGCTGGTTTTAGGGAGATTAATAATGAAACAGAATTGTCAGCTGTCAATTTATTATTATTACTATTTTTCATGCAAAAGTTCATCCCCGTGATCAGGTGAATGAAACTGTCTGCAGACTCAGGAACACAGCAGTCTGTTATCTTGCTCATGTGAGAAAAAATTAATTAACAACAGTAAGACCTAATGCAACTGAAAGAGCAGGCTTTCCTACACCACTGTGTTGCAAGCAGATGATTCAGCAGCATGAATGTTTCTTTAACTTGTACCAGCTGTTAACTGTCACCTGGAGCCATTATTGCAATCAGACATCTCAGGACACTTCATCCATGCTACAGCTCCCCAGCCAAGTTCTTTCACACCACTGATAGTAAGTGTGGGCATTACAAGATCTGTTATTACCTTTCTGTGCATTGACGACTCTTCTGCCATATAAAAGTTACAGCACTGACTTTGCAGGCCCACGATTAAAGTCTCAGATCAAAGGTACTGCATAGATATTTTTAAAATTAGAACAGCATTCTCTAAAATAAAAAAGTATTTCCTTAAATACTATCTGTGCATTTATGTAAGATACAAATCCTCCTAATCTCAGATGCAAATAACATTTCCTAAGCTATTGGATATGCTTATACATATGGAGAAAAAAAGATTAGAAATACAATTCTAAGTCATGCATATCAACCATTTAGGTACTGAGTGCCATTAAGTATGAAGGATGCTGTAATGACATCGGGAGAGAAGACCCAGGGGGCACTCATAAGTGTGTGACCTGTGCTCACAACACTCCTCTAGCACCTCTGGACAGCTGTCTTGTAGAGTACACAGCTCTCAGTATTTTCTCCATCATCTTCCATTTTCAGGAATCATTGCTTCATGATTCAGACAAACTTTCCTCCAGAATCATGAATCAAAGCAAGATTTGACTGTGAACTGAACAGGAACAGACTCTGGTTGCAAACAGGTGTTCACTGGGAAGCACAGCTCACATACTAGACAAGGACCCTCTGTGCCTACTGTGCAAACAACAGTTTTGTTCTAGAAATAATTGCAGTGAAATTATCAGTAGTTGCAGGGCTGTGTATATGGATAAACATAGAGATTTTAATTCAGAAGTTGCCCAGGATTTGGTAGACACTCAAATTTGCTTAAGGTTGCCCTGAAGACTCTAAGCTTACTCATCTGCCCAAGAGAGTACAAATACAAGCAATGGTGATTTGAAAGGTCCCCATAAAGGCATGGGCATTTTTTTTTGGGGGGGGGGGTATAATCTTCGTATTGATGGTTTGCAAAAATGTCCTTCCATTTCAGAGATGAGGGGGTGGCTAGCCACCGGTACAACTCATTTTTTTTTTTCTCTTTCCAATCTCATAGTGATGTGAGGAAAGGCTAAAATCATGTCTCAATTAATTCAGACTTAACATTTTGTAAAACAGACAAATAACATCACAGTGAACGGGTCTGAACATTGGGACACAGGTAAGTACAGTCAGGAACACTAAAAATATGGTTTCAAATTTGATACTGTGCCTAAGATTTTATCAAAAGCAAGGGCTTATCTGCAGCCTCAGTCTCAACTGAGGTACTTGTTTAGTTCACCTTCTGGTTAAAGTAGAAATTGACAGAGAACCCGAATATATTTCAAGCAACTTGACTGTGTATTTGTTTTTACTTTACTGTTACATTGGAGATGATTTTATTCTAGAAGTTACCCATTCATGATAAATTTGGTAATAACAATAATATTTTCTTTGCCAATCATTGCATTTTCTTAGAAATATTCTGAGACAGAGACATATTTACAGCCCCGCCTGCAATACGATAAAGCTAAAATGTCTTGTCTAAATCAGGAAATTATTGTTTCCACTCAAATCTTTGTGTCTATGCACCTACTCAAGACATGTAAACAGCTCCAAAGTGTGCAGCCACGTTTCAAACACATCGCAGTTGTGATAGGTTCTTCATTGTATTAGATCTCTCCTTCTGAACAAAAATGTTAGGCCAGTGTATTTCAATATAATAGACCAGATCTGCTATTGTGGAAGTCAATAACCAGCTTCATATTATGCTAGTAGAGTTTTAAGAAAATCTTTTCACGTCCACACAATTTTGATTACTTACACTGCAGGAATTAAAGACAAATGTCTTCCTATCAAGAAAAAGACAAATACATACGTAAAATGAGACAGTGAGTCTCCCTTAATATAGTTTCAGATGCAAGCTGAAAGCTTTTCCTTTGAGTTGTAAAAGCATGATTCTGTATCAGAATAAAAGAAAAAAAATATTTTCACATCATGAAGACTTCTGGTTCACAAACATTCTGCTTTTACACAAACTTGTGAAATTTTTACAGATCATATGTGACTTGCTCGCAAGCCTACTGTTGTTTTAAGTATGGTATTTGTACACTCTGGGGGATCGCAGAGGAAGAAATCAGTGTAACTCTCAAATATCTCAATTTGAATTTGTCTATTCAGAAAAATAATAATAATAATAATAAAACACCTGGACTACATAGTATATAATCCAAGCTGGAAGCCTGAATTGTACATGAAATTGAGCTACTGAACTACAGCATTGATCCACATACTTTCAGCATGGGAGCAATCCCTGCACAAAATCATTACTAAAGGTCTCCATGATTTAAAAATAGTGCAGGGGAAAGACTTTCAAAACACTAATTTTTGAAAAAGAGAATGAAAATCAAGTGAAACAAGATGCCACACTCTAAGAACTTTTTTGTAATGTGAAAAAAAATTGAATTTTACAATTCATGAAGTCCAGGATTTGTTACTGTTGCCACAAAACAAACAAAAAAACCCCAAACAACAGCAAGAACAAACCATCAACTGACCAAATGGACAAAAGGAAGGAACAGAGGATCAAGAAAAGAAACTTCAGCAAAAGAAACTTCAGCAGCAAAACTTTGCTGCTCTTCAGCCAACCTGACCACTCTGGCAAGGCATCCTGAGGCTCATGATATTGGCATACAATTGTCACAGCCTTTTTACAGTCCAATGTTTTTAGATTATGCCCATGAAGAAGACACACAAAACTCCATTGCAGAGAACTACAGTCAGCTCAGAACTCATATCCAGTATGCTGCACTATTCCATGTTCAACAGCCAGAAAAAGATGTAAACTGATTTATGAAGCAACCTGGAGATTTATGAAAATAGCAATTCCTTAAAGCATAAGGCTTCTTAGGATTCTGTTTTCACTTTGCTTTGATATAACGTCATCATCACCGCTTAGAAGCTAGGTGACTGTAGTTTACATCTAAAACTAAACATTTGCACAGTTGTTTATGTTTACTGATGATAGGGTTGTTTTTTTTTGTTTGTTTGTTTGTTTTCTCCCTTTCCTTTTTTCCCCCCAAACTGCAGACCTTCTTTATAGTTTTTCTTAAATTTGTGTTGTTTTCTTCATTTGCTCTCTCCACATGGCAGGTCGTTTACAGCTCCAGGACAACAATTAAGGTTTTGTATGCATATGCATCATGCTTGTAAACTAAATTTCAAAGACGAATAATAACTACAACTATCTAAGTTAAATAATCATAAACACAACTACCTTGTTGTGCACTAACATCTGACCTTTAAATATCAGATTACAGCAAAATAACAAAGAATGGCTCAACAGGGCATAAAATAAACTTCTCAATAATATTCTCACAGAAAGCAATGGAAAAAGGTTTGCTTCTAAGATAAATGGTCTGAAAGATTCAGCTGTAGAATTCTACAAAGGGAAAGACTTCCAAAATAACAGTGTTAAGTGAGGAGAAGCCTGATATTGTGACACAGCAAATGGTACGAATGGAGGAGAAACAGGTCAGAAGCCAAACATAAATTATGAGAGGGGCCATAAACATGAACCAGATTTCACAAATAGAAAGGGGAAAAGGTTTGAAGAGCCTTTAATGTTAACAATAAAATTTTGAAGTTGATTCTCAGCTTTAGAGTCAACCAATGCAGTTGTCTGAGTAAAGGGTAATATGAGAGTAGCAGAAACAGTAATAAATTAAACAAGAGGCAGAATTTTGAACAGATTGCAAGCAGAAGGCCAAAGGAGTAAGAATACAACAAAAAGTTCATTCTTGTTAGAAATAGCTGTTGTCTGATGTAGAACCTTGGCTAAAAATTTCTGAACAACTATAAAAAGAGAATATAAATAGGACAGTTATTATTCATCACACAGTTACACAAGAGCACACCTGCACACATTTTCATCACCAAGATTGAGATATTTTGACAAAGATTTTCAACTAGAAGTTCTCACTGCAGGTTTTCAGTCATCAGCCAATAGGAGTAGCCTTGTTTTTCATCAATGAAAACAACTGAAGAAAGAGTTTGGGAACAGAAGTACCAGGAAAACATGACGCTTTCTGTTTATTTGGTTTAAATGACTATGTTCCAAGTATCATTTATTGCATACAGATTTCTAAACTGTTTTTCTTACTTCTACAGAAAGAAAGATTGATTAAAAAAGGTGAAAGAAGCCTAAAGGGATTATCTAAGCCATCTCCTTTTCCCTAAACTAGGATCACCTTACACCAGTGTATTCAGACTATGGAGACCCTCTTGCCTCCCATGTCTATCTGCCTGCTTTATTATCCTCCGTATTTAAAAGTTTCTGTTAACATCCAACATTCTTTCTCAATGAAAAGTAAACCTATTATTCTTTGTGCTGTATGTTACAGACACAGCAAACAGATTATTCCCTTTCCTTTAACAAAAGCCTTTGCATATGTGAAGAGTGTTATCATGCTTCCTTTCAGCTTTTCATTCTCTAGATTAAGCAACTCCAGTTCTTAAGCATGCAAACAATACTATTTAATTCAATGGAACAATTAACTAGGGACTCCACCATTCTTTGAATTAAACTCTACTTGGCTGAAATAAAGCCCAGTTGAGCACACCACAAACAGCAGGAAAGAAAGCTTTGCAAAGGTTTTGGTTAGGCAAGGCAGCTCTTCAGAGCTCGACAGTTGAAAAGCTTAAGAAAAGGCCAAATAATAAATTATTATGAAAAACAGCAAAACAGTACAGTTAACCCTATTCTCAAATGGAGACAGTCCAAAGGGACAGATGCACTGGAAGATGAAAACTTTGGGATGTTACTCATCAAGACATGAGCAAGGTAAACTACCATCTTCCCTGGGAGAAGTAAAGAGAAGGTCTATCTATGGCTCTGTGTCCACTTGCTTCACAGAGATTCGACATGAAAGGCTGTAATATGTTGTTCTTCATCATTTTGTAAGTCACTCCTCATTTCTCTCTCTTCACCATCTCCAGTTTCACTTAAACACATAGATTATGACCATACCTAAAATTGGGAGAAGTGAAATCTGTACTTCTAACCTAAATATCTTGAAACAGGTGTATGTTCCAGTAACGTATATCCTGTTCTCAGTGTCTGAGGTTCTTCATCCTTTGGTCTTGGCTTAGGAAATCAGAGTACTAACAAAGAAGGCTCATTCTTGACCTCTGCAGAAAAACAGTTGAAGTAGCAAATTGGTCAGATCTGCCTTAAAATAATCTTTTTTTTAATAGCAAGAGTAAAGGTAGCCAAATAATAATTTAAAAAAAAACAACAAAACAAAAAACAACAAACAAACAAACAAGAATTTGAATTTGACAGAATAATAATAAGCGTAGGAAAATGTTAACTTGTCCTAACTGAATTTGGTGCCTTGGCATGTTAGTGAAGTAAAAATCCATGTATTGGAAAGTTTTCGTATTTCCTTTGACTACGTAGAAATATGCCATAAAATTGAGTGAAAGTGAGATCACAATCATAAAGTTTAACTTCTGTGTATTACTGAACATTTGTGACCCTAATTGTAACAGACATCCTACAATAGGTTTTCCACATTATCTCTGGTATACAGTGAACATACTTGTCAAACAAATGATGTACTAACATAGCCATCTTTCTTAAGCACATTACAGCTTTTATTTTTCCAATAAACAGTAATCCTAAACAATAGCACTTATGTGAAATACAGTGTTTGCAGGGGCCTTGGGAGCTGCATCTTGGGAACAGGGACTCTAGTACAGTAGCATCTCCTGTCAATTCTGCATATATTGTTAGAACTATAATAATAATCTCTTCTCCACCTTGTATAACACTTTTGCAGAGCTGAAAACTGTGAAGCAATGCATGCTATAGTTCAAGCTCAAACTGAATTGTACCGTTTGACTTGAAAACACCTGAAAAATGTTGTCTATAATTGTAATGCTGACACAACCTTAACTCTAGTGATTACAGTATCCTCTGCTTATAACACTGCCATGGTAATTAAAGCATGTTAGAGCTACAAAAAAAAAATGTAGTAAAGACACCTTCTACTACAGAAACATTAATAAAATTAATGCATGATCTGTTGTGGTATTAAAAATGGAAAATTGCGTTCCAAGTCATAATGATTTAGTGCTGAATACAGAAATAGTTGAAATGCTTAAATATGATGGCAGTTGGTACTATTCTTGAGCATTACATATGCACAAAAGTTCTATGACAAATACATTTAAATATATTTAATGCTGCAAAACCTGGAAAGGCAATTAGTGACAATAAAATTTGTATTGAATTTGGATAAATTTAAGACAATTAGCCTTCTTCTAAATGCAATTTCTGGCCAAGAAATCCATAGGGACACATGACTTATACACATTTATTACTCGTTAGAGCAGAGTAATTCCTGTCATGGCTGAACATCAAGGGATTTATCATCATAAATTCAGATCAACTAATGGACTGAATAGTCCTTTTCTCCCAAGAACAAATCCCTAGGTAAAAGATATGAAATAAAAATTGGCCACAGCAAAAGAAGTGCTTCACAATAATATGCATGTTAGGTATATACAGTTATTATGTACAATATGTACATATGTGCAATTATTGTATATTGGTCATACTGGAGAAGTATGAATTAGATTTACTAGCGTGCACTTTATCTACACACCAGATAGCACAGCTAAAGCACATGCTCCCTTATTAGCAAGCTCACCATCAGGTGTTTCAAGAAAAATACACTCTCCAGATACAATTTTGCTAGTCTTCTAAGCCACAGCATCCTTTGATCCCTCCTCTGGTCTATCTTATTTTTTCTTAGAGGTATTGTTCCTGCATCAAACTTAGATTCTTTAAAACAATGTAAGCAAGCAAACAAACAAGTAAGCAAATAACTAAAATGTTTTTATGATATGAAAGATAGAGTTATCAAAAGACTCAGTAGTTTGGTGATAGACACTCATTTCTTTATTTCCTAAGAAGTAAACTGTGATTTAACCCAGCAGGCAGCTGTGCACCACAAGACAGTTTGCTTATTTGGCCCTCCCAGTGCGATCAGGGAGAGAATCAGGGGGGAAAAAACCCACAAAGTAGAACTCCTAAATTGAGATAAAAAAACTATTTACCAAGACAGAAAAGGAAGAGAGAGAAGAAAGAATAATAGTAATGACAACAATATATATATTTACAAAACAAGTGATTTTCAACTCAGTTGCTCACTACCTATTGACCAATGTCTAGAAAATCCCCTGAGCAGCGTCTACTACCCTTGGCTAACTCATATATAATATAACAATATTAATAGTTTTATAGGATTCCTCATGATACGGAATGTACCTTTTGTCACTTTTGGTCAACAGTCTTGGTTCTGTCCCCTCCCAGCTCCTCGTACCTCCCAGCTATTCACTGGCAGGGCAGTGTCAGGGCAGCTGAAATGTCCTTGGATTTATGCAGCATTGCTCAGCAACAACTAAAACATCGGTGTGTTATCAACATTATTTTTCTCCTAAAGGCAAAAAAGCATCATACCATACCCTGAAGAAATCAACTCTGTTCCATCTGAAACGAGGACAAAGCATAATTCCTATTCAGAACAAACAGTTCTGGTACAAAGAATTTCCTGGAACACAACCCTGAACATTTTCTGGTACAGAAAGAGTGAATAAATACCGTAATTTTACAGTACTGCATAAATATAGAAATTAAAATTACTGTTTGCTATTTGTCACCCATTCTTGCATTCTTCTACATTAGCTCACAGGAGAAAAAAAAAGGAAAAATGTAAAAAAAAAAATGTGTAAAAGTTCATGCTCCTGTTTTCCTGCCCTTATGACATCACTGGTGTATTTCCAGAAATACTCATCATGGTTGATGAACATCATAGAACATAAAGGCAGGATTCGTAATGTGATCTGAAATGACTTTGAGCCATCTCTTTGTCTTCCAACTACCTGGAAGACTTTTTCCTAGTTTCTACAATTTTTTTGCATGAATATCCTTTTTTAACACAAGTTGTTGCATTCACTTCCCTATGTATTGTAAGCAAATTGATATAATCCTCTGTATCTGAACAAGATTTTCTTTTATTATTTTCATGAACTAAGAACACAATTTAAAGTTTGTCAGTGCTTGTAGTGGTTCAACTTGGACTTTTGCAGTATGCAGTCTGGATGTCTTTAGGTCAAAAATAAATAAATAAAAAGGCTCATGAGAACAGCTAAATTTCAACAATAATGAACATATAGTCCTTACGAGCAAGCTAGAGAAAAGCACAAAATAAGCTGCACTGAAGACCAAGAGTCTACTGGTTCCTCACTATCAGCCTTGCTGATTTCCATTTCCACCTTTCCTGCACTGCTCTTCTGTTTTGAAACACAGATACTCCTATCCACTGTTCTCTGCATCTTCTTCACTGCAATCACTTTCCTATGACAATGCAACTAACACATTTTAGCACACTATTCATCATGTGATTTTTCCCATATAACAGTCCAGTCAAGACCCATATTAATGATGCCTTCCAAAATTCCTGTCATAAACCACCACTAGTGCTCTGTTTTTGCCTATGGCATTGAAGGAAGTATTTAATAAGACTGGTCTCAAAATGGGTCATTAGGTTATTCATGGAATTGCATTTCTCCAAGCTAGTAATTCCCTTTGCAGCATAATCCATTATCACCTCCCACTTAGCTTATTTTATCCACTTTAAAAGTTCTTGTACTAGCCCCATATTATCAAATTCAATTGGTAATTTCCCATGTGGCACCATATCAAATGCTTTAGTGAAATTTAGACTGACTACACAGAACACATTTCCTCTGTCAACTGCCATTTAAAACCCAGGATAGCAGGGTTAATCTGACATGATTTACCTCTGACAAAGATGTTTTGCATTTCATCCCTTTTTCAGCTTATCTCTCTACATCTATTCTTCCTAAATTTCTTTTAATTTTTTTCCCTCTCAGAAGTTTGGCACTTCATTGAGGTCAAGCTTTAAAGCTTGTTGTTACTTGAATTATTTTTCATCATGAACATGGTGTTTACTGATCTCCAGTAAAAAAAAAATAAATTAAAATTAAAATTAAAAAAATGTCATTTTGAAGTTAATGCACTTATGGAATACTTTGACTTGCTGAATATGCAGTGTCAGATCTTTCAGGATCATGGAACAGAAACTGCCACTGCTGAAGGTAAAGTAAAATTCAAAAGCCTTTGAGATGAAAGAATTTACCTTTCCCAGACTTTCCTTACTGCCACCTGCCTCTGTGTTAAATATCATTACTTTCACAGAAAACTTAGTTCACATACTTATTTAGTTAGGAGAATAAGCCACATCTTTAATCTTATCGACACTTTCACAATTTTCTCTGACAGCCCCTGATACTGCATCTGAATTACACATCACTCTGGCACTTCACTACAAAAGTAGGCCTCTATTTTTTATTGGCTTCAGATGATTATGAATTTGCCACAGTTCTCTGTTAGTTGTTCCGGTGGCCAAATGTACTAAAAATGTATCTACTGTTTTTAGCTTTCAACAGCTGATGACTCTCAGTGTGTGTCTACTCTTTTTAGAGACTTTACCAAACTCACATACTTTGAATGTATGTTAGTATGTAGGCACTGAGCATTAAAGAGTGAAATGTTAATGATGATAAAATATAGAGAAGAATATATAATTTCAAAAAATGTAATTTTATAATATAGTATATTATTATAATGAATTATCTTGTATTTCCAGGAATGAAAGCAATTTTTTTTTTCAAATCCAATTGCACTGTGGATAAAATATAGTGTACTTGAATAGATAAGCAAAATGATTACTAATAATAATGACTGTAACAAATATTTCCTCATAGTGTCCTGTTTTTGACAGCCCACAGGTCAAGAAGTAGTTATTAAAAACATCCAGTAAAAGACTTCTGTGCTCAAGGAGGCCTTCAATACAGCTGAGAAATCTGAAATGGATGAAAGCTTTCCCTCAGGTATTCTTTGAATTTACGTTCCCAAATGCTTCTGGTATCCCCTTGTCTAACTTTCAGCTCCCTGATGAACATGCCAATATACAAAAATATATGGTATAGTGAGGTTGTTTTAAACAAGTATTCCATTGCTATAAGCTGATTAACTAATATCACTGAAAAGCTTCATTTGGGCGAATATACCTTTTTACATGAAAATTAGTCAAAAGTAGAACTATAGACCTGACCCTCAGTCAGGACACAGGCACTGATTTGCTGGTGGCAGTTATGAGCTAGAATCTGCAGTTTATCAAAATGTACCTGTTGAATTTAACTATTTCTATGATTACACAAGACACATTTTTGAGTTTGCAAGCTTTAGTTCTGATATTTCAGTTCTGCTTTGGAGGCCCAAGCTTTCCTTTAGCCTAGATTTAAAGCCAAATGGACAGAATGAGGGCCTCATCAGGCTACAAGGCAAAATTTTACTTCATCTTTTTTTTTTTCCAACACTAATTCTAGCTATAAGGCTCAGAGTCACAGTATAGCCTAAGTGATCTCATAGCACTTTGAGCCCACCAGTCCTAAGCTTTTCAGTAAAAATTTTACAAAGGGTCATAGTGAAAAAAAGATTTATTGTGTAGCACACTTTTCTGATTCAGAACAGAAAACAATGGGTGTATGTGACTGACTGAGCAGGCTGAGATCTTAAAACAGCTTACTTTTATTAAAGGATAACTGAAGTTTAAAGTGTGACTAGGAGCACTGTGTTGAAAACAGGTTTAAGACAGCTTGATGAGTATTAATTAAAAATTAAATCTGGGTTTGAGATGGAGACCAGTTACACCTGGGGGAGTAAACTGGGAAGTCAGTGAAGTAAGTTATAATATTCACTTCTCTTTAACCTTCAAAATATTCATTTTATTGTAGAATAAATAATAGCTTCTCCCAGCTATGATTGGTTAGAAATAAGCTGCAGTAGAAGAACTGTTTCTTATGGGGGTGATTCGTGTTTACTCTGCTTACTCTTCCAAGCCCCTTTTTAAAAACACATATGATTAGACACTGGTACATCTTTTTAAAGTAATCTATATACTTTGCATTGAAGGCCAGTTACCTATGGAGTTATTAACCAGTAACCCATTGAAACTGAGACATCCAATGATTATATCTGATGTTAACGTTCCTATAAAAAAAGTTTATCAAATCAGAAATGTTTAAAAAATTCTATCATATCCATTCTGATATTTCTTCAGAGATAAAGCAGCATTGGTTACAACTGGAGAAATGGAAGTTGTACAGGTAGTGCTCTACAATTGATTTATGAAGTCCATTCAAAAATAATATAACAGGTGACTCAAATCAATAAGTATCTGTGGCATTTATCCCTTCTAGAAAAAGGAGGAGTTCACGATAGACCAATTTGCTTGCATATGCTGGTAGTGAAGATTCCTATCAACACTCACCACACAAAGAGTAATTTAGATGGGAAAATCCTAACCATTTGTATATGAAATAAAAAAAAAACACTATATGGACTCTTAGAAGCAGGAATATGATAAATACAACGTCTCCAAGAAGTACAGATATATAATACTGACTATATTTTTTTAGTAAAATTTATTATTGAGTATAATATAGCGGATCCAGCAAAGTTCAGCAGGAGTGTCTTGAAGGAAAGCCTGCATTAAAATTTAACCTGATGTTTAAATATACAATGTAGATAGAAAGAATAATATCCCTATTCTAAAGACAAAAGCCCATGGACTACTTTCAATGTTGATTATTCAGACTGGAATAAGGTGTTTGTTTCTTCAGAATGCAACATATTTCAAAACAGTGTTCATGGATTTAATGGACAAGAAAGGAAGAAAAATTTTCCCCCTGATATTGAATTTATGCTGATGGGGACCAAAGTCTATCCTCTCCCATTTCTGCACTCCACTAAAGGGATGTAAAACAAGATGAAATTATACATAACTGGATTCATTTTACTTTACTAACTACTCATTTACTGAAAGGGCTATGGCATATGAAGACATATTCAAGACTCAATTTCTGCCTGAAAAAATTTTACTGCCCCAAAAGAAAAAGCAAAACCTTGGATCTCTGCTGATATTCCCAAAATACAATGACTAAAAATTTTGAAGTTCTCATTAACTTCTCCTGGATCTACAGCAGGGCAAGATTCAGCAGTAGTGAGCTCAGTCTGCACATAGAACACTTGCTAAAAATTTGACTCTAAAAATAGCTAAACAATTTGCACTGAATTTAAAAGTTAGAAAATGCATGCTCTTCAGACGAACAAAGTCAGCTGCAAGACTTAGAGGCTGAAATCATCTACATCAGCCTTCACTCCTTCCTGAAATGAAGTATCCTTGAGATCTAATCAGTAACAGTAATTGGGGATCCTCTTTTTTTTTTTTTTTCTTCTAGAATGTCTGTCAATAGGACATTAGAGTTGTACCATCACCTTGCCTGTTCTGCTTACATACATAGGTATTCATGATCTTTATGTCATCAGTACAAGTAAAGAAGCATCAAAATAACCATTTCTGGCAACTTTATGGTGAATAAGGGCACCCACAGCTAAAGAGCTGCTTCAATAACAGGTAATTATAGACTGAATCCATCTTTTCTGAACCACCTACATAGATCCAAAAATGTGAAGTGAAACATTGGAGTCTGGATGTCTGACTGAAGAGAGATTTTACTGAAACAATCCATATTAACCCACAGAACAACAATATTAGGATAGCAAATGTCAATATAAATGGAGAAAAATGAACTTTGTGCTTCAACTGTAAGTTCTGCAGTGTATCCATATTCATTACTGCATCACAGACAAGAAGAGCATATTCATAATTTGGGAGTGAGGAGAGATAGGTTGAGCAGGAGTTCTCTTTTATTCCCTGCTATAAATTTGAAAAGATCACAGGCAAACTTTGTGGGGGTGGGGAAGAGGAAAAAGTTTTAACTTTAATTAGAGCCAGGTTACCCATTGCCATACGGTTTACTGCAATTGTATTTAACCCGGATAACCCTTGTTAAGGTTTACATCTGGTTTCCTGAGGAGTTCCAGGTAAAGAGGAAACAGTGTAGTCAATCTTAGCATTCTGAACGCCAACTTATTAATTTATTTTCTTATTTCTTAAGTTTATAGTTAAAGAGAAAAGCCATTATACTAATTATTTTCCAAATATCCTATATAATTATGTAATGAACCAAAACCCCTATGCAATAAAGCAAATACAACCACAGGTACATAAAAAATCATGCCCTCTCTTTTCCAAATCTTTGTTATTAATTTATGCCATAGTCCTAAATACTCTGAAATCAGCCACCCTCAGCAATCTGATTATCCTTGATTACAGAAGTCTATCACCATACTTTTTGTCTTAGGAAGGAGACATAATTTTTTTACAGCCTGTGTTCCACAGTCCTCTGTCCTATGAAAAGGCCTCCCTGGAGTCAAGGTGTATTAGTTACTAGTAGATAGGATTTTTCTATTATAGACTCTACTTTGTTAGTTTCTATTCTCATTTTATGTAAACCATTATGGAAAAAAGAAGGGATATTGTGTTTTCATAACTGAGCTAGCACCTTGAGATGATCCATGTTTGTCTTGTACAGGATTCAGAGAATACACAGTGTGCTACACTGTGTTCCCAGGAAGTTAGCTTTTGAACTCTAACGTGTAAACTATTTTAAATTTAGAAAGCATGTCTATGGAGTGGACATGGCTGTTACATCACCGTATTTGTGAAGGAGCAGGTTGCAAATCCAGTAAAGGAGTTGAACAGCAGCTACAACTTGCAGATTAGACTAAGGACACAGCCCAGATTGTTAAAGTCTTTCCTATATTCACAAAGTTTTCGATGACTATTTATTATTTATTTGTTTGCTGGCACAGAAAACATGAATACATCTTTTCAAGATACTTTTTCCTATGTCAGTCTATTTTTGATAAACATCCTTTATTGTGTAGCTGTTGGATGTTTTCTGTTGGTTTGACTCTGTCAAGTATGGAGTGGAAAATAAACCTTGTATTACTAATATATAATAATGAAACAAAGTTAGTCATTCGCCTGTGATGACTCATAATAATTACTGTATTAAACTCTGATAACAGCATCATTCCCTCCACTCTGTCTCATCTCATCTTTCCCTGTAGTATCCTAAGGCTTCAGCAGTCCATATTAGCTTTTTGATAATTTGTTTTGTACAGTGCCAGTAATACTGCCTATCATCTTAGGCCTCTGCTTCCTGGAATCATTAATACTGTGCTTTGAAAATTATTTGAGAGGGAAGGCTTCACAATTGTACTTGCTAGTTCAGCCTAGTTCCTTGGGAAAAGAAAGAAAGAAACAAACAAATAAATAAATAAAAAGATTTAGTGCATTTTCAAAAGGAGAATTTAGCAGATAGGAGCCAAAATGGATTTTCAACTAGGCTTCTGCCTTTCTGAAACCTACAGATGTTGAATAGTCTTTTACTAGTTGCCATGCCAACTGATACCAGAGGAACACTCTACTGTGTGTTCATCCCCTAGAAAGCTTCACCAGATGTCTTCAACAAATTGCCATGAAAAGACCTGGGTCTGTCAGTTGTGTTAGGAGATAAA
Organism: Alectoris magna; assembly: GCA_030625065.1. Lineage (NCBI taxonomy): Eukaryota > Metazoa > Chordata > Aves > Galliformes > Phasianidae > Alectoris > Alectoris magna. The sequence continues at coordinate 61,674,768 of CM060564.1, read as the reverse complement.
AAAAAAATCCGACTGCAATGTCCCTGCCTCCACTTCTGATAAAACTAGCCCATAAAATATGTAGACTGGCATTGCTCTCACAGTTAACCAGCAAAATCTCTCACCCCCACCCTAGCTCCCCCTCACTTCCCGTAGAAAGATTTTTTAAATATTTATGTTCTTATTTCTACAAGAAGAACAAGGCCATTATGCTTTGCAGCTGACATCGTCTGGCAGTGCAAAGCCAGAAGCATCTGGTTGGCAGTGGAGAAATAGAACAAGTTGATAAATTATTGATTTATATAAATCAACACCCTTTAAATATTGGTCTTTTGAAGAAAAAAAAAATAAGCTTTTGTTATTTCAACTAGAAAAGTGTTAAGATGATTAACAGTGTATCAATTGCTTTGTGAATTTATGTTCTTACCTCAGACAGAAGATATATCTATGCAATAAACAGTCATTTTTCTACAGGAGCATTAAAGAAAAAAAATGTTTTTTTCCTGGTGATCTTACATTTCAATTTATTTTCTTTTTTTTAAACATAGTGGCTGCGCAAGAAGTGATAGTGAACACAAATATTTCAAAGCCACTCCCAAAAATGATGTTTAAGAAAATAATGACGTTTCACACAGACAAACATCTTTCAGGCTGGTATGAAGAAACAAAACTATGACATGAGAAGGAGTTGCGAGTGTTCAGGACCTCATGACGACTGTCACATTTCACAAACAGTGGAGCACTGGGCACTCAGTATACTGAGAGAAATGCAACAGAGTGTAATTTGTGAATAACCTACAGTGAATTTCTGGAATAAGGAAAGTAAGATTATACAACACAAAATAAGTTATTTTGTTTCTTCAGTGTTTGTCACATTGCCTTCATATGATACTACATATCATCAGATTGTCTTAATTAAAGTATATGGTGTTTTAATATACATAAATATATAGTTTTTATGTGTCATAAAATTACACATAAAATAAAAACACACTTTGATTTCTCTTCTAAGTGTTATTATTCCACTAGTCAGAAAAACATACAGATTTGCATGATACTAACTTTTTGTGTTCTGTAATACATAATTTCTGTTTGCTTAGTGCAAATATCTATGATTCAACAAACCTTATCCCTCGTTCAATTATACTGTTCCACCAAAATGATGCATGGAGATGACCAGATCACCAGAAGCATCAACGTGCAATTCTACCTGCACAGTTTCCTTTTGAAAAAGCACTACATTTTCAAAAATTTCTGAGACTGGGCTGAACCAGCAAGAACAACTACGGAGCCTTCTGTCTCATCCTGATATTCATGGAAAAAGATTGATGTGTTTTGTCTACTTTAATGATGATGTCACTGTCTCATGCAAGAAGAGGAAAATATCTTACTGTTACCTGTTAAACATGTAATAACTCAAGTTGGAAAGGATGCCTGGAGGTCCTCAGTCCAACCTTCTGCTGGAAATGCAGTGAAATCAGTGCGGTGGTCCAACTATGAGGACCTGAGTTTTCTTCTCTCTGGTCTAGAAAATCTTCAGGAATGCTCCATGGCATCTCTGGGTAATCCGTTCCAGTCTGGGCTGTCCCCAGTCTGAAAATTTTCCCTTTATATACAGCATGAAGTTGTCTTGTAGTTCTCTCTGTTTGCTAATTCTCATTCTACTACTGTGTGCTGCCACAGAAAGCATTCTGTAATTTTCTCAACATGCATGTCACAAGTAGTGGTGCCACCAAATCTTTCCCTTCTGTAGGCAGAAGCAGTCCTATTCTTCAGGCTCCCCAAAAAGGCATCTTGCTGGCTTCTGCTGGGCTCAGTCTTTTGATAACATGTCTCTTGGAGTACAGAGCCCAAACCAGAAGATGCAATAACCATGTCCCTTAGTATCACATGTAAATATTTCTTGAACACCTCCAGGGACAATGACTCAACCAGCTCCCTGGGTAGCCCATTCCAGAACCCGACAACTCTCTCAGAGACTAAATGTTTGCTAACACCCAAACTGAACCTTCCCTGGTGCAACTTGAGGCCATTCCCTCTAGTCCTGTTGCTATTTACACAGCAGAAGAGCCCATTGTTCATCTCACCACAACCTCCTTTCAGGTAGTTGTGGAGACTGATAAGGTTTCTCCCCAGCCCCCTCTTCTCCAGACTACTGGGAACACTCCCAGTTCCCTCAGCTGCTCCTCCTAAGACTTGCACTCCAGACCCTTCAATAGATTTGTTGCCCTTGTCTGTACACACTCCATGGCCTTGATTTCCTTCTTGTAGTGAGGGGCCCCAAGCTGAACATATTACTCAAGGTGCGACCTCACCAGACCTGAACACAGGGAGACCATCACCTCCCTGCTCATTCTGGCAACACTGTTTCTGATACAAGCCAGGATGCCACTGGCTGTCTTGGCCACCTGAGCACACTACTGGTTCATGTTCAGCCAAGTGTCAACCAACACTTCCAGGTCCATTTCTTCCACACAGTCTTCCAACCACTCTGCCCCAAGCCTTTTGTGTTGCCTGGGGTTGTTGTGGCCAAAGTGCAGGACTTGGCACTTGTCGTGTTGAACTTCATCCCACTGATCTCAGCCCAACAATCCAGCCTGTCCAGATTGCTCTGAAGGGCCTTCCTACCTTCAGACAGATAGATGCTTCCTCCCAACTTAGAGTTGCATGCATACTTACCAAGGGGGCACTCCATTTCCTCATCCAGGTCATCAGGAACAATATTGAATAGAACAGGCCCCAGTACTGACCCCATTGGGCCACAACTCATGACTGGTTTCCAGCTGCATTTAACTCCATTCATCACCACTCTCTGGGCTTGTCCCTCCATCCAGCAAAGAGTGTACCTGTCTAAGACACAGGCTGCCAGTTTCTACAGGAGGATGTTGTGTGAGACAGTGTCAAAGGCTTTGCTAAAGTCTAGGTACACTATGTCAACAGCCTTTTCCTCATATGCTACTGCTCAATAATAGAAGATCAGGTTGGTCAGGCAGGACCTGCCTTTCATGAACCCATGCCGGCTAGGCCTGATCCCCCAGTTGTTCCACACATGCTGTGATCTCACTCATGATGATCTCCATAACCTTCCCCAGCACCAAACTCAGGCTGACAGGCCTGAAGTTCCTCAGATCCTCCTTACAACCCTTCTTGTAGACTGACACACTGACAAGCCTCCAATTTTCTGGGACCTTTCTGGTTGACCAGGAACAATGGTATATGGTAGAAAGCATCTTGAGCATCCATAATCCTGAGCTGTCACTTCTGAAAAAGAGCTCTCATCAAACTGATCTTCTGCTATTGCTGAAGAAGGACAAAAGACTTTCACCGTGCATGCTTGCTTTTTCAAACTTGCAGCTATGGAATTTAGATATATTGCCTATATCTATTCCTACTGATTGTCCAGAATCACAGAATCAAGGAGTTATTTGGGTTGTAAGGGACATTAAAAGTCATGGAGTTCTAAGTTCCTTGACATGGGCAGCATTGCCACCCACTAGATCAGGTCGCCTAGGGCCCCATCCAACTTCCCCCAACAAGAGATGTAGGGACATGATAGGCATGAGAAGCCTGGCTGACAGTGAAGACCATGGCCGAGAACTTTTTGAGCTCCTCGGCCTTCTCTATGTCTGTTGTTTCCAGATTTCCCTTATTATTTATCACAAGAGATACACTCTGACCTTTCTTTTCTGACTAATGAACATGTTGCCATTTTTCACATCCCTTGCCAGGTTCGGTTCCACCTGTGCCTTGACTTTCCTGATCTCACCCATACACATCCAGACAGTACTCCTGTACTTTTCCCATCTCACATATCCCTGCTTCCACTGTCTGCACTTTTTTCTTATCACTCAGTTTGACTTGCACATCCTTACTCAACTATGCCAGTTTCCTGCCTCCTCTGCTTGATTTCATGCACTGGGATATGGACAACTCCTGTGTTCTTGGAAAAGCATCCTTAAATAGTTATCCCTAAAGATAGTTCCCAGGGGATCTTATTCACTAATTCTTTAAACAGCTGGACATTGGCTCTTCTGAAGTTAGGGGTTTTGATTTTGCGTGTTGGTGTATCTTCCTAAACATCACAAACTCCACTAGGGCATGTCTGCTACAGCCCAGACTGTCTCCAGTCTTACCTTCTTTAATGAGCACATCTGCATTGGTGAGCATCAGGTCCAGCAACAATTTACCTCTGGTTGGTTTGTCTAATACCAGAACCAAGAATTTATTTTCATGTACTCCACAAGTCTCCTTGATTGCCTACGTCCTGCTGTGTTGCTTTCTCAGGATACATCCTGGTGGCAATAATCCCTCATCAGGATCCTTTCTAAGTACAAAGACATAAATAGAAGTTTTCTGTACTGTACATATGCATGTACGGGCACTAGTGTATTTTCTGTGTTAAGTAGTTTAGTCATTGTGTAATGTTTATATTATTTCACCAACAAATATATTCCTACACATTGGTGTAATTAAATATATTAATACTTTCTGTTTCTTTTGAGTTCACCACCCTTCCTCAGTTAAACAACTTTTGTTAACAGTAGACATAGTTTAGAGACAATGTGGACGTTCCTCTACAGATCAGGTGGGGATATAATCATAGAATCATAGAATGGTTTGCGTTGGAAGGGACCTTTAAGATCATCTAGTTCAAACTCCCCTGATATGGGCAGGGACACCTCCCTCTAGATGAGATATTGCTCAAAGCCCCATCCAGCATGTCTTTGAATATGAGCCATGAGAAATGGCTGTATCTGCAAGCTATATAGTACATTGCTTTAGCCATTAGCACAAACTGAACCACTGCACAGAGGATAAAGTACAAAATGCAGTCTAACCACTTTTGGTAATGCCTTCTCCACAAGCAATATTGGAATAACATGAACCAGTTATTTCTGTCCAACATTATCTTTTAATCAAAATTAGATATTTTTATTATTACTATTTGGAGGGGGAAAAAAAAGAGATTAACAATTTCACTGTTTATGTATACTGCAATGCAAAAAGAAAAAGGAAAAAGAAATTAAATCAAGTATAATTATGGGTTGATACAGGTAGATGGATTTTTAGAAGTGGTTTAAGTAGGCAGACTAACTGCGGGGGGAAAAACTGTAACCTCTCTTTCTCCATATTTATGCCATTTGTGACAACAGAGACTCTGCCTTCATTTGGTCCTACTAGTACAGAGCAACATAAGTTCATAAAACAAAATAAATTTAAAAAATGAGTAATTCCCTTTGTTCTGAATTGCAGTGTTATGCATGAACCCAGCAGGTTTCTAAGTTTAAAGACATCAGTTAAGTAATATTTAGTTTTATGAAGATTTACTTATATGATAACTGTTATATGAGTTCTGTTCAAATACTATAAAATATAGTAAATAACCTCTCAAATTTTCTGGGATATTTTACTGTGAATTACTGTGTAATCATTATAGAATCATTATTTTCAGCACTGTAGCTATTGACATGAATCTGTAGTATCTAATGCTATGAATTAAAGTCGGCATTCAAAGAATCATTACTTTAAGCCATTTCCCTCTACAGAAGCGTCTTACCAAGGGAATGATTAAATTATGGTACCTCTTGATAGAAGAAAATTCACAAACATAATTGCAAGCATCTTGTAAGATTTTGAGAAAAACATGAAAAGTAAGTGCTTAGGTAATAAATGTTGATAGGAGTTGACCTTCCATTGCTCCAGAGTGGGCTTTCTGCTTCTGCTTCTTGAGATGTGGAGACAGTGTCAGAAGCAAATTACTAATGGACTGAATCTTCCATTCATTAGTAAGATTAGGATTCCATAACATTTAAAGGTTAAGCTCAGGCTTAATGTCCTCCCAGTCAAGGATAACCAAGTGGTTTTTTTTTTTTTCATGAATGCTCATTTACAATTGAACAACCTTTGCTGGTCACTGTATCACTTTTTACTGGGATGACAGTTGCTTCTGCCTGAGCATGAATGTTTGTGATGACACCAGTCTGGTCTTCAAATATTTGCTATTCCTTTAACAGAGGAGTTTGTTGTTCTGCAAGATGTGAAGATTGCTGGAGCACTCCAGTGAGTTTCTAAACTAATTTAATGTCAAAATATGACCATGATATGCAGTATTTTTTTCTTTTTAATTTTTTTCATTTTTGTGGAGACAGAGGGGAAGGCTGTGTAGGGTGTGTAGGAAAGATGTAACTCCAGTGGTCGATTACTTGAAGTAAAAGGAAGATCAATTGAATAGACAGGATGACAACTTCATACCAGCAGGAGAATGGAGGGTACTCCTACAATAAGTCTTTAAAGAAAAAAAAAAAAGATTTTTCTAGTCTCAAACAAAAAGTGAAGGGTTCTGGAATGTGACAGTCAACCAATGGCTACATTCTTCAAGAAAAATATCACTTAAAATCATGGTAGGCACACCATCTTCTAGGTGGTTAAAGATATTACATGATCTGTAATACATCTTCTAGAGAAAAATGCGGTGGAAGCTTTTCTTATGGGATTCATGTTTATACACTGAAAGACATATCTGAAGACTTTGTGTTGTTCCATCTGTCAGAGAGTTCTTTTGCTTCAGAAATAAGGATTCACAGAGGATGTATTTGGTAATTCTTCTTAAAGTAACAATACTTGTCTTTGCCAGCTCTTCACATACTGTTAATATTCTCACCAAACAAACCAATAAAAAACAAGTTTGCTTGCGTCAGTGCATGACTTGGCTTACAGCTATAATTTCTTTCCATACTGGGGATAATTCTGTGACTTTAAACAAAAGTATGAATACATTTTTTTTTTTTTTTTTATTCTAAGAAGATATAAAGAAAAGGAAAAAATATTCTAATTAAATTAGTTAACTGTCTAATGGAAGGAGTACCATATGTGAAAAAAAAATCCTAAACAAATACAGAAGATTGTAATCTCAAATCTTGAAGCAACAAAGCAACCAGATGGTGTGGCTAAGCAGAGTTATAAGCCATACTGAATACTGTAGTTCTTACCTGTCTGCTGAGGGCTCTCACCAGGCACAGATGCTCTTGTCTTGTTTTACTTCTAGCTCCACAGAGATTATAACTCCAATATACCTTACTTTAAAATGCAGAAAAGCACCTGTTTTCTACAAAGAAAGATGATTATTAAAAAAAAAAAAAAAAAAAAGTGAGATAATTTTAACTTCTATAAAAATCCTGCATAAAGAAAAAATGACTAATTTCTCTCAGAGATAATTGCGATGAGAGAACCTTTGTCAGTATCCTGGATACAAAGTTTTTGTTTGTTTCTTTTTTTGTTTCTTTAAAAAAAATACTGGGATGCTTGTAATTTACATGAATGGCAAGAGAAATCTTACCTGCTTATTTTCAGTTGAAGACAACAACCAATCCAGTAGGCTTCTTTTGTAAGGGATACCTAGGAAAGATTTTAAAGCAGAAGGCTGACAGAGGGCAATGTGAGTTATCCTTCCATGTAATAACCCTTCCTTTGCATTTGCAGTATACTACTAAGTTCTGCATTTAACATTTAAAAACAAACAAATAAACAAAACCCAACAAGAACAACAACAACCAAAAAAAACCAACCCACCACCACCACAACAAAACCCCCCGAAAACCTAAAAAAAAACCCCCAAAATATCAAAACCAGCCAACCAACAAACAAATAAAAATCAAATCCTCTGGATTCAACGCATCCACAGAATTTCAGTGGCTTAAAGAAGAACTTGGCATGAAGGTTAATCATTGCACCTTATTTTACTGAAGGCCTGATCATACTTGCTGAGAAATATGTTACAAACAGAAAAGACTACCTGAAGAACAATGAAAAAAATTCACAAGCAGTTCCAGCTGCTGACAGTTAGTATAACAGATTGCTGGGAATGTCAAAATGCATGCAACAGGAAAATATTTCCTGTAGGCACTCTGTCAAGAAGAAACAAAGGCAGACAATAAGACAAAGTGAAAAATTAAACCACAAGAGTGCTAAATTAGATAAGCTTAAACACATCTACATGTCACCCTCCAAGTTGGAAAAGACATTAAGGCATAATATGCATTGATCAAAAACACTGCATGCTATGTCTTACTGCAAAAAAATGAAATTCAGATTTATGCAAAAGCATTAGCAAGCATCTTGTCCTGTACATTAAAATCCCACTTAAGTCACAGGTCACAGTCTTAGGATTTATTTGATATTCATCAAGTAAACCAGAGTGAGTTTCCTAAGAGGAGAGACCAACTCAGACCTTTTTCTCATTTCAGTCTGCACAAAAAAAAAAAAAAAAAATCACTTAGCTATGCCTACTTGAAAGAGAGCACAGAGACAGATTCTTACAGCCAGGACAAGGGTAGTTCAGAGTAACACACGAAGTCACTGCCCCTGTGAACCGTATCTCCATAATGCCAGTGAGTACTGCAGCAGTAGGGAAATCTGGAAGATCGCAGAGAGCCACATTATTTCTCCAGTCACCTGTTCTAGCTCACTGTTGATGGTCAAGTAGCAACCAGTATGACTTGAGCACATTCTTCTGGTTGTACTACTGGCATGTCTCATGTTCACCTTGCTATATAAGCAGAAGATGATACTTGCTCCTACTTCATGAATACTCACGTAGATATTAAAGTATGCTCTTAACCCTGACTGAATAGACAGAGATCACAGGCAGACTAACTGCAGTAGGTGGGCAGGAAGGGGGACTATTTTTGAGTATCACTACTCATGCAGGGGAAGTTTGTTGTATGAGACTTTCTACTGGTAGTCCAGCTTCTGAGTCTTCACCATTTGTAACAAAGTGGTGGAGAATCAATCCATGTCAAAATGTTAAGTCTTCTACATGCTTGAATTAGACACAAAAACTCCTGATTTCAGTGGAAGACTGCAATGAATTCTTTGCTTAAGAACCCTTAAGCAGAAAGCATCTAGCGGAAGGTCAAGCACAAATCAGCAAGTTTGAAGACTGTGATTAGGCCACTCTGAGGCTGTAATTATATCTATCTGACTCTTATGCTGCTTTGTGGGTATAGTAATATTTAGTAGAAAACAAAGCTTACAAACACATTTTTGCCAGTGAGAGAAGCTAGATAGAACGTACTGGTACAGCTCCATTCTAAGTCTGTGCAGTCAGTGGTTTTAGTCCAGCCAAAGATTTCATTCACTAACTTCATTAAAATTTTTTCACTTGTTTTTTTTTAATATTTAATGTTACCTGAATAAAATGCGATTTTATGAAAGGCAGTTTCAAGATCTCCGAATGCAGTGATTGAACTTTATAATATTAGCCCATTTGCCTCTAAACCTTTGTGAAGTCTGAATGCAAATACGTAACTATAGAAGTTTCATTTCTTTGGTTTCTACTGCAACAAAAGAAAAATAATTAATTTGGAATACTAATGTAATGACAATAAGTTCCTAAATTGCTTTTCATTTTATGTTAATTGTAAAGACGCAAGTGCAAATACAACAAATTTCTAACGAGAACAATTTAGGTTTTATTGCCATTATTTCTCTAAAACTGAATTATTTAACTTTTACTTAACTTAAAGTAATGCTTAATGTATTGATCTAATTGATGTATTAAAGCTGAACATTACATTAAGACCACTTTCGTGGCTATTATACAAACTGAACCCATGTTATTTTTGCTATTAAAGACGATCCTTTACAGAAAAGTTATTGTCTAATGCAAATTATTTCTTTGCGAAAGTGGTGTGATAAGGTCACTTTTACAATCTTAGTATGATTAAACCATGAGATTCTCCATTTCTTTAGCTTAAATTAAAGTACTCTTTCGTACAAATAAAGCATAGCTTACTTTTTCCGTGTGTAAATGTTTAAAATGAAGTGATAAATATAAGGAAGGCCAATGGAGAGAAACTTCAAGAATTAATGATACAATTAAAAAGTATTGCAATTTTAGCCCTTGGCACAAATCTTTTTGGTTAAAAGCTTCAAGTCATACCATTTTATGAAAACTGATTATTTCATGTAAGTCATGATGCTTAAAAATGAAATTGTGTTGTGTATTCAGAACAGGAAACAAGCAGAAAAGGTGTGCAGTGTTTTTCATTGGTGAAGAGTCATCCATCACCTTAAAAAGAATTGTAAAAGGGCATGAAGCCACAAACATTTTTAGGATGATGGAGTTGACTAGAGCTACAAAACCCTCCTTATATAGTCAACATATAAACACTCACTATTTCCAGTGTTTTATATGAATGACTGTTTCTTCAACTTATTTAAGATGAAACTTCAGATTAGACTATTCTAACAACAAAGTCAAAGTTAATTAGTCTTAGCTAACAGCCAAGTTGTAAACTACTTGAGGTCAACCCCACCCTCAGGAAAATGAGCATTAGTGAGACCTTTTAAAGCACTGTCTGTTTTTATAAGCAGTGCAGGGAAAGGCTAAGCCAATAAAACATGATCATTCCATTCTATATTTTAATATTAGCCACTAAAGAACATGACACTCCCACTCACTTTAATCACAAAACTTTGCACCAAACTAATAACAATATGTGAATAAACGAAACTACTGTCATTTTGCTTTGATTTTGGTCACTGAGCACAACAAGCAAAGAACAGCGAAACCTATGTCAAAACAGACCGTTGAGAAGTTCCTATGTGATTTAGGGAACAAGGAGACACACAGAGAATGGTATGAGGCATCATCTTTTTACTCTGAATGTTAATCAGTCAAATCTCACTTTATTCTACTTAAAAATAATGATGATGATGGTGATGATAATAATAACAATATATATATATCTCTTTGGTTGTTATTGAAAGTGTTAGGCGTGAGCAGCTGTTGTTAATTATGACTTCATTTTCTCCTCCAGACTTCTTTGGTTGCATGCCATAACTGCATGGGGCATGGAGGTTTATGGCTTGAAAATAGCCTTGTCATTTGGTGAAGTCTAACAGAGCAAAGGGGGCTTGATAAATGATAAAAATGTTCCCTGGAAAACTCCTTAGATCAGATTAGTTCCCAGTTGTTTGTTTTTAGAATCCCAATAGTCTTGAACAATTAAAAGGTAAATACCTGAGGCAACACAATTCATGAACCATATAGAAAATATTTAACAGCTATTGAATTACTCTTGAAAGTAACTCATTCGCCCTTTATTTACATGGTCTGTTTATATGCTACGCTTAGAATGTTAAATAAATTGAGTTAATCACATAATTAAACTCTGATTTAACTTGTATTCCTTGTATAATGAACATCAGACAAATGCTTAAGTACTTTGATGAACTGGGGTCTTTAGGGTGTGACTCTAAAAGGTACCTTGCAATCTGGCCCTAGGCCAGCAGAGATAACATGCAAAGCTTTAAGTCTGTGAAAGATAAACAGCATGGTCTTCAGCAAACTGTGAGATACCCTTCTCTCCACTCTGGCTACCCCTTTTCTTTACTGCATTATTAGAAAAGAATATAACGTCTTGCAGAGCTGAATCTTCAAAACAATAATTAAAAATCTCACACTACTTTGTGCCTATAGTTAAGCAGATGATATACTGATAATATTTTGGTGGAAGGTGTGGGGAGAAAAGATTATGGGATTATTTAAAGATTAAAGATTATTTAAGATTATTTAAAGGGTGATGATTTGTTTTATGGCCGTTTTCACTACAGATTTTACACTGCTGTCTTTTGGAATAAAACAAGACAGTGCAATAAAAGCTTCCTAACATTCAATTTTTGTTCTATTTCCATGAGTCCCTCTGTTCCATTTATTTTTTCTATTGACATTTTTCTTCTCTAGAGAAAGTGATTATCCTTTAAACTGAATTATTGAAATTAAGAACAATGAGTCATTTTGACTTACATATCAGTTTATTTAAGAATGATGCTGCTCAGACCACGCTAAGGAAATGCATTAGGAAAATCCTTCTAATTTGCTTCTGTAAAGTGCATCAGCAACAGGACGCTTTTAGCTGGTGTTCAATGTAATTGTGAGAATGATGGGACTCAAACTGTCCTCCATGTGAAATTTATCCTTCATCCAATCAGCAGAAACAACTAATGCACTGGAAGGTGTATTATATCCCATCTACTTCCCAATAAAGTCAGTGGTGTCCAATCAGACACCTATTGTTAGAGGAGAATTTGAAATTGATACAATCACCACATTGATCTACAGTTGTGTCTGTCATTTGCTTGCCACCACCTCCTCCTCCCCTTCCATCATGCAGCCATTTTGGAGCAGAAGCCCGCAGTACTGAGTTTCAGAACACACTAATGATCAAATTTGTTAGCAAGATCAGGCTAAATAAAGCCAATTTATCTGCACAAAACATGTGCTGGTGGTAATGCCATGCAATTGAGGGTACAATGTTGTGTGGATCTCAGGGATACCCAAGGGAACCATTGCCCGCTCAAAGCCTGGCCTGGAAGCACAGAAGACAAGGTTGATTGTTTCATTTTATACTCAATTGTCTCCTAAACCTGCAGGAGAATCTGCAGTTGATGGACTGTTAGTAAGTTGTGAGGTATGGAAAAGAAAGTAAGAAAAAAACATAGAAAAAGATTTGAAGTATAACCTTTGAACTTACTCATGAGGAGGATAGGTGTGGGGCAAGATTTCTTTTGTTCAGTCCAATTACAAAGCTACAAGAGTCAGGTTCACTTAATACAAGACAGGCTGATGCCAAGTGTAGGGAGAAACGTATAATAGTCAGAGACTTCCACTTGAAAAAAAGTCATAAATTAATTTCTTATGATATTAATTTGAAAGGATCATTACACTGGTTTAATCTTCATCTAGAATATGACAACTTGAGGTTTCAGATTTTAGCATTTATATCTACTAGCAAGAGCTCTTCTTGAGCTTCTATTTACTCAGTATATGAATCTCAAACAGAGTTGGGTGTTACATAAGTACTCCAGTAATTTAAACTATTTTTAATAATTTCATATGCTCTAAACTGGGATGAGATTGCTATTAACTGTTGCTGGATGCAAGTTCCCTAAAGAAATGCCACTTATTGCAACATTAACAGTTCAAAAGAAGCAAATGCTGTCATTAACAACAAACCTGTTTTAGTTAAAAATAAATAAATAAAATCATCATTTACACACCAGAATATATTAATATTTAATATTTTAAAGATAATATTTGGCTGGATCATTAAATGTTATGGTCCTACAGTCTAGTGGTGGATACAAAAATTTTGTAGCTTAGAAACAGTACAATCATTTATTTCTTTTCTCTTTTTAGCAATGCAGAATAGAAAATATTAATTAAAAAAGGATATTTAAAATGGGAAAGAAATAAAAACCCAGAATGATGAAAGATATGAAGAGAAAAATAAATAATAAAACAGTTGCCATCTAAAGACTATGATACTGTGCATTATACAATTAGATGTCACAAAGAAATGTTAAAACTCAGAAATTATCATTCCCAAAAAAAGAACAAAATTAAAGCATAGAAACATTCTTTGTAAGTATATTAATGATAAGTATGACATATTTGGATCGTGTTAAATGCTCCTATTTCATTCAAACATATGTGTTTCAAGTTCAGAGTCTTGATAGAGTTTCAAAGAAACAAAACCACAAGTTCCTTGTTCTCCCACTGCTGAAACTCTCACCTTACTTTAGGAATGCATTTTGGAAAGCTTCTGTTTTCTGCTAATATTCTTAGATAAAAAGGAAGGATTCAGAATAAACTCTACTCAAAAAGATGATGGTTGGATAAAAGATTAAAAATAAGCAAACAACAACTACAACAAAAACCCCAAAAAATCCCCCACAAAGAAAACAAACCAAAACCAACCAAACAAAAGACCTAGGAGTGAAAAAAACCACACAAAACAGTAAAGCATCATCTCTTTTCCGATATACAATATAATTCTGTCAAGGTAGCAGCCAGATTAGAAAAGATGGGAAAGTGAATTTAGATATAAAAATCAGGGTAACAGTTTTTCACCCTTATCTGGAGTATGGCACTGACTATTCATGTTTTAGAAATCTATTATTTGCCTTTTCATTGATTCACACATTATTTTCTTCCTGCATAATTTGTAACAAAAATAGAAAAAAAAAAAAATCTAGCTATTTTACTAAAACTGTGTTGTCCATGTGAGTACTGTTACAGTTACCAAATATTTCCTTTCTTTTCCTCCAGTTGTTTCAATGATACCTAATGATTGAAAACTGAATACCAAGGACAATCATGAGCACTTACAGTCCAATTCATAAAAGATACTGCAAGACATTTATGCACAAATGTTGCTACTTTCATATGGAAAGAAGCTACATAAAGAAATTCTTTTCATGATTCACCAGCTCTCTTTATGTTAACATATTTTTCCTCAGTGGTGTGCATGCACACTGTGCAATTCTACCAAGGAAACAAGGGCAAAAGCAAAAGCATTTTTAGTGTTTGACAGAAAAACCTTAAAAAGCTTGATGTTTCTCCGCCGTTTCCCCCATCCCCTCCCACTCATGTGAACCAGAACAAGTCTACCTTTCCTTGCAGGTAATTACCATTTCTGGAAGACTATTTTTTATATTAGTTTTTATACTGGTTATTTTGTTTTTCTTTTTTGCCAGTATCAGTTATACAGGGAAAAAAATCTGTCTGAATATTCTTAAAGACAACACTAAAAGAAGAATATTTCAACATTTATCACTTGACAGTTTTTTAATCTGATTTTTAATCTGATTTAAGTTTTGATTCCTCAGAAGTAAAGCTTTTTTTTATTTGAGATAGTTGATTTCTTAAAATGGTTTTAGGTGCAGAAAGTTCCAGGCATTTGGGTTGAATAGTATTTGTCAGAGGCACACTCCTACTGCAGAAATTGGTCCCTTAGCAAACAGCAGGTAGGACATGCATCAAAAGATTTGTTTCCTTCCCACCCCCCTCCTGTGGGCAGTTAGTGTAAACGTAAACACTGGAAAAAAAAAAAAAAAAAAAAAAGCCACTGCTATTTTCTCTCCTAAGAAGGAAAACTCAGAAAAACCTGAATTTTTGTTAGTGAGCTTGATCAAATGGTGAAGCCAGAGTAAATGGAACATTTAAAGTATGAAGGTGAGGGGAGGGAAAGGGAAGGAAAGTGCAGCCAGCAACCCTGTAAGGGAATGAAGTAGATAGCTGCTGAACAAGGGTTATGGAGTGATGTGACAGGGAGATATCACAAAATAAGTGATACGTACCTTGAGATGCATCACCTTCAGTACTTGCAAGATAGCAATTAAATGTCTGCAATGCAGCATTATGGGGAAATACCCTATCTACTTTCTAGTACCACAACATTATGGGATACCCTTCTTCAGTGCCTGTACACTAACACATACGGTTTGGGGAACAAACATGCATGTGCTTGCAGAGCTATGATCTTATACAGACATGGTAGGATGACTCTTGTGACTGAAGCATTGTGATGGAAGGATACAGGGATACAGGTTCTTTCGAAAGGACAGGCTGGGGACACAAGAGTGGGCATATCCTTCTATGTCAGCGACCAGCTAGGGTACTTGGAACACTGCCCGTGGATGCGAAACTGACTGAGAGCTTATTTTAGCTTTTAAGAAACGTAGGAAAGAAGATCTGGGTAACTATAGGTTAATGAGTCACATATCTGTGCCTGGAAAGATCGTAAAATAGATGTTCCTAGAAGCTATGTTAAGGCACATGCAATTTGAGGAAAGGTGATCTGAGACAGCCAGAAAGGCTTCACCAAGGGCAGATCATGCCTGACCAATCTAGTGGACTTCTGTGGTGGACTGACAACATTAGTGGACAAAGGAGGGACAACTGGTTCATGTACCTGGACTTCTGCAAGGCCTTTGACAACATCCCACACATCCTTCTTTCTATGTTGGACAGACATTAATTTGAAGGGTGGATAAAGAATTGGTTGGATGGTTGTAGCCAGAGGGTTATGATCAACAGTTCTATGTCTAGGTGTCTAGGTGGAGGTCACTAGTGATTTTTGTCCCCCAGGGGTTTGTCTTTGGATGGTGCTCTTCAGTATCTTTATCAATGACCTAGATAGATGGTGGGACTGAATGTACCCTCAGCAAGTTTGCAGATAACACTAATCTGAGTGGTGCAGTTGATACAACAGAAGGAAGTTATGCACTGGAACAGGGTGAAGCTCATGAACACCTGTAACATATTGATGGTATCATGATTTGGGAAAACATAGCAGAGGAAGCTTTTGAGAAAGTGAAGAAAATAATCAAAATCCTTTTGAATGTGTGCATTCCCATAAAGAAAATAAATTCAATGGACTTGCAGAGGAAGTCCAGTTCTTCAGAATAAAATTGCAGGACAGTAATTGTTAGACTCCTCTGGATGCAACAAACAAAATAACAACTATGTTTCCAGCTACTAGCAAAAGTGAAATGCAAGCTTGCTTAATTGTTGTGGTTATCAGGAGAATGCATATTCCAGATTACATTCTGATTGTAAACCCTGTCTAACAAGTGACCCAGAAGACCAATTTTACTTGGGGCCTTAAACAACAAACCTTTGAATAAATTAAAGACTAGATAATGCACACAGTAGCTGTTAGGCTAGTCTGGGCAGAACAAGATATAAAAATCATGTTTTACACTGCAGCCAGGGAGAATGGCCTCAGCTGTAGCCTCTTGCAGAACACAGCATGCAAAACTCAACGTTGACTCCTAGAGTTTTGGAGTTGGAGATGCATAAAATAAGTGGTCCACTACACTCCAACTGAAAAAACCATATTGGCAGCATATGAAAGAGGTCAGTGCGTGGTCCAATCCTGGCTAATATCTTAATGAATGATCTGATTGAGGGTATAGAGTACACCGCAGTTAACTTATGACTGACTTACCAGAAGGCTGTGCAGCCATCCAGAGGGACCTTGATAGGATGGAGAGTTGGACTGACAAAAAGTTCTCATGAATTTCAGCACTGAAGAAGTGCAGAGTCCTGCAGTTGGGAAGGAAAAGTGCCAGACACTAGTATATGCTGGAAGACATTCAGGTGGAAAACTGTTCTGCAGAAAATTATTTAGGAGTCCTGGTAGACACCACACTGAACATGAGTCAGCAATGTGCCCTTCCAGCTTAGAAGGCTAATTATAGTCTTGACTTCATTAAGCAAGTTCTTGTGAGCAGGACAAGAGAGATGATCCCTCCCCTACACTTACCATTGATAAGGCCACATCCAGAGCACTGAGTCTGTTTCTGGGCTCCTTAGTATAAAAGATGTGAACATACAGGAAAAAGTCCAGTGGAGGACCACCAAGGAACTGGAGTGCTTCTGCTATGAGGAAATGTGGAGAGATATTGGGGTGTTTAGCATGGAAAAGAGGAGGCTCAAGCGAGATCTAATCAGTATGTGTGATCCAGCATCTGACAGGAGGCTGCAAAGAGGCCAGTGTGCCCAATGCTGAGACAAGAGGCAGTAGACACAAAAAGGGACACTTGATATTACCTCAAAACATCAAGAAGCTCTTCTGTACTGTGGTGGTGATGGAGCACTGGGACAGGTTGGCCAGAGATGTTGTGGAGTCTTCTTAGATGGTATCTTTGGGTGGTCTCCTGACCATCTAAACAACCTGAAGGTGCACAAATCCATGGAACCCAAAGAAATCCATCCCCAGGTTTTGAGGGAACTGGAGGAGGAAGATGCCAATCCACTATCCATTGTATTTGGTAGGTCATGTCAGTTTGGTGAAGTTCCCACTGTCTGGAAAAGGGGAAACATAACCTCTATTTTCTAGAAGGGAAAAAAAGAAGATCCAGGGAACTACAAGCCAGTCAGTCTCACATCTGTGCCTGGCAAGATCATGGAGCAGATCCTCCTGAAGGCCCTGGTAAGGCCCGTGGAAAATAAAGATGAGATGATTGGTGGTATCCAACATGGCTTCACCAAGGGTAAGTCATGCCTGACAAACTTGGTGGCCTTTTATGATGGAGTTACAGCATCAGTAGATAAAGGAAGACTTGTGCAAAGCATTTGACACTGTCCAGCATGATGTTCTGGTTGCCAAATTGGAAAAAAAAAAAAAAAAAGGATTTGATGGACTACTTTCTGGATAAGGAATTGGCTGGATGGTGGCACTCAGAGAGTTGTGGTCAATGGCTCAGTGTCCAAGTGGAGTCCGGTGATGAGTTCTGTTCCTCAGAAATTGGTGCTGGGACCAGTGTTGTTAAACATCATTGTAGGTGATGTGGACACTGGCACTGAGTGCACCCGCCGCTAGTTTGCAGATGATACCAACCTGAGGTCACCGTGAAAGTAATGCCTCCTAATTATTTCCTTGGAAGCTATAACAGATAAGAAGAGCACAATAATACTACTGGATAGAGCAAATTCTTAGCAACAAAACACTGTTTTTCAACACAGTCACTACCATTAGCAATGCATTTTCACCAGTGATGAGCAAAAGCCTGCATGACAGGCTTGTAAGAATCTACACTAGTGGAGATGACCCACTGTTGTTGCCACTGCTGAAATGCACCACCCATCACCTCACTGTGCTCACATCCACTGCTTGGGCTCCAGAAACATTCAGCAAGCATCAGTGAATATCAAGTACCTTTTTTTTTCTACATAGAAGAATTGACAAACCTTTGCTTCATCAGCACTTCCATGTCAGATGCCATTTTGTCTGCTGTCTGTCTCCTGGCAACAAAATGAAATGGAATATTGTTGGGAAGGTTTAGCCTCTACTGCCATACCACCACAACACAGAAAAATGAAGGTAGTTTCTCCTCAGATTCACAGCAAATATGTTCTATCACTATTGATATTGCACTTCAAAACTTTTAAAGTCTTTTGAGCTTTTCATTTAAAATGCATAAACAGAATTGTGAACTGAATGGAAACTAAGTTTCTCTCTTCCATTCTGAATTTCAGAAACTATTAGGCTTGTAATTTGGCATCCTGTTCGGTTTTCTATTAGCAATCACCACACTGTTCAACAGCATCCATAGTTTACATATGGGAGAAAATAATTTACCCTTAGCATAGTCAACAGTCTGCTAACTATGACATTTTTCGTATTTTTTAGGCTTAGAGAATACTTTAATATGGCCTCACTTTCCTATTTTTTTTTTTTTTCATACAATATATTTTTAACCTGGATATTTAATTTCTTAAAATTATCCTTTGCTAACAGTCCTCCAACATGTCATCAGTACACTAATTTGCTGGAATACTGTACTGTGGCTGGTAATAATATATACAGTCATACACTTCAATGGACAGAAAAACTTATCCAAGAAAAGACTGGAAAAGTTTGATACTTGGAATTCAAACAATTTTCATACTGTATTGCCCTAAGAATAATTCACTTGTAAACTGAAATACAACATAGGCTGCATTTATGCTAAGTATTTAAGTAAATCCAAGAACATCTGCATGCACAAAAGTGTCTGTGTATCTATTAGCAAGCCTTTCTAGTCACTGTAATGATTTAACCACAAATAAGGTGATATTTAGATATTTAGAGTGGTCCCAGGAGTAGCTCAGTCTCAGTCTGGTTTGGGAGAGTGCCAGTTGGCCAGTGATGGGATTGGGGGCATCTATAAGAGTTTGGAAACACAGATATGTTTGTCTGATTTTGTTTGTTTGTTTGATTTATTGATTTTTTTTGTTTGTGTTCCAGCTCCCATGATATCATTAGAAACTACATCAGTAGTAAAGAGGTGGTCCTCTGCTCTACCTGAGAAGATGCCACCAATTCAACTAAACATGCTTCTAGGAAACTGGCCTTGTATACTGATACCAATTCATATAGTATTGAATTATACTGTCAACAGAAACTGCCTATTTTAAGATGTAGATTCAATTAGGTACAGACAGTATGTCACTTCATAACTATATGTTTATTTGTTTTCAAGTCTTTATGAAGTAACCTGCTGGAACTGATTTCCTGAAGTACATCTTCAAAAAATTTTCTATACATTATTGTGAGTAGGTACCAGCATATACAGGTCAAAAAAGCACTGGCTGGTTTGCACACATATAAAAGAAATAAAACCCCATTCCAGAAAAAGGAAATTAATACTTAAAATCCTTCCAAAAAGCCAAAGTCTTCATGTTCGCAAAGGTTGTGTTTTGTTGAGGACTGGAACCTGTTTCTCCTCAAGCCAATTGAAAATACCCTTAATTTTAATGAGGTAGCATTAAGTATGAACATGACAGCACTTTATTCTGTATACCTACACTCACAATCACATGCCCGTGGAATAGACAAACGCAGCTGATGTCACAAAATCACACAATAGTTGAACTTGGAGGAGACCTCTGGAAAAGATCTAGTGCAAACTTCCTGCTCAAGCAGAGTCCACTAGAGCACATTATCCAGGATTGAGTCCAGAGAGCTTTTGATTATTTTCAGGGAAGGAGAATCCACAAACATCTCTGGGCAAATTGTTCCAGTGCCCAGTCACTCTCACAGTAAAGTTTGTTCTCATGTTGAGATGAGTGCATTTTAACTTGGTTTATTCATTATGTCTCTCTATTATTTGCCTCAATTTGGGGTATCTATTTCTCTCTATTATTTGCCTCAATTTGGGGTATCATGAATAAACTAGAGGATGAACATACTTTTGACAAAATAAGGAAGGAAAGAAAGAAAATGAAATATGTAAAGAACATTAGCTATGTTTACTATGATTCTATGTGATATTCATCCTTAAAGTTACACATCAGATTAACTCGTTACTAAAGACAAGGAAAGATATATAAAAAAAATACTCACTGCACATAAATACAAATTTACATTCCAAATTAGATTACCTAAGATATAGTTGTGTTTTTTTTTTTAATCATAAATGTATACACATAAAAATATTATTTTTGTAACATAGAACATCAGTCAAAATTGCTAAACTACAAGAATAATGAAGGCAAGCACCTACCTCTGAATGGAGATGGAAGTTAGGAGCTACTTTCAATTTAATTAAAACTCTTAATCTGTACACTTAAAGAATATGATTTTTGTTTCAGGATTTATTTTATTTGAGTGTGTCTTCTAATAAAACTTGTATTTACCAAGTCAAAGCTATTCTGGATGAGCCCAAGAATGTATGTATCTGACTCTATGTAGCTGAAGAACTTGATGTGTGAATGATACCATCTACACTGTTTCATCAAGCTCTGGGATATAACACATAGAAGTCTGAAGTTTTGGCTTTCTTGGACTGCATGCAAAGCATAAAACATATTTAATGCATATAAGCATTAACAATTATTTTACATTTTAAATATCTTTTAGTAAAGCAAAAAAAAAAAAAAAAAAAAAAAAAAGAGCAATAAAATCAGAAAACCAGTGAGATATTTGATATTGTTTCTGTGAAACTAATGCATCAATTTGGTTCAGTGGAAGTGGCTGTAATTCAGCTTTCAATGTGTCTGTTTTAAATTTTTGATGAAATTTTGCTCTTTCTGTGCTTCATTCTTGAAAACTGTTGTTTAAAACTGTAAGTACTGCCAAAAAGTGATGACATGAACAAGGAGTGATTGTGAAGAGAGGGGGTATGGGTATATTTCTCTGGTAAGAGAGAGGTCATAAAAATTTCGTAAGAGTTACGATGAAATTTTTAAGTTGAATATCTGATTGTAACTCCATATATCCCATCTGCAAATTTTCAGGTAGTTAGTTAAAGTCAACTGAAAATGGAGTCACAAATACAGCAAAGAATTGATGATTTTTTTTTTTTTTTTTTGCAATCTTGAAACCTATTCTCAAATTCCTTATCAAAACTGTAACTAAGCCTGTTCTTTGCAGTTCACAAGACTGTGTTTAGACAGTCAATCAAAAGGCATAACATTTGCCATAACTTGAGTTAGCACTTCACTTTGACCGCTCTGTGCCCTGGTTTCAACATAGACAGCGCTGATCACACATCACTGTTTGGTAGTTGCTGAGCCACAGGCTAAGCCTCTTGGTGGGCCAGAGCTACTGCCATGATGGCACTGGGCAGAGGATGACCACGGCTTGAACAGGGCTGAATAAAGAATTTCTACTCTGCCTGAGTTTCTGCTCTAGCACCAATACACTTTAATACTTTTATCCACAACCTGAAGGATAAGTGCACCCTGAGCAAATCTGTGAACAACTGTGAGCTTTGTGTTGCAATCAAGATACTTAAAGGTCAGGTTACAATACAAGCAGTTATCAACCTTTCTGAAAAATTCACTTTGAATGAAAACAGCTACATTTATGTTGTTTCTATTCCTCTGTTGTACAGATCACAGTACTGTAATGCTAGAAGTGTTGTTGAGAGCTTAGTAATTTCTTGTTTTT
This sequence comes from Alectoris magna, assembly GCA_030625065.1. NCBI lineage: Eukaryota > Metazoa > Chordata > Aves > Galliformes > Phasianidae > Alectoris > Alectoris magna. The sequence continues at coordinate 61,652,563 of CM060564.1, read as the reverse complement.
AATGAAATTGTTTCCTGTTTCTGCAGTAGATAGTTTTCTACAAAAAGAAAAGTTTCTGAGGTTACTTTGGTTGTTTGCTGTCCTGAAGTAGAACTTTTCAAAGCTAAAGATTCTTGAATACATTAAAACCATACCCTTTCCCTGTTTTATTCAGCTAATATCTAATACCATTCTTACACATCCAGATTCTTTTGCTTATGTATGACTGTAGATGGTATCATGTAATATTCTTTTTTAGAAGACTGCTTGCATTTTGTTTTCATATAAAGAAATGTTTTTCCATTAAGTGTGACTATGACATGTCATTTCTGTAGTTCATATTATGCATGAATTAAATCACTGCCATGATTCTTGATTGCACTTTCTGTTTAAAAAAGGAAAACATGCTTTGAGAAACTGCCAAAAAACTGGCATTTATCAGGAGAAGAAACCCTTAAGGCTTCATTTACACATGCTTTTTCTTCTGCTGTGGAGAAGAATGTGATTTAGCAATCACTATTAAAAAGGGATCTCCATTAAACTGGACTTTTTTTCCCAACATATTTATAGATGTGTAGTTGTTCATCAACATTTATCTTCTATTACAGAAGTCTCCCGTGTTCTGTAAGTACATGCAAAGGTGTCATCTTGGCTTCATAGTGCAAATGAATTTAAGTTAAACAAATATGAAGGGAATTAGTAAATTCCCTAATTCCAGTAAACAGTAAAAAGAGATTATTGATGGGAATTACTTTTTTTCTTTTATTTTTTTTTCATTGAATAATATACTTTGCTGAGCTTTGTAGAGTGGCAAGTTCTTGCAGGATCTTCCCATCTTGTCATTCTCCATGCTGATTTTAGGAAAAAGGCTGAAGCTATATATCCATAAAATGCAACAGTAGAGGGGAAAAAAACACACAAATGGAATTATCATAGAACATGATGGAAGACTTAGTCTATTTTGTACAACTGAATTAGGAAAGTTACTGTTTGCCACATGAAAAAATGGAAATCTACTTAGCTGTCATAGGTTAATTTGCATTTGACAGGTAAGGCAGAAGCCTCTAGTTTATGTCTGCATTGCTATCTACATCCCATGGCTGAGTGAAAATACTTTAAATTATGTACAGACTTTCACAGAAGATGTTAAGTTTTCGAAGTACATTTGTATATTAGACCCAAAACATCTTTCACAGCTGTCATGTCAAGTCACAAGGTCGGGACAATGAGCATTTAAGCAGATTTAGAAGGCTCTTCTGCACATCTATATACTCAACTTTTGTTGCGTTCATGCAGTATTTACACAGCAACAGTGGATTTTGCGCCATCCAGTTGAGTATCCTTCCAAAATCACACAGCTGCCTTTGTAAATAATTGCATGAGAACAGACTTCCCCACTAATAACAATTATTGAGGTGATAAGAGGTTAATAACAAATGTGGTTGTATACTTCCATCAACACACATGATGGAACTCACACTGAAGTAATCTATCAAATTTGCTTTCATTCTGTTCTTCAAATTGCAGAATAAATAGAGAGCATGTTGCAATTATTTACAGTGGAAGTCTTTTCTGTAGATAACATAATTTTAATTGAGATACTCATTATTAAAATGTCAATTAACCTTGATGTTCCCTCCTTTATTATTATTTAAACTAAACACAAAATAACTTTGATGCAGATGAAGAATTGTAAAACATTTAATGAGGTAAATTGCTTACAGAGCTCTAGTTTAATTAGTTCAGTCATTTTCTGTCAGTTCTAATTACATAACTAAATTCTCTACATTTGGCAAATATCACATTTAGTGTGAACTTTTCTTTCATGGCAATTAGCTCAATATTCAATGACCTTATTTGTGTACACTTGTGACTTAATTTGTTTCATAAACAGTTATTTTGATTCTTATTTCTCCATACAAGCTGCATCAGTTTCTTTCTATCAATTCAAGATGCAATTTCAGTAATTCACTTGAAATGTGAGAAATGTTATATAATTAGTTATCAAAGTAGCTGTGAGCTTTCAATTCCACTTCTTTTGCACAAGACCTCTAGGAAACTGACTTAATGGCACCTTTTCTAGCACGAAAGTTATTTCCAATCTAACAACTCTGTTAGCATACTGTTTTCAGTCAGTTAAGAGCATTCAGCCTTGAAGCAGAGCTTACTGCCACAGCACTGCCTCCAGCTGTTTCCTGTGGGAGCATAACCACCTTGCAAATGATCATTACTTAAATGAATGTTCTGTCTACCACCATACTTACTACTACCATCTCTCGCTTTTATCTATTCAGTGAAATTTTGAAATACCATAGAATTTGCAATCATGTCAACAAGAAAAATCCTTCTTGAAGGAGGAACAATAGCTGGTATTGTGCATTTCCGTCTTGGTTTTGGCTTCCTATGCTGCTCTGCTAGAGGGGAAGCTGGATGTGCAGAAGTACTGAAGGAAGTGGGGCATTTTAGTTTGGGGAAAAGGAGGCTGAGGGGAGACCTTATTGCCCTCTTCCAATATCTGGAAGGTGCGAGAATGGGTTGGTCTCTTCTCATGGGTGACAGGTGACAGAACGAGGGGAAATGGCCTCAAGTTGCACCGGGGTAAGTTTAGGCTAGATATCAGGAAAAACTTCTTTACAGAAAGGGTTGTTAAGCACTGGAATAGGCTCCCCAGGAAGGAGTCACCATCCCTGGATGTGTTTAAAAATCATTTGTATGTGGTGCACAGGGACATGATTTAGCAGTGGGTTGTTAGGATAGTATGGTTAGGTTGTGGTTGGGCTTGATGATCTTTCAGGTATTTTCCAACCTGACCAATTCTATGATTCTAAGGAGCTAGGAGGGAACACAAGAAGGACAGCCGATCAAAACCAAGAAATATTCCTTATCATACTCTGCAATGAAGGTGGGGGAGAACTGGCCAGAGAGGTGCTACTGTTTCTCAGGAACTGGCTGAGCATTTGTTGCTGACGGTGAGAATTGCATTATGCATTATTTTCTGTTCATTTTTTCCACTTTCTTATTAAACTGTTCTTATCACAACCAGCAAGTTCTCACTCATTTACTCATTACTGTCTCCACCATCCTACTGGAGGGAGTGAGCAAATGGCTGTGTGCTGTTTTCCACGTTTCCACATTAAACCACATTAGACCATAACATTGCCTACATACATTCATCTTATACTTACACTGATTTAATAATAATTTTTGTATCCAGTCTTTTTTTTTTTTAATATGAAAAATTGTACTCATTTCAAATAAAATACAAATATTTTAAATTTAAAAAATATCTAAATTAATTGTAACTGTCATAATTGATCACAAGCTAAGTAGAATTTGGTTAATCTTCAGAATCATAATAATCAGCATCGTAGGAGTTCAGCTGACTGGCCAGTTATCCATCCTCTCTGTCATTGGGAAACAGACCCCTATGCAGTCCCTTTCAATAATCTGTCCTGTCAAACCCAAAGCAAATTTTTTGTGTTGCTGAAAGTAGGAATGACGGGTACTCTGGAACTTTTGTGAAATTCTGTGAGGTGGGCTTCTTTGTGCAACTGGGATACTAACTCTTTAACAGACTGATGAAATTGGGAATGATTGCCATGAATTTCTTGGATAGAGACAGGAGATCTATGGTGAAACTGGTACAGTGCTGCAACAACTTGACTGTTCAGCAGTCCTCAAAAACCTTGCTGGCAATAAAAAGATACAAAATTTTTACCTCTGTAGTTGTTTGAGGAAGGAAACATGCCTCCTCAAATTTCCTTTAGCCGATTCTGGGCTACCTTCACATTGATTTTGTGCACTCTCAGCAAGCTACCTCTTTCAATAGTTTGCTAGGTCTTATACTATGCTACTATACAGTATTTGAAGTTGCAAACCCATACTGAGGATATTTTTTCTGTGGAAGTGAAAAGTTATAAGCAGTAAAAGCATCATTCGTTTTCAGAATAAAATTTCCAGTAGGGTGCTTAGTAAGATTCTGGAAAGCTGTGGATGATAGAAAGCTGGCCGAAGTCTTTCCATATTCTTTTTTACACTCTAAGATAGATAATGGTGTTCATACTCTTTTAATATATTTTATCCTCTATGGCATCACATGGCCCTTCCCTAAAATCTGCCGTACTCTGAACTTTAGCTAGGCTTCACTGATGTATTGAAAAAGAGAACTCTCCCATCCTTTAAGGACATCTTATCACCAACAATATATGATTTACAGAATCGAGACAACTGGTAAGTCTAAGAATTACAGAATGGACACTGAGTCTTCATCTGTCATCAGGAAGAAATCAACCCTACCAACTAAATTCATGTTTGTCTATGTCACATTCTTGTTAAAGAAGACTGCCAAACTAGGAAGACAGTAGGTAGCACATATCTGTCTGACTGTCTATCACTGTAAGCTTTTCTTGAAAATAATGAAAGATAGTAAGTATAAAAAAATTTGTAGAATCTTCTGATGGTTTCTTGTTTCTTTAAAAGCAGTAAACAGATAGCAATTGTGAAACTGAAGTTGCAGTCTTCCCTTGCAAGACACTCTGTTTTCTCAGTGTCCTTCACTGGCCATAAGGTTTGAAGTAGAATGGACATCTGCCATGTAAGAGAATTCAAGTTGAGCATCCATTATAAATCATCTTGGATACTGGAGTAAGTTTTTCATGCTAAACTGACAACACACAGGAATTAAATAAATAAAATACAGCATTAAAAATAAAGAAAGAAAGAAACAAATAAACTAAAAAATAACAACCAGACAAATGTAGTGCATTTGGAAACAATTTTAGTTTCAGCTAGGCACTGGCATTCGTCATCTGCCATGTATATCAGCAAAAACATGGCAAGAATTTCTAACTTTTCATCAGAGGTATCTTTGAAGGACTGCGTCTATTAAGTGCCTTCATCCTTTTGAAAAGCAGCAATACTAACTACTGAATACAAGTCATGAAATTTGTTACCCCTAAGAAAATGCTATCCTTCTATTATACAGAGCAATTGAAAGGTGCCAGTCAGACAGATCTGATTAAAAATAACTAAATAGGAGAATTGAAATACAAATTCCTTATTTTAAAGTCAATACCAAAAATCACTGCCTGTATTATTGTTCACCTATATTATATCTAAGAAATTGAAAGGCACAAAAATCATGACGTTCCAGTTATACTTTTCAAAGGTCTGCAGTATAATTTTGTGTTGACATAAGGATAAGTTTAGCCTTAGGACTCCATCTGCCAGTTATCATTCTGATTTTTGCTTATATAGATCATTTTATTTGTTTATTCATTTATTATTTTTCTTGCCATTTATATAGTAGCAGTCAGAATCAGTTTTTAAATTACGTACGCATAATCCTGAGTTTCATTGAATTACATGGTACTACCACTTACTTAATTTTCAAAAATTAAGAAAGTTTAGTTTCTGTCTTTCCATGTAGGAAAGATATTACATTGTGTGGGAAATAAGAGCTCTCCGACTAATGAAACATGCCATGAGAATGAATTGAGATGATGTTTCTCAAGAGAAGAATTAACTTTTATAATATAATACTGTGACAAATCTTTAAACTAAAATGACCTAAAATGGAAGCCACTTCATAAATCTTATACATTTGTAGCATAAGTAAGTAAAGCCATTCAATTTCAAACATCCAGTCATTTGAATTTTTATTGTTTGTAAAATATGACTTTTTATATTCCCTATGGATGAATTTTTTTCTAGTTCCTGATACTAACTTCTGTATTAATTTTGTGAAACTTATCTGTAAATGAATCAAAGCTGTAAAAAGCTTTGAAATAATGATAATAAGTATTAAGACATCTATGACAAGATGCAAAATATTTAAATAGACTCATTTAAAATATATAAACAAGCAAACAAACAAACAGATAAATAAAGCATATGACATCTATAGATCCTTTTTCAGGAAACTGTCAGTATCCCAGTGGTATTTTAGAAGTCATTAATCTTTCCTCATTGAACCCGGTTATTTTTTTTTGTTTGACTGGCTTTTTAGAATCTACAAATGTGAATAGATTTCTAATACAATAATACTAAAAATTACCTAGCATCATCAAACCCTAAAATAATCTTATCCTACCACAAGAAATTGAGTCTTTGGTTTTTCAGAAACAATAATATTTCTTATTTCTAGATATAACAAATAAAACTGTCAATATTTCAATGCATTTTTCATATTAGGATATTTCTTTTGAGCTTTACAAACTAGTACTGTACATTTAAACTGAACTTTTGATCTAATTTTTCCTATGCAACTTGTATTTAACATCTTTGATCTCTGAGTTAGTGATCTAATCTGCTGTATAACTCAGCTTTTATTGATCTGTTCTCATGCTGAGCAAATCAAGTCTCGCTTTTATGGGAGAGATTGAAAAAGATAGTAAAACTGCCTCTGAGACAACAGTTTAAATCTGTGCAATAACAGTGGAGGCAAGAGATAAGACTTTTATTACACTGCCAAACTTCACATGAACTCCAAGTGTCATTAAATAGGTATGTGTCATTTGCCACATATATTTATTTTACTAGATAAGTTCGTAACCACCCATTTAGATACATTGCAGTACCACATTTTCCTTGCTGCATCTTCTTTACCACAGAATCTACTCCTCAAAATACATCTGAAATCTCTTTCTTGTGGTGCTTTATATGCATTTCAGATTTTCTGTTCCTATGCAGCTTTCTGAAAGAGTTTTTGAGCCTCTTTTACTTGACTGAATTCCAAAAGCAATTTTCAGTAGTTATACAAGTGGGACCATTTTTAATATGTTAGTCTGTCATGATAAAAGAAGATTAATTCTCATATAACCAGAGCTTTTCAATCATGCTCCATAATGTGTGAGCTCTGTAATGCCTAGTGTTATTACATTACTAAGCATGGAGGAAAATAAAAGCAGTGAAAGTGCTGTATCTCAGCTTGATGTTATTGAGAGTAGTTTTACTTTAGAGGGTTTCCTATTGTGGTATTTTTCCCATTGTTCCCTGAGAAGAAAGACCTGATGAGTACATGGAATGTATATGGCATGTGCAATGGATGATACTTTTCACTCCCATATACAGAACAGTGGTAAAGCAGAAAATGCATGAAAATAGGTTGCCTGAATTTTTTTTAACAACTTCAGTATCCTGGTGTCAGTTCAAGATTCCCAAATGTACCTGATGATTTGCATGTCCATCAATTACATGATTCTGGTGAATGTTGTATCTTCCTATTTGAAAGTCATTCATTTTATGTTACTGTGTCCATGAAATGCTGAAGTCTTTTATGTGAATCATAAAGAAAACTTACCCTTTGTTTACACTGCTTCTATATTCTCCTGTATGCATGCACCATAGTGGGATAAGATGTGATTGAAGGACAGAATAATATAGAATTTTACAAAACCTTTCCTCATGGAAATCAGGGGGTAAAGGGGAGGGCCAGGAAGAGTTCTTACTGTTGATTGTAGTGAAGTCATATGAATGAAATATATGTTCCTGTAACAGCATATGCACAGCAGTCAGATCTAGCGATTAACATATGCTAGTAGCTTCATTTTCTCTGAGACAGCTGGAGGACTGGGATTTGCAAATGAGAACCTGAACAATGGAGGAATGTGACTTGGGTAAAGAATAAACTATTCAAATCTAAATTATATATTATTGACTTTGTGAACACATTTTTATTTCCTTATTATTTAATATCAGGTGATACAGGGAATTTAGAAGACAACATATTGATTATATGATGTGTAAATTTTTGATTGAAAGTTGTAAGTTGTAGGGATACTATTTATGGTGCCATTCTTAGAGCCAAAATCAAACAGAACATGATTTCAGATTTCCTTAGGTTGTCATATGGGAGCAATTATGAATTAGCTATTATAAATACCATTAATCTTGATGTACCGTCTCAAAATACCTAGTCTTAAAACTTCAGTTCCTGTCTGAGATACCAAGACTCCCCATCTTTAGCAAATATGTTTACTGTTTGTGTATAACAGAATGCTATATCCTCATCCATCTATTTTACATATATAGTACTGGGGTGAAGACTTGAACCATAAGCACAAGGGGAATAAGAGTGTCTGGATTGTTGGAGACAGAGGAGGCTAATTAAGATGAGTGAAAAAGAAGAAAGGAGAAAAGAATATTATACAGGCTGGAAAAGATATAGAAACAGTGGATCTGGTTTAATGTATGGAAAGAAATCCAAGATTCCTACCTCTGCATTATACTACAGTCAGGAAAGATCTCTGGAATCCATTCAGAAAATTTATGCTCTTGTCCACCTGTTGTGGTTGGCCCGTGTGAAAGTTGTTAGTTGACCTTACCTTAGCAGATTGAAGTCTGCCTGTAGCATGGTTTGGATACTGTTTTAGTGAGAGGGGTTAGAAGGATTTTAATCTCCTTTCCTCCTTCCCATCAGCATCAGTAAATGAAATGAATACTCCCAAGTCTTGCAACATGATCACACCTGGACAGGCCTACAAAGTCTAGGCTGAGAACTGCCACCAGAGATCTGCATTTTCCAAACTCGGTGATGACTCACAAAGCTGGCAGCACAGGGCTGTGGTTTGGGTTGATTATAGCCATGCATGAAGTTAGACATAGAAATGTTAAAAATAAACTAAATGAGTAAAATTCAAACCTTACAGTTGTTACCAATATTATTGTTTTAACTGACTTGTTCAGTCATAGCAGCACTAATCCGTATGTTAAGGAGGACAGGGTAATCATGCTAGAATATCGACAGTCATTGGAGTTAAGAGTTGAATACACTTTAACAAAACTAGGAATTTATAAAACTATTTTCCTGGTGTCTGAAAATCATTAGAAAATGTAGACTAAGGGAACTAGTGCAAGAAAGCTGACCACGCTCTGAAATCAAGTTGTGCATTTACTCTGTCAGGAAGGCAGCCTGCCAAAGGGGTATCATCTTGATTTCTGAGCAAACAAGTTTGAAAAGGTCCTGATGGCATCAGCCTTTTGGCCGCCAAATCACTGACTGCTTTGCTAAATTTTACAGCAATCTACTCACCCACTTGTTTTTCCAAGAAAAAAGGGATGGTATAGTTTTATTCTTTTGGCTTGAAAACCTGAAAATGTTAAAAAGGAGATTTGAGGTGCTTTGAAGGGGTTGCTTGTTTGCTTTCATTTTTATTCAGAGATGGATCAAAGCTAGACAAAAAAACATATTTTTTGTAGAATAAGATAGGATATCATGGGATCAAGCTAGTTATTCTTAGGGCAAAGAGGGAATTATCTGATTTCTGTCATTAATAAAATCATTTGTATCCTGTACAGTCAAAGACACATCTCCTGGGAGACACTTCCATAGAGGAATCCATAAGTGAGGCCACTTCTATCTTTTAATTATTCAAAACATAGTTTTGCAAGTAGACTTTAGGAAACATACCAGTGAAATGGGACATGCCAATCAACATGAGGGGACCCATCCATCTCCCCACTGGAGGTGTGAGAATAATAAGACAGAAGTCTTCAGCAGTGCTGAGCCACATGGGACTGACACAGGATATCTTAGGTATCACTGATACTCAACCTAGGGGTCACGACCCCATGGTGGATAGTGAGGCTATTTTCTGCGGAATGCAAGTTTCCTTTCAGAAACTAACCGTCTATTTAAATCTGTTTATAGACTCCCTGACTAAGAAGATAAGCTTCAGGAACTGCTTCCCTGACTAATGAATGTATGAAAACAGACTATGGCCAGATCCTGAGACATGATGGAAGAAATGGTGTTCCTCCTCTTCCCCAACTCTTCCTACATTTTGCTCTTGTGAGAGGTCATTTTTCAATAAAGCAAATATTTTCCATAACCAGAGCTTGTCTTTAAAAGGCCAAAGTCTTCCTCAAGTTCTCTGTGGGGAGAGAGTTTCATGTTCAGGCATGCTAATATGGCTTTGAATGATAAGAGATGGAGAAGGGCTCAGACTTTAAATAACACTGATAATAATAGGACCTATTTTACTGGGGAACTTCTAGGTACCACATTAATAATAACAGAAAAGCATTCCTCTCCTTGACTTCCAAAGGGCTGTCAGCTCTCAGAGTTTTTGATGCACAAAAAATCAAGTTTGAACAGAATGTCAGGTGTTGTGTGAATAGTGTGATGTACTTTACTGTATAGTACTTGGAATCTAAGAACTGGTTGCTTCAGTAATTATTGAAACTCCGTTATTTTAAAATTACTTACTTTTACATAACATAAATTTTCTTTTTCTTTCTTTAGTTCTTTCTAACTTAAATAATATGAATTATGAATTAATTTCTTTTTCAAATGTATTTTCTTATTGAATGCAGGATAATAAAATTATCTTTTTTAAAATAAATATGTATTTTTAATTTCTGAACAAAAATATTTCTATTCAATATGATTTCACTAACTTTAACGTTACACTATTTTATCGTCCAACTGCTGTTAAAATTTTCTGAAATGTTGTTCTAAAGTCCTTATGTTCATTTGGGTGTTCCTTGCAAATGTAAATGAGTAGTGTTTGGTGATCTCAGTTCAGTTTCTAGTAAATGTCCACATCACAAAACCACTGTACTTAATTTTGCATGATTGATAGCTTCTGCTTAACTAAGACCCAGAGCTGAGCCAGCCTCAGGACTTTATTACCTCCCATTCTAGTAAGGGTGGTCCACCCAGGTCAAAGTCGAGGTCAATAGTAGGACAGGGAAGGCACTAATTTTGCTTTGAAACAGACTTTCTTCATGAAACAAAGAACTTCACTCTTAAGCTCTGTTTCATGACCAGAGAAAATCTGTCTTAGAATTAAAATGCTCCTGATAAATATTGTTGTCTTCACTGCTGCTTTTTATCTTTTTAACTGTAATATATTAAATACAGTTTCAGTATGGTCACTGATTTTTCCTTGGAAGATGTATTTTACACTTAATTCTGTATGCTCCTACTTAATATAAGCCACCTAGAATGTTTTTGTACCTTTTCTTTTTCAGTTGTCCAAGAAAAAAAAAAATAAAATTCCTCAGTAACCAGTTTTCTCAGCCTACTTGAAACGGCCCCAAGCTGTATAAAGACTCTCATTTCTCAGAACAGTTGAGAAATGTGAGTATAGTCAGCCTTAAAATATATTTTTGTAGTCCACTTACCTGTTTAATATTGCACCTATGATCAGTTCCAAGTATTATAGAGAATTGCATTAGTAATGCTGTAATCCAAAAGAGTGTTTACAGCAAGAATAGTCCACCTGAGAAAAACAGAAAGAAGGTATTTCATGGAGTTGAATTTGTTTATTTTGTTTTCTGTTGCAAGACATTTCTTCAAGGCTAAAGCTTGAGAATAAATTACAATGAAACTGCAAAGGGCAGCATCACAACCAAAGTAACTCATATTTTCCGGGTCCAAATTCAGGAAAGAATGTAAATCCATGAGAAGAATTAAACTTTTATTTAAGACCTACTGAAGGAATACATGTGCCAGCCAGTGCTGATCATGCTTTTACCTTTTTCCTTCTTTCATCTAGGGAAGTCCACGATCTAAATTTAGGAATACTCTGTACCTCTGGGATTTTCACAGCCTCTCATTTATGTAATGTATTTAACTGAAATCTCTATCTGCTTTTCTCTCTAAGTGAATTTCACAGCAAGATTTCATTATTATTATTATTACTATTATTATTATTATTATTTTATATATATTTTTTTGACAGATAGTAGCTTTGATGGATGGTAAGATATAACAAAAAAAAATAAATTCTAATTCCAGTCCTGAACATAAATTCTGGGACAAGTTCAGATTTCAGATTTGGCTCATCATCAAGAAAATAGGCCTTTGAAATTACTAAAATGCAAGTCTCGTTAGACACATTCAAACAGTGGAGTAATTTGTGTGTTATACTTGATGCTTCCTTATATCTGATGAATATGTATAATGTATATTTTTTACTCCTCTGCTTTCTTAATTAGTCAGACTCACTGTAGCACTTTTAAATTAAAGAGTCACAATTACTATTTTTAAAGGTTGGAAAACTTATGAATGTATAGATGACTCAGTTACCAAGGAGGTAATCCAATTCAGGTTTAAGACATTGTAGATATTATATTCCCTAAAATTCGAGAACAAAGTTTTAAATTGAAAGAGCATGAAAGTTGGCACTACAAAAGGAATTAAACTACAGTTCTTCTCTTTCCTTTTTCTTATCTCTTCATTTTCTGAACCCATTTCTGAATTTACTGTACAGGCTAACTGAGCTGAAAATCAATTAAGTATATTAATAAAAGTGTACTGCTACAAAAGATAAACTTTTTGAACTCAAGGGAAAACACTTTTCAGTTTCGGTGTCTGTTAATAATGATATTCAACATACAAAAGCAAGCATGTTTTCTGTTGGATTTACTTGCTACTGTTTCAAAACCCCTATGCTACTAAAAGTCTTACAGAAGGATTAGCATTGCACTGTTGAGAAAAGATCAAGAAGACAATATAGAATGACCTTGCTTTGTAAAACTAAGAATTGAGTATCTAAAGACTTCTGGAAGAAAAAGCATGATCTGCAGTGAATTGGAACCATATGGAGGAGGAAAAAACCTAGGTCTAAGAAGTAAACATTGGTTGACGTTCATAGTGAAGATCAAAAGCTCCCATAAACCATCTCCTACAAAAAGAATGGAGAAAGCTCAGATTAGAAATGTAGTTTATATTTGCAATTCCTTTCACACTTCTGAAACCTAATTCCAAAGAAGACAGACTAAGAATTGTATAACTAAGATATCAGGTACTTTATTTATGTTACAGAAAAATAACCTGATTCAATTTTGTATTCCTTTGGCTTTACAATAATGAAACTTTGACAGCAATGGAGCAGTTTCATTGTAAAACATGGAATAACTCTGTGATAAATCAGTGGCACATTTGTTGTTTTGTTGTTTTGTTTTTGCATTGAGTTATCATATACAAATGAAGGAAAAATATTTTTACTAATTCTGAGCTTCAGCAGAATGGCTTATTACTAGATAATTTCTTCCACCTTGATTTTCGTGCTATATTCTTCTTCTTCTTCTTCTTAATAATATTATTAAACATAAAGCAACATTTAAGGGAGAATGATACCAGAATGCCAGTGATGATCTCAACTTTTTCAAAGGTTGATCGCATTGATCTGTCAAATTTGATATGTATTTTTTAAAGCACATAGTACTCTTTAAAATCTCCTAACTTCGTTGTGTCGCAGCAGCTGAAAAAAATTAAAGTTTATACTTAGTTCATTCATATCTGATGCTACAACAGAATAGCTAATTATTAAGAACTGTATGCATTCTCTCCCTTGTAAATACAAAAACCTAGAAATAAATATTTCAAGATTTCAGAGATAATTTTATATGTAGAAACTTCAGTTTTTCTTTATAAATATTTTTTGAACCTCACAAGTAATTTTTTAGGTAAGAGGTTTTTTTCTTGTGTTCTTCTGAACTATATGACTGGTAGAACTCAGAGGATTGTGACCAGTGGCACAGAGTCTAATTTGAGGCCTGTAACTAGTGGTGTTCCCCAGAGGTTGGTGCTGGGACTGATCTTGTTTAACATCTTCATCAGTAAAGTTTGCTGATGATATAAAGCTGGTAGGAGTAGTTGACACACCAGAAGTCTGTGCTGCCATTCAACAAGATCTGAATGGACTAGAAGATGGGCTGAGAGAAACCTGGTGAGTTTCTACAAGGGCAAGTGAGGAGTCTAGCACTTCGGGAGGAATAACTGCATGCATCAGTACATCAGTACAGGTTAGGGGCTGACTTGACTAAGGAGTCTGTGGAGAAGGACCTGGGTGTCCTGGTGGGCAATATGAGCCAGCAGTGTGCCCTTGTGGCCAAGAATGCCAAGTGTATCCTGAGGTACTTTAAAAAGAGAATGGCCAATGAGTTGAGGAAGGTTATCCTTCCCCTCTACTCTTCCCTAGTGTGGCTGCATCTGGAACTATGTGTTCAGTTCTGAGCTCCTTGGTTCAAAAAATACTGGTATCTCCTAGAAGGGGTCAAGTGAAGGGAGAAAAATATGATTAGGGGCTTGGAGCATCTCCCTTATGAGGAAAGGCTGAGAGGGGATCTCATGACTGTCGATGAGGACAGACTTTTTTGTGGCAAGCAACAGAAGAACAGTGGGTATACCATCTATGATCAGCAAAGTCACTGAGACTTTTCTTGTCCAGTAGATCCTTCAGTCCATAATATTTCTCATTAGGTTTTAGCTGTGCAATTTTTATGCTCTCAAAAAACAGTTCTCAGAGTAACTGACCTTGAGAAATAATGCATAGAGGGCAAGAACTCTACAATACCTACACAATATGCATAGAACAAGAAGTTTAAACATGATTGAATGATGTATTTGAGGAACAACCTATTCTGAACTCCTTTGGAAAGGTGAATCTTGCAGATAACTCCTGTCACACCTTTGACCTATTAATATAAAAGAGTGGTATCAAAACCCACACAGCTACTCTACTTCTTTGTCATGTCTAGATGATATTACTGAGGTCCTTGGTCATGGCCAGAAAAAAAAAGAAAAATGTGAATACTTAAGCGTGTACTGTCCAAGATGGATTTCAGTTAAAAAGATATTCAGTGACTTCTGTCTCTTGCATTTTACTCTCCAACCAACATGACGTGATTTCTGTTAGCGTGTCACTAGAACCCAGGGTACCCAGCACCATTCAGAGCATGAAATGGGACCTTTTAGTTTTTCTTCACAGGAATTTATGAGGGTTGCTCTGAAAGTAACGCCTCCTATTTTATTATGTTTGTTCATGACATCAAAGGTGTTGGTAGTTAATTCCATTACTGATGTGCAACGACAGATGGTGGCGGAGGGGCAGTCTAACAAAATAGCATCTGATGTGGCAGCAAAAATGTGCTATTGAATTCCTCCGTGTGGAAAAAAATGGCACCCATTTAAATCCATCAACACTTGCTAAGTGTTGATGAAATCCAAGCAATGGATGTGGGCACAGTGAGGTAGTGAGCAGTGCATTTCAGTAGTGGTGACAGCAATGTGAAAGACAAGCCACATTTCAGATAGTTATGCGCAAATGTTACATCCCAAATGAAGAGTGTCTCGATAACCTCACCCATGCAAATTGGTGCATTATAGTGAGGGAACTGTGAATGGAATCGAATATAGGCTTCAATGCATTGGAAAAAAATGGCATCATTAGAATATTGCAAAGTTTGCCACTGGTGAGTCCCATGAGTACATGCAGAGGAACAGAAAGAACACCATGTGCAAGTTTGTTGGGACCAATTGGACCAACAGGCCCAATGTGAGGCTGAAGGTGACAGTTTTGTGGATCACATCATTACTGGTGTTGAGATGTGGTGTCACCATAAGCTGGAGTCAAATTGACTGTCCAGAGAGTGCTGGCATGTGAACTCCTCATCAAAGAAAAAGTTCAAGATGTAACCTGTAGAGGGTAAAGAGATGTACGCTGTCTTTTAGGATAGGGAAGGTTTTCCTGGATTTCCTGGAACCTGGACAAACCATTGACAGTAACTATTACATTTTAATGCTGACTAAGCTGAGGACTCAAACTTCCAGAATCAGACCAGAGAAGACAGACTTTCTATTGCAACATGGTAACACCAGACCCAGTACCAATTTGAAGACCATGGAACACTTTGTCAATCTTAGTTATACCGTTTTACTACACCCACTGTATAGTCCATATTTGTCACCTTCTGACTTCCATCTCTCCACGATGATGGAAGATGGACTGTGTGGGCTGCATTTTCCTAACAATGCCATACCAGCAACTGTAAAACAGTGGGTAAACCCTGCTGGTGCAGATTTTTATAAGTGAAACATTCGGGCTCTTATTCATTGCTGGTGAAAATGCATAGCTAATGGTGGGAAATATGGTGAAAATTAGTGTTTTGTAGCTGAGAATTAGTTCTATCAAACAGTGTGATTGTGCTCTTTGTATCTGTAGTAGTTTTCATGGAAATGAACAGCAGTCATTACTTTCAAAGCTATTGACATACGATATATGTACAATCACAAACACATAAGATGTTTAGAGGACATGGCAGAAGGAGTGAGGGGTGTTTAAGGAAGAACTAAGTTTATGAATGCTTTTTTTTTGTCTTTTTTTTTTCTTCCTTTTTTTTTTTTTTTTTTTTTTTTTTTTTTGAAGGGGAGTGGATGAGATGGCATTTCTTGATTATTCCAGGTGGGAGAAAGGCAGTGTGCAACAAGGACGAAGGAAAACTGAAGAAGAACACAGTGAGCAAAGGGGGAGTACTAGTGTCAAACTCATGAGAGATTATCTCACATTCATTTTGTTTATAAGACTTCTATGCCATATGGATTCACTGAGGTTTTGAATGAGCAAATGCTGCATGCCACACCTGCAGCCACAAATGCCAAGGGCGATACACCCTACAGAAAGATACTGCTTAATTGTTCACCAGTTTAGTCCCACAGGGAGTTTTTCTACATCTCCTTTGCCAGAATTCCCAATGCAAACAGTTAGAAAGATGTGTACCTACACATCTCAATGTGCAATGCTTCTAGCAGCCTTTTGGGCATTTTCTGGGAGATGAAAAATGCTGTGTCCTAGCTTAGAGGCTGATACTAGGTAATACAAGTCAGAAATCCAAACAGCAGAATTCATGAAACCCTTGTCATGACGAACAGCAGGCAAATCCAACATTGCTTGGAAGGGGAAATTTGAGTCTGCAAGCTGTTAGAGTTTAGGAACTGATAAGGGAAGGGATCCTGAGTTGCATTTTTAAAATAGTAGAGTAAACACAATTCCAGTCAGAAAGGTCATTTAAAGTCTTTCCTGCCTCAGGCTTAACATGACACTTAAGTGCTACTACATGTGAAAAGAAAAAACAATTCAACACTCATAACAAACTGCTTTTTCTCCATCATTGGCTTTAAAATACCAAAGGATTCCTGCAAACCAAGGAATCTCTGTCTTTGAAGATGTGTTGAGTTTTTATTGCATTCCCTTCTTTGTAAGTTGAAGAATAAATATTTCCCTAAACAAAAATAAATTGAAAGTAAACAAAAACAACCAAATCACATATTTAAAGAAATGTCTTTTTTCACACTCATTTTGCTGTAATGAACAAATAAACTTTTCAGTTTAAAAGAAAAATACTTTGTTTATCACTGAAATTGTAGCCTGAGGTTGGGTTTGATGATCCTTATGGGTCTCTTCCAACTGGGGATATTCTATGATTGTATGATTAAATTTCCTGCGTTCTCTTGAGAGAACCCTTTTGATGATTGTTCTGAAAATTCCAAATCTTGCATTTAGAAACGTGCAAACCTGAAATATAGCTTTTTTATCCCAAGGAAAAAAAAAGAAAACAAAAGTTAAAGAATAAAATCTTTTTTTAAAATTATTTATTTATTTATTTATTTATTTTTATGAAAGTAAAACTTTGAATGTAGCCATACTTCTGACTGTGAAATCACTGAGTAGAAGGCAACACACATAAAAAGTAGAGAATTCAGCAGTATACGGAGAAGAATCTCCCAAGAATGGAGCAAAGTATATTTCTCCTTAAGTTAAGAACGTGTGACTACTCTGAAATTAGGACCAGATAGCAAAATTTTGAGAGCTATCCCAAGCACCTTCCTTCCATCTGTGCCAATCAAAATACCTAGTAATTTAGATTTATCATACAAGTGAGAATTTTTCAGCCATACAAATATAAGGTAATTAATTTTTGTTTAAATTATCTAATAGCTTCATTTTCCAGTTTTCTCCTGAAGCTCACTTTAATTAAAATACAAGTGCATCTGTATGTATCTGTCTTTAGCAATATGTTGAACATACTGGCTCATATCTGAACTTCTCTACCTCAAAATGAAAATATGTTATTTTGGGAACAAATGCTACCTTGTTACAAGTTAGAAAGTAGAAATCAGGCTACCCAGAGAAGGAAATTCATAACCAATCCACAGAGACAAACCCTAGGGACACAGACATTACATAGTCTGTGGATTCCTGGAACTTCTGCTGTAATTGCTTCCTGTTGCCAGCATAATAATAACAATGCATCTGTGCTATGAATTGACTACTCTAGACCCTTTCAAACATAGACTGTTATGATTTTAAAAATGAATAGAACTGGAAAAATTATTTCACCCTATTCTCTCAGTTCTAGAAATAGAAATAGAATCTCTGTGACTGAAGTAACCCCAGATTCATCCAGAATTTCTGCAATCACATTTTATTTTCCTACTCCACCAAATTTCTTTAAGTAAAATAAAAACCAATCATATATGATTCTGCCTAATAACATTTTGATCATAGGTAACTATAACACTTTGCCTTAATAGTAGAAATACAAGAGGTACAGCTCTTCTTTAGCTCCTCGAGTGCATGAGTTCATCCTTCTGTATGCATGTGAGTAACTGTTGTTTTTAAAATAAACTCTTTTTACGAGTAGTGGGATTCATTTATTCAGGTCTGTATATTTCATAAATTGTATGACTTCATGTCATGCCCTTCCAGAAGGACGGTAAACTATTTGTGCTACTTCAGATGGTTGGATGCAATAAAGGAAATGTAAGAATCTCATGGAAGTGTTTTTTCAAAGGACAAAGGAAAAATCCCAGAACAGCAACAGGCTCCCACATCTGAACTGGGGTTACCCAACACATCTACAGCAAGACTTCTTTTCTTACTCACTGTTTCTACAGTACTGGAGAATGACTGTGTACATGTCACAGCTTCTGATTCTGGGTAGTGAATAAATGCGTAGGCTAGCTGCTTGGCAGTGGAGGCAAAAGGATTGCATGGTGCAGGAATCTAGGAGGCACAAAATGCTTTTCATAAATGAAAAGAGGAACAACAAAATTTCAGGGAATTTTGAAGGACCTTGAACTGTGTTTTGTCATCACACAGAATCACAGAATCACAGAATGGCCGGGGCTGGAAGGGACCTCAAGGATCATGAATCTCCAACCCCACGGCACAGGTAGGGCCACAAACATCCATGCTTAATACTTGACGAGGCTCCCCAGGACCCCATCCAACCTGGCCTTGAACACCTCCAGGAATGGGGCATCCACAGCCTCTCTGGGCAGCCTGTTCCAGTGCCTCACCACTCTCATAGTAAAGAACTTCCCCCTGACATCCAACCTAAATCTTCCCTCCTTCAACTTAAAATCATTTTCCCTTGTCCTGCTGATATCTACCGTTTCAAACAGTTGACTCCCCTCCTGTTTATAGGCTCCCTTTAGGTACTGAAAATCTGCAATTAGGTCAGCTATCAAGATTGGATCACTGTGGTTCAGATTTTCAGACTCCTTGCCTCCTCCTGTGTTTTGTATTACTAGTATACATCCATGGTTTTGTACCAGCAGTCCCTGGTACTTGTGACTATGACACTACTTGGTTTTTTGTTTGCAAGGCCTAAAATGTGTGAAGGGGAAAAGGATCTTTAACCATTATTGGTCCGTTGCATCCTATATAATACATTCAGAAGGCATTCTTAAATTTTTTTCTTGTTCTTTTCTTATCTCTTTTCACAAACCACTTCTCTTAAATCTTTATTTATGAAGGCTGTTCCAAATGTAATACATCCTATTTTGTTTTATTTTGGTCTGCATAGTCACAGGTGGATGTTGGTGGTATGGCAGTAGAGGCTGAACCCTCTTGACTATATTCTGTTATGTTTTGTTATCTTGTGACTGATGGCAGCAGAGGGACAGGGAATGGTGTCTGGCATGGAAGTGTTTATGAAGCAAAGGTGTGTCACTGAGTTTCTCCATGCAGAAAAAAATGGCATCCATTAATATTCACCAGTGTTTGCTGAATGCTGATGGAGACCAAACTGTGGATGTGAGCACAGTGAGGTGGTGGTTATCAATAGTAGCAGCAACAACCAACAGGTCACCTCTGTTGGTGAAGACTTTTACAAGCTTAGTATGCAGGCTCCTGTTCTTGGCTGGTGAAAAGGCATAAGAAGATTATTTTTGCTTACACCTTCAAAACATAATAGGACATTAGTAATATGCAAAATTATAGATCTTTCTTTCTTACTACAATGAACAGAATATTCTGTCCCAACTTAAAATGCTCTGATATAGTAACAGTTTAAAAGTAAATTGATTGTTGCTTGAGTAGTATTAGGGGTTGGGAATTTCATTGTTTCAGAGTTATCTTTGATCATTCCTTTGTTCTTTTTTCTTTTTTTTTCTTTTTTTTTTTTCCCCTATCATTTCATTCCTAACATAGTTAAGTGAAAATATGATCTCATGAAGTTTTTTTTTTTTTTTAGAAATTTTGACACAACAGAATAATTTTACTCTACACCACTGCAGTCTATTATATAATAATACACATCGTGCATAATAACATACATTTTTGCAACATTTAGGAAATATGTGCCATTTACCTGATGAACTAAAATGACTGCCTAAAAACTGCTGCAGCCTTTAAGGTAAACGTGTGTTTTGTCATGCATACTAATTTCAAACACACAGTATTTATCCCATATGTTGTAATTGCTTTGTCTATTGTACATACATATAGAAAGGTACACTTCTTAAATGAATTTTTGTCAAGATCATTCATAACAAATCCTTCAGAGTTTTTATGTCTAACATCTAAAGTGAGTACTAAGATGATAAATCAATTATTTTCAGCCACTTTTACCTATTTCTTGTCTGGAGGTGTAGGGAATGCTTAGTTTGCTTTGAGTTTTAGACACTAGATTACAGTATGCAATACTGTGTTCAAGAGCTACAGGAAGTAGTCATGAAAAAAAATTCTGTGAGAAAGTGTCAAACTGCTTGTCATTAACCTGATTTCATATTCATATGAAATATATCTTTGTGCAGTGTGCAAAATTGTTCAGTGTGTAGCACTGATGGAAAGGCCCTGAGATCCTGATCCAGCATGATAAAAGCAGTTTACTTGTATGTGAATACACTTGTATTTTAGATGCGCAGAAATAGTTGCCCTACCATAACTTGTTAAATGAACAGTGGAAAGATATAGTTGTCTCTCAAATGTCTCTGGAGTCCAATCTAGTCCCTACAAAATACATGGCTTCAAAAAGTAAATGCCTAAATGACTTTTGGCTCTCTCTGCAAAGGAGTGCTTCACACTGAGTGTGGGTGAAGAATAACAGGCACATAAGCATTTTGGGTTTAGATGTGCACAGTTTTAATATACAAATGTCACCTTTGTGTGTGGTGTGTGTGTTGGGCTGACACTGCGGACACGCCCATACTCACAGTGAATTTGGCCACAATTCTTTGCAAGTAAGAATGATTCATCTTTTTTTCTTCATAAATCAAAGATATTCTGATTACATAAATAAACATATTTTGAGTTCCTACACCAGTTGTGGATCACTGTTTTTCTTTATCATACCAAATTTTTAAAACCTATTAAGCAAACTGTGCATTATATTGAAGTTAAATATCTTGGCTGGGAAAATTAAGACTACTTAATTAAATTATTCAGTTAATTATCAGAAACATTATTTTCTCCACCAAAATCGAAGTTTCTTTGTGAAACAGATATTTTTATGCTTAAAGCCAAAATATAGTTATTGGGAATGCTAGTTTATAAACTCTCTAAGATGTTTGAGAATAGGAATTATTATGGGAATATAAATTGTTAATAACATATACTATCTCAACAAATGTTTTTACTTTTCCATTTACAGCAGATTCAGACATGCTTTTTCATGCTATGGAGAAGTATCGTGGCAAAAATTATTATTCACTCTAAGTAAGGATATCTGAGCTCATGATGTTTTTTCTTAAAATTCATTATTATTTGAATGTTATAGAATGCATTTTACAAGCACTCATTAACAACAACAACAACAACAAAAGCCACACTAAATGTATAATGAAACTGGAAAGATAAAAAGAACACCCTGCATAATTCAGAATAAGATTTTCTTTCTGTACACAAGAATGGGTAGTCTTCAACATTTCTCAGAGCAACAAAATGCTGATACTGGATGATTGTGGTACGTAGTATGTGCAGTCTATGTGATGATCTTTTTCTTTCTTTTGAATCCAGCCTTGAGACAGCTAAAACTATGACTGCAACCTCACTCAAAAGAAAAGCCATCTGTTGAATGGTGGTTTGTGTTCTTCTCCAAAATAAACCATAACTTTCTTTGGAACCAAAACTGATTTAATATTAAATATATATATATATATATAAACATATATATATATGCATACGTACATATATATATATTTATAATAAAGAACTTCTATTCTAGAGGCAAATAAATGACCAGAATCATTATTCTTAACATCAACCAGAGACAGTTTAACCTCTGTAATGTTTTATTGTTCCGTGTCAGAACAGTGTGACAGCTACTAATTGTTAGCTGTTGTTTTTTGTTGCCTGAGGGATCAGCTAAAGGAAAAAGCTTCAGAGAATTTGAGAGGAAGACAGAAGGAAGGTTACACAGTGTGCTATCATGAATAAATATTTGCAAGGCATCTTCACTAAAAAGCCTCACTATTTAGAGCAATGCAGCCTACTTTTGACTGGTATCTTTTGTACTAAATTATGCAATCTAGACAAAACCTCTCTGTTTAGATGAACAAAATATAAAAGTAATGTTAATGAGAATCTCTCGATTTCTTTGATGCTATTAAAGACAGAAGGATTAAAAATTGTATAGAAGTAGTAGATTTTCTTGTTAGTTATGTAACAACATACTTAACCTGAATGGTTTAATTCAATGGGATTGTGCCCATTGTTATCATTGTTTCCGTTGTCTGTGCTGGGTTTACATATGGGCTGTAAAGCATATACCAAACCCAAAGAAAAAAAGTGAGCTGTAAGGCCTGTGCTTTGTTAGGATAGCTGTACACTGTATTTCAAAGAAAATGTGACAAATGAAGAGTGAATACATGTTTTATAAGACATACATACACACACACACAAACATAAACAAACAAATAAGTAAATAAATAGAGCTAAAATACAGATTCTGGATGGTTTCAAGAACACAGAAAAAAAAAAAAAAGAAAAAATGTCCACCTTTAATAAAGAAATATAATGCCAGGGATACTAAAAATTTAAGGAATACAGCTTCATTCAAATTAAAATCATTGGGAAAATCATGAATGAGTTCTCAAAAGAAATAGTTAAACATTTTTGGACAAAGATCAATCTTAAATGTCTTATAAAAGTCAAATGGTTGGAATTATTGACTAAATTGCCTGAATTATTGGCATATATGAGCCAAGAATCATTACTGTTCATAATAAAATCAGCAATAAATGCCTCCATAATGCTCATATTATACAATAATAAAATTTTAACAGATATAGGGCTAAACCCTACTTTCATTAAAGTCAATAGCTGGTCTTTCCTTAATTTCACTAAGAGACTGGTCTTTGTTTTATATCCAATAACACACCTGTTAAAAACCAGTCATGCCGATCTGTTTTCTATTTTTATTTTTATTTTTTTTTAAAGGAGGGACCAAAATAATTCTGTACTGAATAATCTGTTTTAGGAAAATGTACGTGAGAACATGTGACCTACCATAAGTTATTTTTTGGTGTTCTTATTTTTAAATTGATAATACATTCGTGATCATGTATTTTTGTGATGTTTAAAAACATTGCAGGTGATTGCAAAACATCTTGGTTTTTTTTTTGTTTTTTTTGGGTTTTTTTTACACTTAAAAAAGATGTAATAAAAGGTGTATATAAGGAAAATTGGTTAAAATGATAGGCACATCAGAGATTTTGTAGATGATATAACTACTACCTAAGGTTATAAAAGCTTATATATTATTTGAAATACACAAAACTCTCCTTATGATGTCTCCAAATTACTGCTGCAAAATATGGGATAATGTTAGATCACTGTGGAATACAGAAAAACATTATCCAGATTGTGAAATTATCCCCATCTGTAAGGGACAGTTTAATGGTCTGAATGCGATCACACTATGCACATTTCTAATAATAGAGAGGAAAACATTAGGGATATTCAGAAATGCTAATAAGAAAACAGGCCAAAAGAATATATAGTAATCTACCAGTTCCTGTGCAGTCTATTGTAAGTTTTATCTCTAAGGGGGTGGAAGTACAAAAAAAAAAAAAAAAAAAAAAAAAAAAAAAAAAAAAAGCTTAAACAAGGCCTATTAGCAGTAAATACTTCTGCCAATATCCTTCACAGTAGGGGAACTCCTCCAGCAATTTTCACGATTAATTACCAGTGGCAAGCGTATTCATAATCTGGTGTTAATTTTGCAGTGTTTGAATGAACTGGGCTCTGGCATGCTCAGTTATTGTTTCCCTGCTACTAGTAGGATGAACTACTTGTTCAGGTCATGCTGTGTCAAAAGAGTGCTAATGTGTTTATATAAACACTACAAACAGCACCTGCTTTAACCACACTTTTTATTATTTTTTTCCATCACCAGTTAGAACATAAAATCCTTTGGTGCAGGGTTGCAAATGATGAGAAAATATTACTGCAGCTTGTTCTTGGGAGAGAAATATCAAATGCAGGCAGAAGATGAAGTAAAAAGTAATGCCTTTATAACTTCTTTAAATCAAAGCTTTTCTGCCCTTATTTAACAAGGTTTGGAGGGACTATTAGTGCCTAATTTGTCAGCTGCTCCTGAGCACTGTGGTGCTTTCATTGAGACCATCTCTTATTATCAAGACAATCAATAGCACGGAAAGAAGGAGCAGAGTGGACAAATGCAAATACACTCTTCTTGCCAGGGTTTATTTCATTTTTCATGCTTTTATTCTCTTGGTCTATATTTTAAAATAATTTCAAAAACACTTTTGCTGATCCTATGGGCAGCCCAAGGAGAGCTTTTTCTACCGGGATTAATTGCCAGCGTGCCCAATGAGCTGAGCAGGGACAATCCCGCTTGGTTAATGATGATTCTCAGATGTGTAATTACACAACCACATCTGCACAGGTTGGAGTCCATTAACAAAGTTATTGAAAGAAATATGATTTTTATAAAAGCAGTAATACGCTCCAGGGTGTGCATTGTCAACCTCATACATCTACTGTACTTAAGGCTTGTATAAATGACACCATAACTGCACACCAGGTCCTATATTCGCTTAAAGGATTTCTACATATTAATTAACATTAAACATGATTCTCACATTTAAGTAAAGCCCAGGGAAAAGTCTAAGGGGCATGTATTCTTTTCTCTTTTCAGGTGGGGAGAGCCATTCAAACAGGTAAATGGAGTGAGTTCATGTGTTAAAATACAAAAACCCACAATGTTTTAAATGCTCTTAAATTAAAGTCTTATTTAGACGACATAAATAACATAAAAGAGATATTTTCAGACAGAGCACTTTTAGGTGTTGTACTGTTGTTGACAAGGAATGAGACAGACCCTGTTGTAAACATTACATTTTTCTAACATTTTGTTTTTTCTAAAAATTTGTATTTATTCACCATTTTAAAGGCCTGGAATTAGCCACACTTCTAGGAATTAATTAAAAATATTGTAAGTACTTCCTTACTTTCCAGATTAGACATGTTAACAAACAAGTTCAGGACTTTTAATATTGATACCTGTCCATCCTTAAGGTTCATTCACACTGATTTCTGCATGTTGTTAACTAAAATTAAGGTGGTGTTTGTAATATAGAATTCCAAATTAAATCTGCATTATTCCTAGCAAAAAAAAAAAACTTGCCACTATAATTCAGCTCCAGAGGTCTTATTAAAAAAAACCACCCACACACTTTAGTAGTTTGGGTGCACCTGTGAATGAGGTCAAATTTAATCATCCCACAGGGCATCCAAAATTGATCAACTAGTCAGCCAGGTGAAAAGAAATTCAGACTTGGACCCACTGAAGCCATGCAAGTTCTCTGATTGTGTTACATTTTTCCCACATATAATTCCTTCACCCTAAACCCAAATAACATCTCATCACACCCTTGCATGCTGTAGATGTCTTCAGTAAAGTGCTTTTTAAACAATTTCTTTGACCGCATAGCTGAGTCTCCAAGCTACATTCAAAGTGCTGAGCTGAAGAAAAGCAGCTTAAGGTAGAATAAATGTAGGTATCAAATTCTCAGCTTCAAGCTTGGAAAACATGCCTAAGGATGTGCAACATGTCATTACTTGATGGTATGAGGAAAGCAGCAGATTCACACTTTGAGCTTGCCTCACTGTGTCATTGCACTGCTGATATTCAATACAAACAAACAAACAAACAAACCCAACTAAACAAACAAACAAGAAAAACACCACCACTACCAAGAAAAACCTAAGATTTTTTTCTTCAGAAATCAAAGGTCTGTTTCAGGCTGTAATAACAGTGTTGGACTTCATGCCCCAACATGTGCCACTGAGATAGTGACAGGGGTGCCAAATGTCAGTGAACAATAAAATTCTGCGCATGCTCACAGCAGGAATGAGGCAAGGAACAGACGGAGGTGTCTGGGGAGGGTTAAAGGCCAAACATATGGAGCCTGAAGGAGCATGTTGTGCTCCTCAAGCTAGCAAGGGGCCTGTGCTAACCTTTATTGTTTGCTAGGAGTCGCCAGCTGGATCAAGATTAGATATCATGGGAGGAGCCATTTTCCAGTCTTCAGCACTGCAGAGAACTGGGGAACATCTGCGTCTGTGGGAAGGGGATGAGTTGTGCACTCAGTCATGGGCCAGGGCAGCCAGGCGCAGAATCCTGCCAGTACATCACCATGCCAAGGGTAACTTTTACTGTAATTTATGTACAGAAAGGGCACCTAGTAGAAAGAAAATGATTCTGGCAGACAGTTCTTTCTTGTTTACATTTTAAATCTAAAAGACAATATTACACAGACTGCAAGAGCATGCTGTTTGGATGCAGATTAAGCCTGCTTTTCCATATAGCTAAGTTTAGCTATACCCTGATTTGATGAGGTTTGTTTTTATCAAATGAAATGTCAGCAAAGTTTCTATTGCTTCTGGATTAAAGGCATTACTCTCTTTACACTTGATATCACTGATAACACCTCTGGATTCTGAAAGGAACTTCAAGTAAATTTGGGGTATCAGCAGAGAAATGAATGCAGCTGTGAAAATGTGTTTATGGCCTGTTGTTTATGGCCTGTTGTTTTTTGGCATCCTAATCTGCTTCTTGGTTTCATGCAATGCTATTTTCATGCAATAATAGTTTAGATAGGCATGTCAGAGTATCCTGCCCCAAAGACTGCCTCAGGATTGGATCTGTTGTCAACGTATACTGCTCCCTGGAAAAGGTATATGGTCTAACTAAACCAAGACAACACTAGAAGATGATGGCAGCTAGAGTTCCTGCAAGACTTCTTAGGTACTTGCTATTATGCAAGAGAAAGAAAACAGATAACAGCTTACAATTCCCTAGTTCCTGAGAAATGTGTACCAGGCAATGCCTTAAGGACACAATTCCAGCTCCCTGTCCCTGTTGTGCGGCAGGCTGCAGACTGAATTTGCTCTAAGATAGACATAATTAAAAAGCGATATGCCTTTGTCCTGTATTTGTCCTCATGAGCCCCCTTTGAGTGCAGTAGTGGGAATGTGAAGGTAGGATGGAGAGATGGAGTCGTGAAGCTGTGCTGATTGTATGCACCTATAGAATCATGGAATCATATACACTTCTATGAATTTTCCATGTGAAGAGGCAATCCCCACAACCGTATGGCAAGTGTTTCCTATTTAATTTTTACTATCTTAGTATAAAATATTCAACATGGCCAGAAAATCTTCCCTAGCTAGTTTTGAATATTTCCTGTCCAGCATACTTGCTGGAATAGTACTACCCAATACACAGATGTGATTCTTCAGGAATTTGATTATAGTGAAAACTCTTGTTTTCCTGCTTTATCACCATATTTCAAATTTCAACATATGTACAACTTCTTAATAATTTCTAGCTTTGGACTGAACTAGTCAGGAATTCAAAACATAATGAAAGGTTCAGAGTGACTAACTTCAGCCCTGAGTACTTACAAAATAAAGCACAACTATAACCATTTGTAGAAACTGTGTACTGAATTCATGGTCCTGCATCTCTGCATTTATCTCAGAGAAACTAAGAAATTGGACATTTAAAAAATAATTTTAAAAGTACTCCATTAAAAGATTTAAAGCTATTTTGAGGTTAGTTTTGGTCATTAATTTCCCCATTCACAATTCATGATTACTGGGTAAGCAGGCCAAATATTAGCACTTGAAGTTAAATGCTTATTGGTTTCCTAAGGAAGAAAATTTGCCCAACAAAAACAAAAAAAGGAATTCTTTCTTTATTTTTATGTAATTATCTTAATTATTTATTTCCTGGAATCTGTGGATTAACTATATTTAATTGAACTGAATTGAAATAGATTTTCTAGCTTGAAAAGTGTATAATTGCTTTCATGTATATATAGGTTCTGTTTTATTTAACAGCAGTCTGCAGTGAGTTCATTTGCCTATTTTTTTGTATGCTACAGAATAGTTTAGAGGATCCTCTAGTTCTTTGTAGATGTGCACACTGCAATTTTTAAAAATAATGTTCAATTATCTCAGCCTACTTCATGGTATGACGAAAGTATAAGCAACCAACTCAAAATTTGTGTAATGAGTCCTATAGCAATGAGTTCTGGTACTCACTGGCAGAGCATAAATTTGTTGCAGGTGTTGAGCAGAGGCTGAAGCAAGGAATCATGGACAAGTTATACTACAACAGGAGGAACCTGGGCAGACAGTTTTTCTCAGGAACTTGATCTTTGGGCGCTTCTTAGTGATTAACGAAAAGCATGTCCCTTACACTTGCAGCGGTTAAATGGCTGAGTTCTCAGTTTACCTGAAACTGTGAAAAATAATAATAATAATAAAAAATTAGAGAGTTAAGTAAATAAATAAATCTGAAGATACATAGCATTTCTGAAGCAAAACATGCTCCATGGTTTAATTCAGATTTCTGGGTTGCAGAAGGATTTCCAGCAAAGCTAGTAGCTTCATTTAGGGCTCTTGGGTTTTATCTGTTTTTTCTGTAGTGGAGTCCAAGCCAAGTTATTCTCCACTGTTCTATCCTAAGCCTTGAGATACTGGTGTTGCTGTGATGAGCCTTAACACAATTTGTCACAGTCACCATTCACTGAGTGGAACCAGGCTCTTTCAGATGGGAAAAAAATTAACTCAGCATATATATGCTGAAAGTTTCATGCTGGAAGTTTTGTGGCTGTGGAAACCAGATGGTCCCACCAGGACATCAGTTCAGCACTCTTTCTGTCTCTGTGCCATCTCTCAGCCTAACACAGGGCAGAATAAATTAGAGATAGATGTAGATGGCATCCTCCTCTTCGCTCTGTGGTGTGTTTGTGAAACCAGCCCTACCACTCTGCGTCTACAAACCAGGACAGCGAAGACTGACAAGTCTGGCATGACTCTAGCACACCCTGTGTTGTAAAAGACATGCTCATTGTGAGCTGTTGTTCCATAACATGCAGTTGTGAGTGTAGAGACACAAAAAATCTTCTGTTCTTGCACTCAAGGGCACTGCATTCAATATATTAAATGTCCTCTGGGAATTTTAAGGTGCTCAATAAAACTTGTGCCCACTTTCACTGTGGACAGAGTTGATTTTGCTTTATGGTTCATTTTTTCATTGCACTGAGGTACCAACAGAAATAGGAGTGCAAGCTGTAAATGATGTGTGAAATGAAAAGTATTTTTCAGTGTTTGAGAGAATACTGCCAGTATAGCAGTAGCTCAGATGTGCTCAACCAAATCCTGAAGCCTCTACAGATTTTTTTTCCTGTCATAAGAAAACCTAATGTAATTCCAAACATTTTAAATTACTTATATATACACAAATAATTAAACAAAGATTTTTTCAATCAAATAAATGTGATAGGATGTCATTTTACTGTGTAATGTAATGCATCTTTTTATTGTGAATCAAGATTTTCTTTTCAAAAAACTAGAAAATCTAATCCTCCCCTCTGAAGTACCCTGGAGTAAATCAGTATTAGATACTACTGAGGCTACTGAGAGCTTACAGCTCAGATATCAATAATCATTTACGAAGAAAAGGAATAATTTATATTGGTCCTTGGTGATCTTGAGGGACTAAGGAGTGATCCCGAAGGACTAGGGTGAAGTTTCCCCACACATAGCAGGCAGTTGGAAATACATGATCTTAAATGTCCCTTCCAGCCCAAACCATTCTGTGATTCTATGATTGTAATTTACACTGCTACAGTTAATTGTGTAATTTATCTACTTTGAAAAAATACTAATGAATGTAGAGGCAGTAAATTATTCCCAAACAAGACATTTCAAACTTGAATGTTTCAAACTATAAGCCCAGATATACCCAAGTATTTTTCTCTAATCTCTGAAAAATAGATGCAGCAGTATTTCCCAATTACACAAGCTGCAAAGCAATGCAGCAATAGTGGGGAACAGAACCTAAGCACAAGATATCTTAAATTCAGGCCAGTATCTGATTTGCATGTTAAAGGACAAGGATATTACATCAACTTCTCACTTCTTTAATAAATACTTGAAAATGTAATTGCGGTCTCCCCAGAAAATAAAATGAAAAGAAAGCCAGGGAGCTGCATCTAGAGAAGTTATTTGGCTTTTGCCAAAGTGGGTGGGTGGGGAGGAACGAGAGAGCTGTTTCCAATCAGTACAGCCATTGTTTGTTGGGGCATATG
The DNA here is from genome assembly GCA_030625065.1 of Alectoris magna. Lineage (NCBI taxonomy): Eukaryota > Metazoa > Chordata > Aves > Galliformes > Phasianidae > Alectoris > Alectoris magna. Next base: position 61,621,941 of record CM060564.1, on the reverse strand, counting down.
GAATAAAACACTTCGCTGACCTGAGGTGTCACTTTGACCAGATGTCATCATTTTTTTCCTACACTTTGACAAGAGAGGATCACCAGTAAGTTTTGCACTTATAGTATTATGCTGCTAGGAAACTCAGTGGCTCCCTCAGCAATTCCTTTTCCAGTCTACATCCAGCTTCCTGTCTAATTCTAAAGTGGTCCTCCACATAATGTAGAATTTATGTAGGTACCACTTACTGGTAGCTTTATTTTTCAATTTCTGTTTCGTATATCTATAACTATTTGCCAACATGAACCTCTCTTGTTCTGCCACATTTCCCCCTTGTCCTGAACACTGTTAATTCCAACTATTTGCTTGTCATTCTTGAACTGAAAACACTGAGAACTTTTAGGCTGGTTTTCTGTGGCTTGGACACAGCCCCTTTCCTTCGTTCTTTTCTCTTAATCTGTAGCTGTGCACAATACAGGGGCTGAGTCAACAGGTAAGAAATTAAATGACCTTTCCTAACCCACTCACGAGAAAGATAGATGCATAATATGATGAAACAGTACTGGTTTTGCTGCCTTATCGTTCCCTTGCCTTGTTTCCTGTCATTTGCTGGGGTCTGATGTGTTACCAGTAGCAGTATTTATACTTTGTTCCCTCTCCCTCATCCTGCTTGTTCTTTCAGTTCTCAGCATATTAGTCTTCCATCTTTCACAGTATCTAAGATCTGCTACAAAGAATGTCTCCCATTGTATTTTATTTTGTTTTATATTTTATTTCTCAGTGGTTTATTATTTTATTTTATTTTATTTTATTTTATTTTATTTTATTTTATTTTATTTCCCAGAGTTACAAACTTGCTATGACTTCTACATTTCTTCAGTGACCTTGTTCATTACCATTGTCTCTGGATAATAAAACTGTGGCTATATTTCATTTCTTTTCAAACTTTTTCAATGCATGCTTAAAGACGGCAAGTCTCCTTACAAGATATTGTTCTGCTTCTCAATGAACAGAGGCTGCTAATGCTCTTATAAAATCAGTGATCTGTCCTTATCAAAGCCATGTAAATACAATAGATTTATTCATATGTAATCTGTGCAAGTTAAAAAATAATATGTGAGTTGATGCAACTACTCACCAGATATTCACAGGTTTCCCAAAGTTGATTAGTTCACAAGTCAGCTGGTGAACTAACTCCTTACTTTACATTCTAGGCAGGTCATAATTTCAAAACGAGAATGTATTACTAAGATCCAAATTATGCCTAAACTTAAGTGCTTGTAAATATTAGAACACTAATAGGAATAATCTGTAATTTAATGCTGAATCTTTCAATAAAGAATAAAGCTTGTCTGAAAAAAATGTTGTAAAAAACCCACACATATATGTGTACACATGAACATAAACATATATGTGTGTTTTGAATTTCAGTGTGGTCCAGTGTGGAGTTAGGATCTGGATTCTTGTGGTAGACCCCTCCCCATTCAGAATAATCTACGATTCTACAATTCAGTATAAGTGAACATTTAAAAATAAATAAGTAAATAGAAAATTGGGACTGCATTTCAAACAGATGCAGCACGTAGACTGTGAAAACATAATTTAAGAAAGAAAGCTTAGTGATCAAAACTGTCCTAAATCCTTCTACTGACGTAATTCTTAAGTTGACCAGACTTGCTCAGTATTAATACCAAAGTTTAATTTTCTAATCTTGGATTTAATACAGATATTAAGGTAATATCTTTATTTAATACAGATTAATACTGGATTTAATACAGATAATAAGTCCATGTTAGCATCTATGTAGTTTGTTTGAAGTATGAAATGTTGTGGTATAAGTAAAAAGTATGAAATTAATTTTCTAACTTTTTTGAAGACAAGTCACAAAGTAGTAATTATGAAAGGTGATAAAAATTAGCAAGACCAAAATGTCAGATCCTGTCCTGGCTCATCACAAGCACAACCATCATCCAGCTCATTCAGTATTCACTCAGGAAGATGTTTGAAGTTTAAATGCAAAATCAAGTGAAGAAGAACTGAACATTCCAAATAAATCCATGAAGAAGTGGGTGTCTTTCTGAATGCCCATGGAACCCCCATCCACTGAAAACACAGGCAGATGTAGCCCTCTCTAAGTGAGTTTAAGATATCTATCTTCTTCTCTATTGACTAAGGCATTAGTTATGTAGGACTACTGATTCATTAAAACCCTAAAAGTAGTAAAAAACTAACTTTCTAAGGAAATGGGATGAATCCAGCCAATTTTTTTTTCCTGTGTTTGTATTAGAGTGACAGGGGCATGTTCTTGACTTGTTAGAGGCCTGTTTTAAAAACCTGGTTTAGGTTTTTGTTTGTTTGTTTGTTTGTTTAGTAGACAAGAAGACAATGGCAGCTCCTGCCAGGCTCAAAAGTAGTTTACTGGGACAAAACCCACTTCTAATATTCTGTATTCCATTTTCCTCCCAGGATGCCGACTGATTTGCATAGAGCTGAGGAACTTTTTGAATTCTCCTGGGCTGTGATGTGTTCTGCAATGGCTGATGTGGTTTTACAGCTGGGGACTGCAGTCTGTAAGATAAAAAAAACCCTAGGTAAGCAAGTACTATGTATATAAGGAACTCGTTTGAAAAGTAGTTTTAAGTCATGCAAGCTTTTTTTCAAATATTTATCCATATCTTCAGAAAAAGGCACAAACTAAAACCAGGAAATAATAAATGACTGCTATGAATCATAATTCATACACATTCACAAGACCTGATAATTATTTTCAAAGCTTAAAAAAGGTTGGGCTAAATAAATTAGATTGTGTAAAATTATATCTCTATTTCTAATTGATACCAACTGCAAGTGCAATCTGAATTTGATAGCTCAATTTCAGATCCTGTATGTCTGGTGTCAAATATTTTTGAACTTTCCTCAGGCTCACATTTTTACTCTGTCATGTTGTTTGAGAAAACTGACTATTTAGGATAAAAAATAAAAATGAAAATAAAGAAAGCAAGCTCCAAATGGAGTGTTTTTCCATGTGTAGAAATCTATTTTTTTTTTTTTTTTCCCAACAAGTCTGTATTCCATTCATGCAGAAACTTTAAGATTCTTTAAAAGTATGTTCAAAATTAGGTGAAGGGTAAAATTATGAATTTCCCACTTGGAAGAAAGTGGCTTAAATTCTATCCAATTATTTGCCATGGCAACCAGCTAAACACAAAAGGGCTGGAATGGATGTAGAGTACTGCCTCTATAATCATCACTGTATGTCCTTCAAATCATGGATATGCAGCACCACTATCCCAATCTACTTCAGGGCCATAAGCCTACACAGTAATTATATGCTTTGGAACACTCCACTTAAGTGCATCAATAATATAGTGAGTGAACACGTTCTTTAATTCTGCACCTGTAAATGGAGAAAAAAAAATAAAGAAATATCTCTATCAGAAAGTGGGAAAAAAAGTAAATTCAATGATTACTTTTTTTTTTTTTTTAACCTACTTTTTGATATATCAAGTCCAGCAGATTGATAATTTTAAATGATCTATTAACACACAACAAGTAAAACTGCTGGCAGAGCATCTTTCAGTACTATGATACGTGCTTATGAAGGAAGTAAAAATGAGGAATTCCAGATTAAGAGTTTCATCTCATCAGCTGTTTCTTTTGCATGAGACTTGCTGCGTTACCATTAGTGGATTTCCATGAGTGAATTTATATGACTGTGCAGGGGAGCAATTTTGTAGCTAGGATGTATGTTCTGCAGAACTGTGTATAATACAGTGACAAATGTGGGGTACACCTTGACCTTCATACTTATAACTCTCTTCTGTAGGAAGTTACGAGGTTTCGTTTACAAACATGGGCAATTTGGACCTGGATTGTAGAATATGGGTTCCTCTCTGGCTCTGCTATTGAGCTGTGAAATCTTCACCTCTGTGTGTATGCTTGCTTTCGTGCTCTTCTTCCACTCTGTGGCTTCTGAACCTACCAGAGCAGGAGCTGCCTCTTATTTTCTGTTTGTACAGAGCTTTGTACTATGGGCATCCACTATACTTCTCTGCAGGAGCTGATACAAAGCACGGTCAAGGTAAACTCAGTTTGGCTTTGAAGTTTGTTGCTTCTATTTCAGTTCTGAGAAAATCTTGTGTGTCCTGGTGGATGCCTTCCAAATGTATTAGTTAGCTCATAAAAAGACAAAAATTTTTCCCCATAAATCTTTCATTCATGGACTATCAGCAGTTAGTATAATAATAATAATTAATAACAATCTGTAAGACCAGTAATGCTACAACTACTCCTAACAACAGCAAGCTGAATACAAGAATAGATGTCCCACAGTTTTAAGGAGCTGACTCTGATTAATAATGTAGGCCTGAGGGTGTAAAGTGTTCGTTTTGGAACTATGTACTCTGTATGACCAATTGCATGTTCATAATTGTAGTTTTTTTCTTTGGTAAAGGAAAAGAAGCAGCTAACTACATGAAGGGCAGAACTGGCAAGAGTGAACAGCTCTGCAGCACACTGTGGTGTTTTAAGGGTATTAAAAATTAAAAAAAAGAAAAATCAACAAAAAATGATCCCTGATTAAAAACAAAACAAAACAAAACCATCAGCCATCCAAAAAAAGATTAGTCCTCTTCCAGATGATTCAGCTGATACAGCAAATTCTAAAAATGCTTTTCTCTGCAGTGAGCCAATTCTTGTGATTGTGTTAGGAATTTTTGTTTGGAATTATAAATTTAAAACAAAACTACTGAATCAATAAGATTTAATGAATACTTGAGATTTAAAAAATTGCAGTTCCTTAAAACTCAGAACTCCGCAAAATCATTGGAACTCTCAAATAGACAACTTTTGAAATGAAGGGTGTACAATGCAGGTGAGAAGAACTTAGAAAATACATTAATTCAAACACCACCACCAGAAACTTCTTGATTTCTGAGCAGATCTCATGAAATTCAACAATTAAATTTCATATTTTAGCACTTTATAATTGATAATCCTACTTATTTATCATAACTAGTAAGCAAAATTGAAAGTGACTGTGAGGAATCTCCTCCATGCATCTTTCCTACATCTATTGCAAGATGTCAGAAAATATCATGACCTATGCATGCCTCCCAAATACAATCTAAAGTTCAGTACACCATAAGAAATCTTTTAATGCTGGTAATACATCTACATCTCCCCTAATATCAAGCGCGTTCTTTCTCTTCCATTCCAGAATTAAATAACGTTTATAATTTTCTCAAACTTTTAATTTTTTCACATTTATAGTATCATAGAAGTAAAAAAAAAGTTCTAATATACCTGAAATATATTTCCCAGAAAAGCAAACAAGCAAACAAGCAACTTTAAAGATAAATATTTTCTGTAGCTTAGTCTGAAAAGCCCACAATTAAATAGTGGGTCTTGATAGTATATTATTCACAAATTTTTTAACATTAAAAAATTGTGAAGGAATTGTGTTCCAATGAAGTAGACTTCTTACCTAGAAAAGCTTTTTTTTTGTAGTTCTACGCAATGCATTCTGTGCATGAGGCAAACCAGTAGAGTTTTATGAAGCAATTTGAATTACCTGTAAAACTGATGGAGCAAAACCACTTGGGTTTTTAACACTTCAGAGTCAAGCAGAATATTTATTTATTTTTTCACATCTGACAGTTGTCGTTGTTCCATGTAAAAATGAAACCTAAGTAATTTCCATGAAAAATGAAACAAATTAAACATCAAACACACGTGACTTGTACTCCACTCATATGAAGACTATGATCTCCATGACACTTTTTTCAGAGTATTTAAAAGTATTTCATATACGTTCTCAATTTTATTCCAAATAATCTTAAGACATTTTACAAGACGTATTTTTATAAAATCTTTGAAAAATGAGGATGAACACTTCTCTGCCTTAACTGTGGTATCGAAGATCATGTGTTTCAAACGTTCTCAGTAATTATGGTCCCAAAATAACCTTCATGTCTTACAGGACACTGGGTAAGGACACTGGTTTACTTTTCCAGTCTATTCAAGAGCCACATGATCCAGGTTTATAGCCCTTGCAATTTCCCTGCAGGAAGACTTAGTGTTGTTTCTCTTCTTGTCATATATTTGTGGATGTTAATACCTACAAATTCTTGTGTTATCCCCGGGCTTTTTACTCCTCTACAGCAACAAACCGGGCATGTTGTCCAGCTCCCACCAGCATCTTCAGCCATAGCGTAGTCAGCACCAGGATTTCTGTACATTTGTGCACCTATCAAAAGCAGGTGTGTCCTGGACCAGGCAGTGGGTTATCTCACAAGAGATGGCAGGCAACTGTTGGGACTGCATGGATGGTAAGTGTTTCTCATGTGGGGACAAGGCACTGGGTGAGTGTTCATCCGTCTCCCATTTCAGATCCAGACATGATGCATGGTTGACAGCAATCACTTCATGCTGATCACACAAGCTGTGAATGAGAGGTTTCTATCAGTGAGATTTCAATTTGTTGCCTCAATGCAAAGACACTTAAAATCCCAATTACTGTTTTTGCTCATAATGCGCTCAATAGGTGTTTATGTTATATTCTCTGCTGTTGCTTACATACGTAGAGTTCACCAGTAAGGTCTTTATAAGTACCGTCTTCTCATTATTATAACTGCCATGAAGATCATAATAGACATGACAGGGTATTGCAAAAGTTTTAATGTCAACCATCCTTAGTTCAATTTTTCTCAGTAATAACACTGAGGTATATAAAGAAGTGTGCATACCTAGAACATACTCGTATGAGAAAAACTACTCAATTCCTTTTTGTTTTTGTTGCTGTAAATCAATGGATGCTTATGAAAGATTGTTTAGAGTGAAAGGTTATTGCTTAGTTGCATTGGAGAATATGGGAGAGCAGGTAAAAGAAGGTACTAAAAAGACTTCAATAGGGTTGTTTACTTAAGACTTACACATTTTTGTATGACCAAAATAACACTCTGTATCATCAAGCCAGTTCTGCATCTCTAATTGACATTAATGGGTGACATTAGTCATACTATATTGCTTTTATGAATTTATATATAGACACATGGGACTAAATTTCTACCCAGCACTTAGAAATTTAGGCCATTTTGTGTTAATGTAACATCTATGCAGACCTGACAGCCCTAGGTACTTACAGAAATTCATTGAAAATGTAGTGAAATTCTCAATTATTAAAATGACATAAAAGGATAATTTCAACACTCCTTCCTCTTTACCACTGCCAAAACCAAAATCTCAGAAATTCATATTAAAAATTGTCAATTTTGACATTTCAATCAGTGAGGAGAAATATTTCTTGTTTCTTTTTTATTAAAATCTGTAGCTTTAGTTTATTTTGGAGAAACAAACAAACAACAAAACAAAAAAAGTAACATAGAAGGGTAAAGCAGTTATTTGTGAACTAGTATAAACATATTAACTCATAATTAGATTCAACAATACTGTCTTCACCTTGGGTGGATTTCAAGCTACCTCAACCAAGAAGTATGCTGTAGGAGCACCAACAGGCTCTGGCTATAACAATACAGTTGATGCTTTTGTAATAACCAATTAAAGGTATACACAGCAGGGAATGAGAGGTAATGCTTGAAATCCACTGTCCAAAAGATCATAAATTCCAAGCTCTTTGCACTCTAGGACAGTAATTGGTAATATTAAAGTAAAGTAACTATTAATACTTGCCAAATCACTTAATTTGCGTACCTCTGTAATCTTAATTACAATCTCAGCAAGAATGTCACCTTTTGAACAGGCAGATGAATAAAGAATTAAAAAATCAGGTCTATAGGAACTATCTCTTGGTGTCATCTAGTGGTTACATTCCCATACTGCAAAAAGGAAATGGTGTGTGGAGTTTTATTTATTTATATATACATACGCACACAGGCACACACATAAAATATGTTTGTTTCTGACTGAGTGGAGTAAAGGGAGCTGCCATTTTTAGCAGACAAGGAAAGGTTAGCCTTTCTCTGCTCTTCACCCTGGCCTTTTTTCTGTGTCTTCTTATGAGGTCAAGACACATCGATAGAGAGCTCAGTTAACATACGCTAGTGTGAAGGTACTGTTTGCTGCCCCATTTAGGCTGCATGACTGAGCGGCTGGGTGTTGTGAAAGGACATCCTCTGCCGACAGACAAGGTATTTCCTTATGGCTGACTGAGTCACACTCAGGGGATGTTGACAGGCTGAAATGACATGCCACCAATCTGATTGCACGTGGCACTGGAGGAAGACTCATAGCCAAAAAAGAAGCATCTCCTGATCCTTCAACCACCTCTCTCTGCCTTTCTCTGTGCTGAGAAGGGAGCAGTCCTGGCTGGCACTGGGACAGGCCTCACTGCAAGATGCATTTTGCCATACAGTTACCAAAGTATCATTTGAAGAAAAAAAAACAGGACAGGAATTTTTAATATAACTCTTGGAAAAGATAATAAACCTCTGAGAATATATATATATATATATTTTCTGTATATACCACTCAGAAATAATCATGACTTTTAGACTTAAAAGTCCTTTCACAGGATCAATAACCATTATGCCAGTGAACTGCCCATATGCCTTATAACATTGTTTATAGCAACATACGAGGAACATTTATATATCTAGATAAGTTGCAACTCCAAAGCGAAAAGACTGAAGGAGACCTCACCACTGAGTCTATAAACCCAGGCTGTATTTTTCTCAGTCGAAATCAGGATTTCCAAAATTCATCCTGATCTGCTAATAAGTGAACTGATATATTTAAAAAAGCTTTGGCTGCGGTGCTATGCACTGATTTTTAGTAGAGCTTTCAGGCTTTAGCTAGAATATTTTTATAGTGAAATTACTTTTTATTGCTTCCTAGCAACGTCACCACTGCTTGACTCAGCTGTTTATAAATCTAATGTAGGAGTTCTGTCACGTGTACTCTAACAATTTGATCAAACTTGCTCCAAGCTGGATGTAATACTCAACAACACAGGAGTGTCTAAATCTACTCTAAATAAGATATTTTCAAACTGATTTTCAAAAATAAGTCTGATGACTCTGATGACAGAAAACAGGAATACAAAAATAAAAGTTGGTTTGCAAATTTGTAGACAGTATTTCCAATATCAACAGAATCCACTGTCCAAGAAATTACACACAAAAACAAATTCCTTGTAACTGCCTTATAGCAAGGATGAGAGAAGAAAATACTGAAATATTTCCTAATTTGGAGACTTTCATTGTGAGAGACATGGGGGATTCAGCACCAGTAAGGACTTCTACTCTACCTCTGAGAGAGTCCTAGAACCAGGGCTGAGAATGAATTAAAATGAGGGAAATAGCCAGCCATATTATGCTCCAGAAGGTAAATAAATAGATTCTGGGGGTATCGCTACCAACTAGCACAAACCAGAGTGGCATAGAAAAACATCGAAGTGATGGAGAGCCATTTAGTCTCCTCCAAAGGTAACTTCAGATCCACCCACTGACTTTTGGAGAGTACTAGATTATATTGACCTGTGGCCTGAATCAGTATAGCCACACTAGTGTTTTCATCTTTAAAACTAACATTCCACAGGCTTATAAGAAGCCCTACTCCAGACTGCAGTTCAGTTGCATTACACATGGCACATACATCCAGCATCCAGAGACTTTTAAAAAATTTAGCCCCAAATGCTTTTACATTTTAAACCTGATTAAAAATAACTCATTCAGATGGATGTTATGCAAGGGCACTAAAATATTTACTGCTCTGTATAAAAATAACTGTTCCAAATACAGAATTTTAACTCTAGATAGAGAGGGAAACTATCTAAGTAAAACTCTAAAGAAACTGTTGAAAGAATGAGACAAATTATACAATTATATATGCTCTGTCAGGCTGAGTGAAATTCACCAGTAAGAATATTTTTAATCTTGTTAAGGTTGTCTTATAAATCGTTGCTAAGTTGTTTATTACAACAAAGGCTTACTTTTATGCTTGAGTAGACCATCGGGAGCCAATGAGTTTGAATATGTGCTTAACAAGAAATGCAAGGTTTCTTTTTTTTTTTTCTTCTTTTTTTTTCTTTTCTGAATTGGGGATTGAAGCATCACAATTAAAAGTGTTCTTGAGCAATATTAAAAAAAACAAAACTCTCCAGTATTATCAATATCAGAATGGGCTCAGTCATGAGGCATATATCTTTCCTAATTTCATTGGTATATGTTGATGATATTACTGAAGGGTTTTTGTTGTTGTTGTTTGTTTTTTTGTTTGTTTTTCCTTAATATATTGAATTCAAATGGTTAAAGCAGTTTCCTTTTCATTTGGCCAGGCTAGGATCAACTTGCAGGAAGCAATCATGATGGGCGCAAATACACAGTATATGTTCATGATATTACTGAAGGGTTTTTGTTGTTGTTGTTTGTTTTTTTGTTTGTTTTTCCTTAATATATTGAATTCAAATGGTTAAAGCAGTTTCCTTTTCATTTGGCCAGGCTAGGATCAACTTGCAGGAAGCAATCATGATGGGCACAAATACACAGTATATCATTATCACTTCTATATGGTAACATAGCAGTATTTACATTCTATATAGTACTATGAAACTCTAGATTTAAAAGAATTTTGTAGCACATTTGAAATGGATATGACTGGTGGCTACATAACCTTATCCTTACTGTTCTAAGCTGGGCAGTAGTTCTGTTGGTATTGACATATTTATTAATATATTTATGTCCTGCATGTCTCCATTGCATCCTGGCATCTTACAGGTGTTAATAGAATTTGTCTGTTAAAGTTGTTCTAAAATATGGAAGTCCTAATTTGCAAATCAAATTCTGCAAAAGATGTCCAGAGTAACATGACAAAACCAGCGGGATTAAGATTGTCATTTAGCCTACTTTCTTGCCTATACTTCCATCATCAGAGCACAATCCCTGGTTTGACACTTTCATTTAGTTTAAGTGCAGTCAGAATTATTGATTCAAAACGAGTGGTCAGAAAGTAGGTGGAACACTTCAGTTTTTGTGTGTCTAAATGTGAGTTAGAACATGAAACCAACACTCAATGAAGTCTGAGGTAAAAGGAATTGAGAAGAGAGGATATGAAAATTGGGAAAACAGAGAATAAATAAATATCTTTTTCAACAAAGAGTGAAGAAAAAATAGTTTAACAGTGAAGACTTCTATTTCTTATAAAAAAATGAAGTTGGAACACAATACCCACAATCTCCTGTGATTATTTTACCTGTCTTTAATTAATTACAATTAAAATGTACAAAACTTAAATTTTGATGTTTACAGATATACAAAACTAATTAAACTATATAAAACAGTTTCAAACAGTTTAATACTTGATGATTTGCACAAATCAATAAATGATTTATTTTCTGTGTAAGTGCAAACAAATTTGATCTTATCGAGCATAATAAGAAGACATAGATTTGTGACCTGCTGCCATCTGCATGTCGCAAGACGCTATGCTTTAAGTTAACAGTATTCAAGTTAATGGCGGGACTAAATTCCTGTAGAAAAATACGATTCAGAATCATCTGAGAATAGTACTTTACATTTGCTTTAGTAAAACGGAAGGCACTTCTGCTAAGTAAAGCTCTAAGCTTTCTAACCTTAGTATTTTTTTCTTTTTTAAGTAGAAAGTGAGACAAAAAGACTGTTTTTATTTATATCAAAATTTGCAAGTTGTCTAAAATACAACAAATAGTTCTGCCATTTTTATTTGAACTTGTAGTATTCCTCCTAATATAAGGCTCAGAAATGACAGCAGAAAATACAGTGAAATGTCTTATACTGTCTGAAATGAAGAATTCTATTTCTCACTCTCCTTCATTGCTGCTCCACTATTTCATTCTACTCCTTAAAACATCAGTTCCAGCAGGGCTGTTTTAGTGCACTTACCAAATAGGAAATTAGGTTAAGGGAACTCTACTTCTTTTCCAAGGTAAATTACATTAAGTGCTGACCTGGAGACAATTTGATATAATAAGAATACTTTTGTAACTTTTTCCCCATGTAGCCATAACCTGATTTTATTTTAAACACTAAGAAACCAAGGTTATAACTCAGGCACTGAAGTACTGAGCCTTCTAAAAGTCTGTGTGTTTTTGTTTGTTTGTTTGTTTGTTTATTTGTTTTGGTTTGATTGTTTTTTTTTAATTTTATTTTTCAGATGTTTTGTTATTTTAGAGAGCTGGCAAAAAGCTATATCGAGTTCACTTCTCTTGATGTCTGGCACGTTCTTATGTGAATAATCTTATTAGGAAAAATAAAAAGAAAAATACTCCTATTTCTTACTTTAGAAGTAAAACTGAATATTATAGACCATCGTAAATACAGCAGAGAAAATACAAGACATATTTCAGATTTGATTCAGAGCTATTAAGACAGGTGCTGGGTTAGGTGCTTTTATGATGCTTTCAAGAGATTAACTTCTTCCCTGGCATTATACCAGACACAGTGGCAAATAAATAGGTGCTGAAAGTTTTACAATATTTAACATGTTCTGATATCTTCTTCTTTATGGAATAACTAGTGCAAAATTCTGAGCAGCAGAATTCAAGACGTAATTTATCTGTGGTTCTGAACATAGAATAAATTATTTAGAAATACTACTGCATGTTCCCCTTTATGTTTTGCAATTCATAAGTAATGCTAGAAGAAATTTTAGATTAAAAAACAAAGAATCCATTCGGTACATACTCACTGGCTAAGAGGATTTTCTGTGTCATGATTATCATCTGTTCTCTTGTTTTCTTTGTGTTTGTGAAGAAAACGATTTCAAAAATTCTTTATAAATGATTTAGTATGGCTCTTTTTTTATCCATGCTTAAGCCAATTTCCTCCCCAGTCTATGAGCACAGCTTTTAAAGCGTTTTTTTCATTTTTAATTTTTTAATTTTTTTGTCTGTCTGTCTATCTATCTATCAATCTATCTGTCATCATTTTCTGCAGGAATATTACTCCTATGTGAACATATTTCAGAATGTGTAGAATTTTTCTCTTGCTTATTATTTCTCTGTTTTTGTATTTCTTACATGGGGTGTGTTGCCTTTTGTGTACCTATTGTAGAAAGAGATGCACACTTTTTATTTTGACATGAAGGCCTTTTCACTAAATCATTTGATTCCATTCAGCCTGCACTCGACAGACTGAAGGCTGGGTATGTGAGGGGCCTGCAATAAGTATCTTCAGACTTGATTGACTCTGCCTGTTGTGCAGGTCCTTGTTTTCTGACTCTGGGAAAGCTTTTGCTGAGAAAGATATAAAGATCATTAAGTAAAAGCATGTTTGTTTGTTTGTTTTTTCCTTAGGTTTTGCAGTAAGTTAAATGCTACATGTTAAATGCTAATATACTAATTCTTCTGGTACCTGCAGATTTCCTGAGAAGCTGATTATAATTACAACCACTAGTTCCAAATTTAGTCTACACCATTCTAGTCATGAGTTTTTTTTTTTTTTTTTTTTTTTTTTTTTTTTACCACAATCTTTTAATTTTTCTTCATTGGTCTTGTTTTATAACATGTCTGGAGGTGTGTGGAATGCAAAACTGGGGATATGATTTAATATTCAATTTGAAAGAAAGAGATTAAGAGTGATTCCTTAGTATATCCACTTGCTTTGTCTACAACTCATGTTTGCTTTAGTAATGCCTGCGTATATCCACCATGGAAAAATTGCTTGTTGTATGTACAGAAAAAATCAATTAACCACTCAAATACAGGTTTCTGCTTGAACATATACACAATGAAGCAATCTCTGCAGGTGAGCATGGTACTCTTCCTTAATTAACTTAATCCAAAGTCGTTTTTGTCAGTTCAGAGAAAGCTCTGGGACAATTTTCTCAATGGAATAATTTCAGATTTCACCACATTCAACATATTGTTTCACTGACTATGCTGAGTATGCATAAAGAAAATTAAATAATGCAAAAATAGTTTCTAAGCAATACAATATACTTTCAAACTTAGTTATTTACCAAGCTCATACACTTGAAAGCAATGAAAGCAGTATTTAAATAATAAAATTGACTTCTGATAATAAATATAGTACCATCCCAATCAGTATCTGTATCATACACACAAAGAAAATAGTCTACAATTATACATAAAACATATGGAACATAATCAGAGTAAATTCCCATATATGAGGGTCACATTTTTTTTTTTTTTTAAAGATAAATCAGATGAAGTAAAAAATGTGGTCCATTAATTTGATAAACAGAAATAATTGCATATCATATTGGAGTATAATTTTGATCTTTCAATAAATATCACTAATAATTTAGAAAGATAATAAATAAAATCTTTTGAAAAAGAAGTCTATGTATATAATTCCCATATGTGCATATGCAAGAGATGCAGTGGTAGAGTATTGTTTATGAATGATATGATATAATAATATTATTTAAAAACTGTAAAAATGCCTGAGAGAAGAATGTGTGAGCCAATCAATGCAACAAATGGAAGAAAGAAATCCAAGAACATATTTTAGTTTTCTTTCCTCCCTAAAAAATATACAGGTCAGTTGTGTCTTAATTAAAACTGTTTTTTTTTTCTTCCAAAAAACCTCTAATTCCTAAAAATATTCTTAGTTTGAATTTAGAAATTCAGAAAGACTCAAACTTGTAAAATTAAGGCCAAAACAAAGTTATCATAAGAATTCCTAATGTAAAAAAAAATTAAAATTGTGCTACAATCTATGTACTCACTGATATATCATTTTTTTCAGGTCATTTTGCATTGAATTTCTTTTCTTTCTTTTTTTTTTTTTTTTAAATGTCGTCCACATAGACTTCTTCATGTAAGATATGACTACAAATTCTTTTATGCTGCAATGCATAACACTGATTTTTTTATCTATAGTAAATCATGAATGTTAATAACCATATTTAACATATCCACTTGCTGCTTGTATAATAATGTAGACAAACAACCAGTTTTTATAGGAAATCCTTGTGCACAGACATGGCTAAAGATCTACAGTATGTCTTTCCTTTGACAAATATTATTAGTGGTAAGTTAAAAGTTTGCCTGCTGTCACTGTGACCCTACCTGACCTCTTAATTTCTTGAGTTCAAGTCCAATTAACCTTTGGAAAGAAGCACAACTGCTCTAACCAGACAAGTCAATAGAATCCAATAGTAATCATTTCATTTTCTGGTTTGTCAAAGGGCAGTGGTCCCACCTCAACCATTTCACACAAAGGTGGTAATTTATCAATGTTTAGAATGATCTGTACTGGACCATACCCAGCCCTCTCTCAAGTGCACTAATCAATTAAACATGCTGTATCTTAGTCATGCCACCCTGTGTGATGCCACAGAAAAAGGCGCCAGTTGAAAAATTACTCTCTTCTTGTGATATTTGCTGGTTTAGTTTCAGGAATGAAGATATTGATATACACTTCAAGATGTAAATGAAGTCCAGTTTTGCCACAAGAATCTTGGATTAGATATATGAAAGCATGGTGGAAAAACCTGTCTGGTGAACACTGCTTCACATCATTGCATCTCTACCAGGATGTTTTAGTGTACTTGTTGTTGAGTTTATTGAGAGAGAACTGTAGCATAAGGAAGAGGCAGAAAAGAATCCCGGGAGAGCAGGAGGAAAACAAGATTAGCTCCAGTATTGAAAACTAGAGAAGAGAGGCATGACAAAAACCTAATATTTCAGTGGTTCTTTCTATCTTTCAACTCTGATGCAGGTAGAAGAACACCTTTGATCAAGAGCAGAAATATTACCACTGAAGAATGGCTCAGTACATATCAGAGAGAGAGGCAGTGCACTTACACAGGTGGCAAGCTGCACTGATAATTCAACACCTATCTAGTCATGGATACCAGAGTCAATACTTATCTAATCATGGATATTTGGGTACTGTGTGTAAATAGGTGAAGACAGGCTGCATTGTAGGGGCTGGTCAATAAAAGGAAAGAGCCAAGGGAGTCTGCTGATAGAGTCAAGTCTGTAAGTTCACTTAAAACTTCCTAGTGCACCTCTTCTCTAAAGTAACAACCAGGTTTTGCAGCAGTCATGTGAATATAGAGGAAATATGGGCTGAGATGTCAGAGGGCTGAAATTAAATTCGAGTGGAACTTTGGATGAAGATAAGGAGCAGTAAGCTAGCCAATGAAATATGGAGTCTTTGGCTCAATGTTACAAATAAAAGTCCCACAAAAATTCTTCACTGAACAAGATTAAGAGTGAACACATATTTGTGGGAGCACATAGTTGTGGAAGAGGCACTTATATAATGGAAATGAGAAATGTGCTGAATTTTCATTTGTTTTTCCCAACCTCATTGTAGTAGCACATATCAGTTCACTTTCTTAAGAACAGAACTAAACAAAGAAAAAACTGGATTTTACAGTAAATGCATTATAAATGAATTTCTTCATCAGATGTTTGCTTTAATAAGAAATTTAATTTCTATTTAATTATTTGCTGCTTGTCTAATTTAAAGAGGATATTTTTAATTCTTCACTAACCTCAGCAATTTCTCATTGTCTAATTGCAAAATTAATTTATAGCTGAATTTGAAAGACGTTGGATAGACTCTAATTTCTTCATTCACTAAAAGCCAAAGAAACATTTTAATTTCCAATGCTATTTGAAATTATAAGAAATCTTTAAAATGCAACTAAAGCTATTTTTAATTCACCTCTTTCTTGACTATTCTCATACAGAATATACAAAGAAGATAGTAAAAGAAAAAAATCCTTTTAAATTAGTTTTGCAGTTTTCTACTGTCCTATATTAAAGGCAGCCTAATAGAATTTATAGTAGTAGAACCCTTTTAGGCAGCACTCTTTGTATTTTTTATTAAGTCCATGCTTGCAGAATCTACTTAATGTCAATTTTCTACAATGGTTACACTGCACAGTGTATTTTATTTTAAACCTGCAGGACACAATGATAAATTGATAATTGACCCCAAGGCCATAGCAAATAAAGAAGCCCTGTTTTTCATTAGTACAGTATTACACAGTTGTTAGGGGAAAGGAGAGTGATGCTAATTGAGTACTGAGGAGTTGCACAATTAAGAAATCGTCTATGGTTTTAATTTTACATGGTTAAGGCTGCAAAATTTCTAATTGTGACCAGTAAAATAAAAGAAGATTAATGTGAGATACAATTGTTTAAAACTTCGTGATCCAGTGGAAACTTCCAACCCTTTATATTTGGCCGAGTATTCACCAGGGGAATAGTCAACTGTACTTCTCCTTTTGTCTCTTGTCTCCTTTAAATCCATACTATTTCTCAAGGCTTCAATTATCATAGGAGCTGGAGAACAAATACTCTGTTGTCTGTACAAACGAAGATATTTGTTTTGAAAAGGCCCTTTGGAATCTCCCATCATAAATAGTTTATTTTGTATCAGCCTTTCTTCTGTTAAGATCCAGGCTCATTTATATTCCAATCAGTACAGGGCTAATTCTCTGATGAAACAAGACGGACTCATTCACATTGTGTCATTACCTGTTAGTGTTAATTAGTTGACTGTGATGTTTGTACAAGTTTTTCCAACATCCAAGGTTCTAACACCTTCACACATATAAACTTGGCTGTGAGTCCCACATTGAGGATCAAATACTTCCTGATTACATTTCCCCCTCTCCAGCACTTCTGGATTCCTTTAGTTGATGCTTGCAGGTCTGCCTTGGTGCATACTAAAATTTCCCCAGCTCTGAGCTTGGCTGTATTCACTCTTGAATGACACTTATCTTCCACTAAAGTGGTATGGTAGTGATTGCTTCAGCACAAGGTTCCCACTTCCAGTGTTGCATCACAATCAAAGTAAAAAAGAAGTGAAGAAAGGAAACTGCTCTTATTAGGAAAGATCCTGCTTCACACTGAAAATTTTAATATTATAACAAGTAAGCAATTCATAAATGCAGTCTAAAATTTGGATCAGGCAGTAGTATTTTCAGATCATCCAAGAACTGATATTGACCTCTCACAGGAGTAAAAGCTCATATGGAATTAATTCTGTAGGTTCTGGGAAGACAGTCTAACCTTTATTGTCAGATGGGGTAAAGCAGACAAGCAGAATGTATGCAAAGTACCATATGAGTTTTCCCATGTGACCTATCCCAATCAACGGGTATTAATTGCAAAATGCACTAGGAGAGAAGTGTCATAGCTGACACCTGTAAATAAATAAATAAAAGTGAAACATTCTTAGAGATTATTTTTGGATGGTTCAGTCAAAGAAAAAAGTGATTTAAAAATAAAGTTCAATCATGACTAATGAGTTTATTTTTTTTTAAAATTAGATAATTCACGAGTGTATAAATCAAATCTGTTTTGAGTAAAATATAGCTTCTTAATTTAATCTAGAGAAATGCCTATCTGAAAAGCAAGAATATTTTACAGGTTAGTAAATGTTCCTGCATTAGTTAGTGGTACTTGCACACAATACAGTGGTTTTGCTATTTACTTCTCTAACAAATCCATGCTTCATGAGTCTTTGCCTTCTCTTTTGCTTCTGAGCAAAGCTTCTTGGTCTAATCTGCGATACATTTAAAACAAAATTTCAGATATGAACAGTGTCTTTGCCATCAGCATCTTTATAATACTACCTCCTTTGGGATGATAAAGAACAATGTTTAATCATGAAAGAAAAAAACATTATTTTGATATTACAAACTGGGATAAAAGTTTGGAAGTAGTACACAAATCTTCTGGCAAACTCAAAGGTGGTCAGCAAACTCACTGGCTGCCTGCTACTTCATTTAGGAGGCTGGTGTTGAGGCCCATCTGGCCTTTGATAGCACTTCACTAATGAAGCCCAGAGATTCAGACAAAGAAGAAAGTTAAAATCCAAGAACCAGCTTGAATCCTTTCCCAGCTGCCTACCCACAAAGCCCATGTTGTAAGGGATGGGAAAGAAAAAGGATGGAAAATCTGACCAAAGGAGGAAGGGAGCTGGGAAATCCATGGCTGTCAGGAAAGTAGAAACTCGCTAGAAGATGAACTGGTACGAGTCTCTGATAGGAAAAAAAAAAACTTGTTTTAAGGAAGACTTCACAAAACTCTGAACTGTAACCAGGAAGCAAAGTTTAAAGCCACTTTTCCTCACTGAAAAAGAAGTGGTCATCACCTTTTTCTTGAAAAATCCAGTGATGCAGAGCCCTGGTGAAACCTTGAACCTGTGATGATCTATGAATTTACAGAGTCATTAAGGAAGAGTACACTGTAAGTCCCTTGAAGTTTGGCGCTTTGAACAGTTAATAAATCTTTCTGTATCTTATTTTCATGATGATGTCGTTAACAACAAGGAAGTTTTATTAGAGCTTTAGGAGCAGCCCCTGATAATATTACGTTCTTGGTGAATTATATGCCTTCCTCTTTAGGCACCCTTTGTATTTTCTGAGGATGTGAAAATTGCTATCGGCTAAAAGAACGTAGCAGTTCTGGGTCATAAAAGCAGACTCACTGACCATAAGTTTTGTTTATTACAAAATAACTATTTCAGTAAGATTTTTAGAAGTTGGCTCATGCTAACAGTAAAAACAGTAACTGAATACTGTAGAGCATGACTTGAGGCACTTCTCTAGGACAGATGATCATAATTACAAAAAAGTAGTTTTAAACATTTAATTCTAATGGAGTAGCCTAACATGTAAGAGTAATAGGAATGGTAATGGAAGTCAGCTTATAATGAAAAAAACCCCTCCCTTTCTGACAAGAATTGTTTCAGTTTTATGCAGTCTAATTCTGATCTAATCAAGTAAGACCGTTAGTGTCATATCAGTTGTTATTCGGATACTGAGATCCCTGTAGCAGTTAATCATATCTGTGGAAAACTCTACAGAAATGAATGTCACCACTATACCCAAGTCAATAGGGATAGTCTCAACACCCATCCAAGTCTACAGTGAAGTGAAGTGAAGGGAAAATGAGATGAGTCCATTTAAGATGATCAGAGAAAAATACAACAAAAAAAAGACATAGATTTACTGGAGCAGGTGCAGAGAATGAGCATGAAGATGATCATAAGTCTGGAACACGTCTCCTTCAAAGAAAGACTGAGGCAGCTGGTCTTATTCAACCTGGAGAAGAGAAGGCTCTGGGAAGACCTCTTTGGGGTCTTCCCATATTTTAAAGGAGCTTATTATCAGGAGGGAGATAGAGTTTTTACATGGACTGATAGTGATAGGACAAGTGTGAATGATTTTAAACTAAAAGAGGTGAGATTTAGGTTAGACTTTTTACTCTGGGGATGTTGAGGCACAGGAACAGGTTGCCCAGAGGAGCTGTGGATGCCTCACTCCTGGAGGTATGTATGACAACATTGGATGGGGCCCTGGGTAATCTGATTAGTGCCTGATTTAGTGGTTGGCAGCCCTGACCACGGCAGGGGGTCGGAACTAGATGGTCTTTAAGGTCCTTTCCAACTCAATCATTATATGATTCTATGATTTTATGACTTGACTCAAGTAGAAAATGGATATTTATACACCACTAATCTCTAAGCTTCTTTTTGCATTACCTTATTAATACTGGAAATATCTTGTACTATTCCTATAGTCTCAACTATCTTTAAAACCAAAGGTAGCTGAAGACACATAAGAAATGGAAAACAGGCTCATGTATACCATGTACAAACATGCAGTACATTGAGAAGTAGCAACCATTGTTTTTTAATCACAAGTTATACTTTAATGTAAAGATAACACGTAGATGAATAACTGCTAATTAGGGAAATTTTACTGGGTTCAATTCAATTAGCAGTATTAGTATTTCCCTAGAGTATATTTTCTGCCTTTTGCATTTAACACTCTTCATGCTCTCTGTTCATAGGGTAAAATGACACCGCATGCAATAATGATTTTCCTCCAGGAGTATTTCAATCCTTTGCTAGCAAGCTTTCAAAATGCTATAAGAATATTAATGGAAACTTAACAAATTCTGATAAATTTGTATTGAGACAATCAGTAACTAATGAAATGTTCTTTGGGTTAATTATCTTTGCATTGTAATTGAAATACTACAAAACATTGCAAAATATACTTGATGCAAATACTATAAATGTTTATCTTTACAGTGTGCTGTTCAAGAAAAAGTTTGTCTACGGCTCATTATCTTCAAGGATCAAAGTGCATGACATCTGAACCATGGAAAGCATGATAGCTAAAAACAATTCAATTACAGTTGGCAGATTTTATGAAGCAGCCCTCTTTACTAGAACTACACCTTCGCAAAGAAAAAAAAAAAAAAAGCCAAAAATCCTCTGTCTCTGTCTTTGACTAATCTGTTGTCACTATAATAAGTGTGAAATCTCTAAATACACGCACATTTACTACAAGCAAACAAGCTGTCCAGAATCTAATTAGACAAAAATCTGCCCATCTGTTCTGCATTACCATGGGGCTTGCTCACATGCATGTTGTCTCATTACTAAAAGGCAGATAGGCAAATTGAATTGAGCTGGACTTCCTCTTGAAGTGTGATCAGGACATGAAGTCAGCCCCTTGCTGTGATCCAACAAAGCAGCTCTGTGAGAAAGTGGGATGAGAGAAGTTTCCTTTTTCTAAAGCCACATGTCCAGTGCTTACTATGAGGCCTAATGGGGTGCTAAGGCCATTGTTGTGGACAATAGAGCACACACTACAACCATATAAACCTTTTTTTCAATGAAAATTATTTGGTTTTTGTTCTTAGTCCCCTGTGTCCCATGCCTTTTTATTACTATCTTTATGCCATGGTATGCTGCATTTCAAATTTAAAGCATGTTTAATGGAAGGCAAGAAAGTTCAATTACAGCAAATTTTATTTTAAGAAAAGAAGAAAAATATCTATTTTTCAGTAATTAATTTTTATATATATATTTAAAGTACACCTTAGTACTTTTATCAGGTTTTTGAAAGTGTTACTCAAGGCCATGTGATTCTGAGAGTAGGAAATAGGAAATTTTAAATGAACATAGTTATTTTCATATTTTAAAATCTTTTATATTATTAATTCCTAGCCCTTACAAATATTTATGTATTCCTCCCTTATAAGCATTTTGTGGTGACAGTGAAAGACCACTGTTTCTGAGAATAGGCTTCTCTAGTACAGTTTTATTACATTACTCTCTCAGTAACAAAGAAATTTTATTTATGGTCGTGAATACTATAAAAGAACAAAGACATGAAAATTGGTAGTTTCTGGTGATTAAGAAGAATAAGTACAGGATTGGTGCAGTTATGTATTCATAGAGCAGAGTAAACATGGAAAAAATAAAATGGGACAGATTTCTACCTTTTAAGCAGTTCTCAGTGTATGTGAATAAATCATGAACTTTAACTTGACTAATCTCACATTGAAAAGTGTAGGATTTGTGTGCTGGATCATCCCCAGTAGCAAGATGAAACTCCATTTTCCTCTTGTTCATGAGGACTGGTTTCCCAAATGTAGTCCCTGGAGTACAGCTGATTTGCTTTCTTCTGGTTCTGTGACTTTTCATTGATCAGACTGAATAGATCAAATGAAATGGAAAGCAGATATACAGGGGATAGTGCAGAGATTATTCGCATAATTCTTATACTAACAAAAATGTACTGATAGGTAGACAAACCTGGACTCAGAGAAGGGCATATAGCATTCAGGCTTAGAACTGCATTTCCTTCATTCTTGTGAAAGCTTGATAGCTACATAATCATGTGCTACATAATCTATAATCTCACACAAGGACTTCATAGTGTGTGTTTTTAGTGCCCAGCCAGAGAAGCTCAGTGTTAACCGCATTACTTGTGCACATATCAGAGAAATGTAGGATAACAAGAGAGTGCTGTCTGCAATCTAGGAGCTAACTAACAGTTAGAACAAAGGAAAAAGGGGAAGAAATACAGGGGGAATGGAAATAAAGAGCAAGAAAAGCTAGAAAGTATAGGGGATTTGCATGTATAGGTAAAGAAATGGAGATAAAAGATAAACTAAGGGAACAATCTGAGTTTTGTTCTAGGTGAAATTGTACTTAAACACAGAAACAATCTAGAATTTCTCTTCTATATTTATTTGTGTACACCTACATTTACCTTACAAATGTGTCTCTAATAATAGATGAAGTAGAATAAGGTATTCAAATGTAAGGTGACTGCAAAAAATACATGCTCTTGTCTCTTAAATTTTTCTTTCATAATGTGACTTCCTTGCACTCTCTATAACGAACATATTTAACACGCTTTTGTCACTCTGATCTGTGTATTGGATCAAAATAGTCTATGCAATACTGGAATTCATCTCACATGCATACTCTAAAACTCTAAATTTATCTACCAGTGCTCTAATAAATTCTTGTTTTTCCAGTTCTAACATGCCCTTTTGATTCTAGCAGCTACCCAGATTCCAGCCAGGGCAAAGGTGTCACAAAGCCCTGAACTATGTGTTCAGTATTTCTCAGCTTGCATAGTATAAAATCTGTCTATTTTTCTGACATCCATGTGGGATACATTTCTTATGCATGTACTGTGCAAATCATTGAAGAAAAATTAAATAATAATGACTTCCTTTTTTAGCGTCTTATCATTTTCTCTTTATTCTCAGAGGTTGGGACGTGAAGAAGTCTACAGCTTTACCATAAATAATCATTTGCCTAAAGAAAACAAAATATATTTTCCATTTAGACAATATGCATTGATATATTGAAATAGCAGGGAAGGGGAAAAAAAGCCCATAATGCTTCATTAGTTAATTGCGCAGAGTATAGCTCTTTAGGGGTAAACAAGTGAAGGGCATTTGCTGAATGGTCTATGCCCATCATGCATATTATGGTCTAATGGTGCTAGTAATGGTAGGAGGCTCCTGGAGAGTCATCTGTCAAATTAACACACTGAATTATTTATTGCCTTAGAGTAAAATTGCGGAAGGGAGCAGCTGAGACCCATGTGTAAGAAAATACAAAATAAAGAAAGAACCACTCCCCAAAATAACTAGTACAACTATTTTTCATATTCAACAATGTTACCAGTATTTGTAAACATCTACGATGTTTAGATGATATGTGAGTGTAAAGATACTGGGAGGTGCATATGCCATCTAATAATCAACAATATACATTGTCTTTATGCTTGTCATGCAAAGACATGAGAGTATGTACTTATAACATGGTGATTATTATTATTTGTACTAATGAAAAAGTTATTATAGCAACTTTACTAAATATATTGCATACTACTTCTGTAATGTAAAAAATTATATTGTGTATTCTATAAGTTCTGTCTGTACATACAAATCAAATTTATAAAAGTAAATAATATAAATACAATAAATAGTGTAGTTCAGTTGGAATCACATACTCATTCTTTGCAAATGTTAGAATGTAAGTTCACAATAAATTGTTAAAACTAATTAATAAAATCATGAAATAGTTTCAGTAATCACTGTAATCCCTTATTGAAACTATATCTGGAGATTATGAAGGAAGGCGTGTAAGAATTTGCAGTTTGTCTTGTGACGAAAAAGTTGCTGATGAAGTTCCCCACTTGAAATAACTTTAAATTAGTATTTATTGCTCAATACCTCCTTTTCATTCCTTTCTATCTTTATCCACAATAAATCTTCTAAGTCGCCATAACTTTCCCATACCTCAGATGACAAATCTCTGTTATTAATGGATCTTCAGCCCCAGATGCATTTACTACAGCCAAGACCCCAGTATCTAAGTAATCAGGTTGGTTGTACATCTGCTTCCCTCCAAGTTGTTGCAGCGAGACATTTGTGATGTCTGACACCACCATAAGAGATGTGCTGTGAGTCATCAGTCACCTGTTCAAGGTGTATTAGACTTCATATTAATTTGCTTAAGATGATTCTGTAAGGCAGTGAACAGTCCCATGAAACATTACATCATGATTCGCAATTGAAATGATCACCTAGAATACAATTGAACATATTAACATTGGTTCTACTTCACTTAAAAATACAGAACTCCTATGAAACCTTTTTCAGGTTATTTACTCACTTCTAAAAATTGGTATCTTCAGGTTTAGTATTTCAGACGTTTTGCTAACAAATCTTTGGAAGAGGTTATTCCCTTCCAAATTCCAGAGAATATTAGTTCCTACCTTTCTACAGTATCAGATATTAATTGGGCTGCTACTTAGGTTTGTCTTCTCACTACAGTAGAGACATGAAAATGGGATACTGGAAGTTTCTTTATGAGAGCGCTTCTCATAAAACATTTTTTAACTTTTTATATAAATGATTACTATTTCATTGATATATTTGATGCTTGCTGTAGTTGCATGGTGAGGGAAAAGGAAGATTTGCCATCTAAAAATGATCTGTAGTTTTTTATCTATACTGTGGTGATACATTTTAAGGACCAAGACAAGTAGCAGATAGATAGTAAATTTTCTAACAATTATCACATGGAGAATTTACAATTCAAAGATGTTATATACTTAAATCCACCTAGAATTTCATGCTAATAACCTTCCAAACACACTTCCAAACAGTTTTTGCAACATAAAATTAATTCTTGTTCTGAACATCATTTAGTTCCTCCTGGCATGACATTTCAAAGCTTTCACCAGACCTTTGCTGAAGGGGGGGGTCTATATTCTGCAGAGCGTTGGGCGCTAGGAGAGGAAGAGTGAATACCTACGATGGGGTAGGAAGGCCTCTCAGTATACCACAGGATACACTGATTATCATTGCTAGAAACACCCCTTGTCATGAATCCCATGTGAGACTTAATTAAAGGAAACATTTATGTTGACAAATGTCTGCAAACCAACACTGATGTAATATTGACGATCAAATATATTGCAGCGCTATGGTCCTGAAAATGTTTCTACTTCAGTTATAAACTCAGAATGAATTTATTTAAATATATGACTCTTTCCTCCTGTTTCCTATCTCATCTTTTCTTTGTAACAGAGATAGATTTGAGCTTTTGCACATATGACTTGTCCAATGCTACCATGTTTATCTATATTTATGTGCTGTTTTTAAAGGTCAGTAAAAGAGCATTTTATAAATGAGAGAATGTAGACAACAAGCACTTCTAAAAATCTTGTTACTTATCTGTAGGCTTCCAGATATTTTTTGTTTTACTATCTATGTTTTGTATGCGGAGTAAAATTATCAACTCTAATTGGACACAGAGAAGGAAAAAAAACCCAACTGGTTATCTGTGTAACCTAGGAGAATTTTTCCTCCATTTTTCACATTTAAGTGAGTTGTCTGCTGGGTGATTTGTATAAAGCTTACTAAAAATGTGATGAGAGAATAAAAACTGATTTTCTGGTGGCCAAAAATTTTTTTCCTGTCAATCTAACGTTTCTTTGAAAACGTTTTTTTCAGAGAGAGAATGAAATTATACTTCCCCTCGTGTTTACTGTCTAGCAATAAAGAACTGAGTTACCTATGAGTCCACATTACAAGCAGACAACCACATAAGTGCTGGAAGATAGTTAATAGTTGGCTCTTCAAGTCTACCTAAAGCTTTAAGAAAGAAACTCATCCCCTGAAGTGAGGACAACATGTGAGTCATCATTGCCATTTATTGCCCACTAAAAAGAAAAAAAAGAAAAGAATTTCAATGGCAAAACACTAACTCCAACAGAGCAGCTGATGCAGCAAAGGACAGTTGGCTGTACTTTGATTATCATCTTGTGAGCTGATCAGCCCCCTCATAAAGATCTAAAGTGAATGTGCTCTGAAGATCTGTTTATGTATGTTTGCAACAAACAACCTGTGCCTTGTAAACAGCTAACATCTGCTCAGGATCAGACAGGAGCAGAGACTACTTGCATTACTTTCAAAACTATTATTCCAGGAATAAAAAAGCCAAATGAAAACTGAACAATAACAATTCAGAATTATGCTGAAAATCCTTTGTGAAAGAACTGGAGCCCATAGCTTGACTGAAGAATGTTATATGAACCATGAGAAGAAGAAAAAGCTTGTTTATATTTTTAGCTGGAATGGACTTTGGAAGGGGAAAAAAAATTAAAAATAAAAAGTAAAAAAATAAAAATTAAAAAAAATCAAATAATAACGACTTTTCTAAATTAATTTTGTTTTGTTGCTACAAGGACTAGGTTCTGACACTCTTTATCCTGCTGAATATTATGTTGCTTCCAGAAGCATTGCTGGAATCAATCAAATTTTGAAGGCAATTATTTTGCCTGGATTAATGAGTTTTCATAGAGCAGATATGGATCTTGGGGAGGCTGTATTCAGATAATAAAGTGATAGTATTCTGATAATGACTGATAATAAAGGATCTGTACTCTACTGGATCATGCAGTGACACATGCTTCATCTGGATTAAGTATGGACGCATAATCACATCACTGTCAAGATAAAGAGAGCATAAGGCAAAGATTATACAGAATTCCAGGTTTTGAATATCCCCATAGAAGGAGACTCCACAACTTCTCTTGGCAGTCTGTCCCAGTGCTCTGAAACCCTCAAAGCAAAGAAGTTCTTACTCTTGTTCAAACAGAATTTCCTGTGTTCCAGTTTCTGCCCCTTGCCCCTTGTCCTGGTCTCCGTGCACCACCAAAAAGAGCCTGGACACGTCCACCTGACACCTCCTCTTTACATAGGTGTTGATAAGACCTCTCCTCAGTCTTCTCTTCTCCACACTGATCTCTCAACCTTTCTTTATAAGGCTCTTTATCATCTTTGTAGCTCTCCACTGGAGTTTCTCTAGAGGCTCCCTCTTTCTTGAACAGAGGGATCCAGACACGGACAGAATAGGAGAGGACGCTCACCTCTCTCGACCCTTTGGCCACGTTCTTTTTAATGTTCCCCAGGTTATCATTGGCCATCTTGTCCACAAAGGCACACTATTAGCTGATAGTAAACCAGGATATACATGACCTCCTTCTCTGCAGAGAATTGATTCCTCTTGTAGTGGTAATAATAACTTTTCAAAGATTTGGATGAAATTTGAGTATAACAGATCTATGCTTTCTATCCTGAGGCTAGAAAGCTTTATTGAAGATCCAGCTAGCCATAAACTATTACCTGGTTACTGTTGCAGTACATTGGTATGGTTTGCATAAATAGAAGCCTGCACCCAAATGTTGTTCTTAGCGTCCATTGCACATCCTCTGATGTATACTGTGGCTAAAAGTTGAGCCAAACCTAGGTATAGAGAAATATGTACACAGCTGGAATAACATATTTAGCCTGTTCTGTCTATAAATTGTGGGTGTAAGTGCTGTCATTTTAGGTTTCTCGCAGTCCTCATTAGGTGATGACACAAGATACTTCTCTGTTGCACTTCACTACACCATCACGTCCTCGCAATGCACTACAAAAATAAAATAAATATAAGATTTGTCTTTCCGATTGTTATGCCAGCTCCCCATGACTATTAGGAGGAAGATGACAGGATACAAAACAAGACATGAAATTTATTAGCAGTCGAATGCTTCTCTATTGAGTCCTCATAAATTAGCATATGTAGCATTGTCTAACTGTTCAATATCACTATTAAATTTTAGATTATCTGTTCTAAAATGAGGGACCACATTATTCTTACTATTAAAATTCTGTGAGAGTGCCACAGGATCCTGATGGTTCTTAATAAAGAAATAGTGAGCAAGGACAATAAAAATCAAGGCATTGGTAAAATATCTTTTCCTGGTCTGATGTACAGTCTTCTTCTATGTCCCAACATAGAATATTCTCAGGGGAATGAATGTCTGTTGCAGCCCAAGAGGCAGACTCCATGAAGGTGGTTTTGTTCAAATGCTTCGTGGGACAGTGAGGCAGAAGGGTTACATTAAAACAACAACAACAACAAAAAAGCAAAGCAGGTGGTCAGGTGGAGTGCTCTCTGATCATAAAAGACAAAAGACAAATAATATTGTGGGTATGAACACTTTTAAAGACAGATCAAACAGGGATCACTGTTGTACAAGAGGCCTCCTCCTACCCACTGCTCTGGGGTGACATTGGAGGGCATGGAGAAAGAGAACTGTTCTTTGTCTGAGTTGAATGAGTGTAGGAAGTTTGTAAGAGCTGTGTACAAAACAGAAGGATGAGATGTTCAAAGGTTGTGTACTTTGCTGAAAGATCAATAGAGGACCACCATGGAGAAGCCTGAGCATATTGGAAACTTGTGCATGACGATGGAATCATAGAATCATAGAATCGTAGAATCGTAGAATCACAGAATGGCCTGGGTTGAAAAGGACCTCAATGATCACCTAGTTTCAACCCCACTGTCATGTGCAGGACCACCAACCACAAGACCAGGCTGCCCAGAGCCACATCCAGCCTGGCCCTGAATGCATCCAGTAGTGGGGCAACCTGTTCCAGTGCATTACCACCCTCCATGTGAAAAACTTCCTCCTAATATCCAATCTAAATCTCACCTGCCTCAGTTTACAACCATTCCCCCTTGCCTATCACTATCTACCCTCATAAACAGCCATTCCCCCTCCTGTTTGTACACTCCCTTCAAGTACTGGAAGGCCACAATGAGGTCTCCCTGGAGCCTTCTCTTCTCCAAGCTAAACAAGACCAGTTCCCCCAACCTTTCCTTATAGGAGAGGTGCTCCAGCCCTCTGATCATCTTAAGTGGCCCTCCTCTGGACTGGCTCCAAGAGCTCCACATCTTTCTTGTTCTGGGAGCCCCAGGCCCAAACACAGTACTCCAGATGATAGTGAGGAAAGCAGTAGTTTGGGCTGTGGAAGAGGATGGACAGCTAAAGTAACAGGCAGGGAGACAGGAAGAAGGGTTGAATGAATGAGGAGGTTGTGGATAGGAAGGTTTGAAACTGTGAAGAGATATCTGTGCATTTGTCTTCTTGTAGCACCCTTTCTATAATAAAGCCAGTCTCAGTGGCTAGCATTTTCTGTGTTGATTCTTTCTCCTTTTGGGTACAGACTCTTTCCATGAGCATTGCGAAGTGTTCGAAGACCTCTGCCTGGCCATGAGCCACCTCAGAGCACAGTCCTGGGTAGCCAGCAAGTGCCAGTCCAGCTCTAGTCTCTATGATAGCTGGTATTGTCCTTCAGTAGACTCAAGGCTTTGACAGCAAGAGCAATGATAGGAAAAAGAGGCCAGTCTCCCTTACAGGAGCCTATTTCAGTGTACAGAGAGAAGATTAAAGTGAAAATGCACAACAGCAGATTTTCCAGCAGCAAGGCACATCAAGCTTGACCAGCAAGTTGAGTTTGGATTTAAGCAAATTTCTTACAAGGATTATGCCAGAGGATCATGGGATGTGCCTAGTCTGGACAAGTCAGGTAAAACATGGTCTAGAAGGGCATGAATGCAGCTGACACAGCAAATTTCCCTTGAAAAGTAAAATGCTAACTTTTGTATATGCAATGACAACACTTCAAATTATAAAAACAATAATATACTGTGAAACAAGCCTAAAAAGTAAAATTTCTAAGTCGCTTGATCACCATATATATATGCATGTATACACAGATTTAGATTGCTTTTGAAAAAGGAGTCGTTACAGCCACAACATTTTACATTTTTAAATTTTATTTAGGGGAAAAAAGGGGGAAAAAATCCTTAAATATAATTGTAATTTCTGATTACAAGCTTTAGAATTTGTTTGGTTTTTATTAAAGGTAGAAATTATAAAATGGCTTTAAATTTGAATTCTATAATTACAGCTCATGTTAGCTAAATGATCAATGTATTTTTTATTTGTTAACTGCACAAAGCCATAATTTCATTTCTTTTTTTCAGTAGGAATGATTTAAATTTTCATTACAAGAGCCTTTTCTTATAAACCTACTTGTTTACTTTTCCAAAGTGTTTTTGAGTAAAAACACAGTAGCACTGGATAATAAATATAATCTCAGTTGCAGTTTATTCTGTGTGACTGGTAATGATTTTGGATGATTAATCTAGCATATTTCTTTCTACTTTATTTTTTTATCAAATGAATTTACATTGTATATTCCATTTCTTCAGCTAGCAAAATTTGCCATTTAGAAATAACCTTAATTTACCATGTGCTGTGTAGTTTTAGTGAGATGTGATTTTGTAACATGGAAACTCGTGTAATTTGAAATAATTATGTTGTTGAGCACATGTACAATAGTACAGATGTTTAAGAGGCCTGTTGCAAGCATACGTAAAAAATAGATATAAACAGTCTATTAGAAAATTCTTTGATGCACTGTATTCTTCTGATTATAGCTACCTCACAAAGATATTTTATATTCTTAATGCTTCTATTTTAATTCTATTCATACACGAAGTTTATCTATGAAATTCATAATTTACATTCTGCCTCTTAAACGACGTAGTATTTGAAGTATTCCCCTTAATTTTTATGTTCATAAGAATACACTAGCTCTGTAAATGTTTTCTAACCCAGCTTACATTGGACTGTTGAAAATTTATATTTCCGTGAAGATAAAAAGATGTCTTTGATTTCTTTTTTTTCTTTTTTTTTCTCCCATGGAAGGCCACCAGGACTATCTGTGATGAGATTTCCAGCATTTACTGCTTGTCTTTGCTATGTGCCCAACTCTGTTTATATAAAGTGACCTTTAAGACTCTAGTCTAAAGCAATAAAATGAAGGCTTCCTGTCTTATTGATTTGGTGAGGCCTATTTTCACACTAATAAAATGGAACCTAGTTTACTAAAATGCACTTTTAGCTAATGTCTGTAAATGAATCTGAGTCTTGACAATTTTGGAAGAGGTCAGCCTAGAGTAAGCAGGTCATATCTGTGGTAAATCAACTCCCAGGAACAGATCACTGGACACTATAAAAATCAGGAGTGGTTTTTTAAGAGGCCGACTTGAACCCTCCTTAACCAGAGAATAACATTTGACCTTGGCAGTGAAATTTATCACAACATTTCAATTAAAACTTGGCAGCCACATAAGCAATCCATTGCTCGGTTACAAGTGACCTTATTGCAGGATACATATATGGCAAAGGAAACTCAGGTAGACTGCCAGCAGTTCTACGAGCCTGAAAAATACATAGCACATCACTTTCTGCTGTTATCTGAGATTTTCTAAGAGCCTCATTATCATTCTTTTCTCAATAAGGAAATTACTGTTTGCCTAAAGATGTTGATAATCATTCAGTATATATTTTTTCATTTCTAAGTCCATGTATATTAATATTAATATAGCTCTACTTACATTTTTTTTGCTGCATAATGAATAGAAACTGCCTTATAAAACAGCTAGCTGTTCAGTTCTCTAGAATATTACATCTCAAAAGGGAAGGAGGGTAGTTATGTCCTATTTTGCAGTACTGTCCCAAACAAGAGAAGGAAATGCCCAGCCAGACATTTGACTTGCTAGGTAAAACTTCTATAAATGTCATTTCTTACTTTATTGAGCTGTCTGCCTGTCATGGCTTTTCCAAGTGAAACATCCACTGTCACGTCAAACATGGAGCAGACAGTGGGACAAAGTCTGAGAAGCACCAGAGCAGGGCAGTACATAGAAACAGCTGAGCCCGACTTTACTATACCATTCCACAGCTTTAGGAGGTTTCTGCTGTCCATCTCCATCTGGCCACCTCCAACAGGGGCTTAGTTGCTGATGGGTCAGCAATGTTGAGAAGGGGGAGTGAGAAATACATATATCTTCTTGCAAACAGTGACAAATTGTATTAGCATGTCTGTTAATTAGAAACTAGAGTTCACCTTCTGTTGTGGTCTGTGGAATAAAAGACTAAGGGTAGAGCTTGGATCTGTTCTCTGCTCCTTTGAGACCCCTGCCCTGTCAGTATTTTGAAATGTGTGACAGCTTTAGGTCTCTTTCTTAAGATGTGTATGCTTTTCTTCTGATATACAACCACTAGCAAGGCTAGTTTTAGATCATATAAGTCATAGAATTCAATTTTCTTCTGCAATTTTTTCTTCAATAGTTATTCGCATTTTGAGCTTTTACTTCAGCAGCTTTTTAAACTGGTCTTCAAAAACCCCCAGCTGTTCACTCAATGATACAGAATCCCACATATAGATGTACAGTTTCCAGTACTATAGAAATAAACTCACTATGAACAATTTTCTGTAGTTTCTATTGTTATTTTAATATCAACATTCAGGCTGTGCAGCCCAGATCCTCCCTCCATCCCTCCCACAGGCTATATTCTGCCAGGTGCTTGCAGGCAGCGTTGCAATGAACAATGGAAAGTGCATCTCTCAGTAAGTTTGGCCATGGTATAAATCAAGTGTCTGAAATACATATTACTTTAAACACTTGGAAACGGTAGCAGCTAATACACCACAGGTGCTCAGAATATAGTATTATGGGAAGAAAATGTGTAGGCAAAAGGGATGATCTCAGTTTCAGGTCAGTGGAAGTTTGTTTGAGACGATTTCTATTACAGCTGAGCTGACTATACTAAAAGCCAGAATCTCGGGACTTATATTTCACCATTCAGAATAAACAAAAGGCAAGTTAAATTTCCTTATACACAGCAGTGCTTCATCCTTATTTGTGATCAGGCTATTTTTACCTAAAAACAAAAATCTTTTTATATGAGTTGACACATTATGACTTGAATTTTCTAGTGTCATCTTCTTTAATATGTATAAATATTCCTCTGTCATTAGATTTGGGAATTCACTATGAATTTTCAAGATGGGGACATATCTTCCCTTGTTCCCTGAGATTCCATGCCTTAAGGTGTCTATCTTGTCTAACTTTTCTCAGAATATGAGTATTCACCTGCTTATCTAAGTAACTGGATTAACTGTGGTTTAAACGGAAATTTAGCACAGGAAGACCATCTGGGTTACATTATTTAGTGGTTCAGATGAGCTGATTGGAAAGCACCTTCTGATTTTATAATCTATACACCTGTAGGTCAAATACACTAAATGAAGTCTAAACTCGTAAGTTTCTTCCTCAGGTTGGGAGACATAGGGGAATTAGCAAGAATGTGGCAGCAAGAGAGTTTAACAATAGGACTAATGGGACTGCATAGCACAGTCCAAGCACAGGGGTACCATCTTCATCCCATACACAGCAGACCACAGTGGCAGTCATCTGAAGGCAGAAATGTAGACACTATGAAGATATGAGCAATGTCTTCCTTTCTGGGTTAGGCTGACCTGCAAAAGCATGAAGGGGATGTTGACCTGCTGTGCCATAGGAAGGTCTGGACTGCTGGTTCTATGGAAACTATTTTTTTATAGGCCATGCAGTATAGTTCTTTCAAGTTATTTTTTACCTGAGTGATTAAATTGGAAATATTCAGGAACTAGACACAAGAATGTACCAGAAATTTGGTTAGATGTATTTTATGAATTATTGAAAATTTACATCTGAAGAAACATACCCTAAAAGACAAAGAGCAAGAAAAAAGGAAAGGAATAAAGAGAGGCACAAATAATGCCTCACTGATGGACTGGGCTCATTCACTTGACACTTACGACTAGCTTTAGTTCTTTGCTGCTCCATTTCTGTCAATAAAACTGGATGAGTTTGCAAGGCAATGCAGAGGCATGAAGGGAGTCTGCTGCCAATCTGATTCTAAAGTAATTATTGTCATGCTTATAGGTATATTTTATTCCATCTAGCTGCATGCTAGTCATTTTTAAATGGAGTTCTGCTCTACTGTGAGCTTCATGGTAAATGCATGTATGTCTAGTTTTTATTTTAACAGAAAATACTTATCATTCTATATCAAAGAAATAATAAATCAAATTCACATATGAAGCAGAACATCTTTTCAGGGTCTAGTCTGTAAAATCATTCTAGAGTGGCCTGGTTCCCAGAGAAGCCATTTTGCAGAGCACAGACACTAATATGCCATTGTTACATTGGGTGCAATTATTACTGCACATATTCTGCTTGACCATCTGGTGTACTGAAGGAAAGGTAAGGGGTAGAAAATAACTTCATTATCCTTACAGAGATAACATAAAAGCCAGCCCTCACTCTGGTGAGCACAAGGTCTACTTCCTTACTTGCTCTCCTGGGCATGTACATCCATTAAGTAGTCATTGGATAAAAATACAGAAGCAGTACTGGGAGCAGAGCTGTGGTCCCTTGCCTCACACAGGAGTGCCCTAATCATTGAGCTAGAGCATTACACTAGCTCTTGTGAGTTCTTTCTGACTGAATAAATCTTGAATTTCTTCTGCACAGCAGTATACCTTCAGCAGGAGGGGTTTTCCTGCCTTGCCTCCCTGCGCAGCTTGTAGACTTATGGCTTTAATAGAAATTTGAACACCTACAGTGGGAGATAGGATTGAATCTCAGTCTCGCTGGTTTTTTTGTTTGTTTCTTTGTTTTTGTTTTTTTGTTTGTTTTGTTTTGTTTTGTTTTTTTAAATAGTAACTTAATCTGCACAGCAGAACAGGCAACTTCTGCTTTGTCTGTACATTAAATCCTAATGTGTCTGATTCAACAGTACTTTGCAAAGATGCAAATCCTGCTGGTGTGTGATAGGTTCACTCACTAAAGGTGCACACAAGTTTCAGCCACTCCAGAGGGAATGTAGAAGGCAGAAACTTCAAAGTCACAGAGTAGTTTATGAGGTTTATGAGGTTTATAAACTCCCCATGTTAGCTGACAACTGAAAGGAGGGTCACAATTTAGGATTTAAGTGACTAACTTATGACCAAACCTTGCTCAGTCTACACCATTTATTGGATTTGGCCCTAACACAGTGTGGGTCTCTCTCAGGATGGCTGTGATTTTGCAGTAGGAGCACAGCAAATTGGCACATACTTAAACCAAATTCTCTTTAGATGAAAATAGCTAGTTGGAACAATCCCTTCCTATTAAATCTTCAACCTGATTATAATTTTCTTCTACAACCTACTCTAGAAACACAATGCCAAGATTGAATGAATCATGTTCTGCTGTGAGTTAAATATACTATGCAATTTAAATGAAAAATATTGTTGAATGTAACAAGGTCTCTGGTTTAAATTATGTTGTATTTGCATTCTTATATTCTTTTTAGTAAAATGTGCATGGCATACAAATAATACATTCAGAAGCAATATAATCAGATTAATTAATAATTGTGACTGAAAACAGATATTCACTCAGCCATACATATATTGCAGATTTGCATGCAAAAGTCTGTTTTGCAGCAGAGATGTCTCTGAGACAGAAACTGAGAACATTGAAACACTATTATCTGCAAAGAATTATTGTAAAGTTACCAGAGTAGAATATGTACAAATTATTAATTAATTCCTGTTAGTTTGTGGGGAGAAAAAGAAAATGCTGTCACTGCTAGCAATTGTTTGTAAATGCTTAATATATATTTTTAACCAAGTGATTAGAATAAAAAGTAAAAGGTATTTAAAAAATCATTTAGACATTTCATTGCATGTATATTCACATAAATATTAATTTAGAGCTTTTTCACACTATTTAATCTAATTTTAGTTAAAATTAAAAGGAAGATTATTTCAGTGGTTATCTCATTTTGATTTCCTATGCAGTTTTGAAAAACTTGCAAGCAGAAAAGAATGTATCATTTATTTATGCATATAGAGGCATGCTATTAAGAATTCTATACTCTGGAACCTTTCTGAAATAGACATTATTATCAAGAGAGTGTGAACAAAGGTGTGAGTCAAGTGGGGAAAAAACAAATAATATTGCCTCTTCCAATATTGCAAGATCCCACATGACATTATTTCTTAAACCAAGGATTCTCATTCATTGAACTGCAATAAATGGGTATTTCATCTGTTCAGGTTATACTGTTGTATACATTATTGTTATCACGCTAACTTTAGGCCTTGTCCTGTAACCTATTATAGTTTTACCCATTTTTCAGACAGTGTTCCAAGTCAAGTGTAGTCACAGCACTAAAATAAAGAGTGTATACATCTACTACACTCTAGGAAGGCCACATTTCCACGTGAAAACTGAAATTCTTTTACTGAGCTATCTCAAGATTTATTTCATTATTTTGATTATTATTACATCATCAGAATACATAACAATTGAGAAACATTAGGAATGACAGCAACATTGCCATAACTGCAAATGAAAACATTTCTGCTGAAATTCAGCAGGTCTCACTGGAGAGAAAACTAAACCCTCACTGTAGGATTATAAATAACTCACATTCTTTTTTTTTTTTTTTTTTTTTTAACTTCCTGAAAAAAAACAGTACATGAAATGCATTCGTCCTCTAAAATTCATGTTAAATAAGAATCAGCTCAATTTTTTCTTTTCATTCCTGGGGTGAAGGAAGGGGGAGAAAATGAAGCCTGAAAATATCTGAAATAAATATATATAGATTTTAAAATATTATGAAAAAATGCAAGTGTTTGCTTGTTTGTTTGTTTATATCTGCTTAAGTGTTTGGTTTTGTCCTCCTATGGGTAACAAAGAGCAACTGCTTTTTGGTGTCATTTAATGTATTTCTTATTTCATTGCTATGATATTTTTTAGCTGTCACACCAGGAGTTCAAGAATTTCAGATATTGGCAAAATTTACAGTCCGTTGCTGAAGTCACTGGAAAGGCATACTTACTTAAAATATGTTTTTAGATTTTCTTTTCAATAATTTATTTGACGGTAATATTCCTTAAAAAAAAAAAAAAAAAAAAAAGACTAGGCTAGGTTATATAAACCTTAAATATTCAGATATCATAGCAATT
Organism: Alectoris magna; assembly: GCA_030625065.1. NCBI lineage: Eukaryota > Metazoa > Chordata > Aves > Galliformes > Phasianidae > Alectoris > Alectoris magna. The sequence continues at coordinate 61,584,449 of CM060564.1, read as the reverse complement.
TATGAAACAAATTATTCCAAATGAAATGGGCCTGTATAACTGAGAAAGTAATAAACCATGATTAAAGATAATAAGTATTGAACAAAGCAAGTAATTTCTTCACATATTTCTCACGGGCTTAAAGTGGTGCCCACAACTGAAACAAACTAGGTATTCTGGCCTACATTTGGCAAGTTATGTCATGAGTTGGACAAGGAACAAAACTGTTCCATATTTGTTGCTCTTGTTTTGACCCCATTAACGACAGGTATATTCAGTTTGCCATGAAGAGGGAATCTTTTTCTTTTTCTCTTTCTCTTTTTCTTTCTTTTTTTTTTCTTTTTCTCTTTGTTATTTTATTTATTTTCACCAGGAGTTCAACCAGGTTGTAAAAAGAAGAAAATCTCTTATACTTGAAACTGTTATATCTCCATATTCTGGTATGCTGGTTTTGGAATTAAATTTTCACCAAAAAGTATCAGAGGAATATATGCCAACAATTGCCATGTCATTTTGCCAGATTATCACCTAGCTTAAGGCTGTAATGCCACAAAACAATTAAGCAAGCTTATGCTTAAACGCACTATTAACCAGAACATTAGAGCTTGTTATGACAAGATGCTGAAAAGACTTAACGTATATCTAATATCACACCAGATCAAGTCACAGGTTTCTTCTTTATGTGAAATCCAAATGTAGCAAGTAGGCAATAGAGTAATGACCAGCCTTTTTTTTCAGTACAGTTGGGTACATGAGATGTCTGATGTACCCCAAAAAAATGAGAATGGTGCAGACTCACATCTGAGCCTGACACTGTTTCCCAATGACTGCAAGAAATACATGAGTGTGTGTACTACCTTTCTTAGAAGTTACAGTACAGAGAAGGCAGAGGAAGGGAGGTATTTTTTACAGACAGGCAAATGGCCTGAAAATTATTTAGTTAAGCTGCATAAAGAATAGAAAAAATCTAGGATAAAATCAAAGATATTTTATTGTACGTGTTATGTAAACTTTTTCCTCCTGACAAAACAGTATTTAGGGGATAATTTTTTGCAAATGATCTATTTTGTATTAAGTTCCTCTTCTTACAGATATCAGATTTGATGTGGATACACATTTGCTTTGAATTTTCTTAAAAAATATGAGATATATTGAACTTTGAATGTGGTTCTTGTCATGGTTAAATACAAATTACAGAATACTTTCAAATTCTCATTAGTTTTAACAACATTAGCACATTCATGAAAAACATGAATATTTATTGGGAAGTTAGTTCTATTAACTGTAGATTACCTTAATGACAAATTACTAACAGGAAAACATGCCCCGTGATTTTAGGATTTCCTGTGATTTAGGATAGGGTATGTCTTAAAGTTAGTTCCCTTAGTGACTCAGTCTTTTATCATTATTTTGTGAGTACCAAGTCTCTTATCATCCATGGTAAACACCTACAAATGAGCAAACTCTTCAATCTCGTTTGACTGATCTCCAGGTAGAGCAAAATCTATTGAGTGCTATGGGAAGTCAGGGCCATGAACATCAGCTCTAGAGGGATATGTAACTAAAGAAGCCATTAGAGTCCTCTGGTGATAATGGAGAAGAAAATTTGTTTTGTTTATTGGAATAACGATAAGAAAGATGACACAAAGGAAGAAAATCGTATATTGGTCATTTATATGACACGGAATTTTCTTTTCCATTTATTCTCTTTTTATGCCTTTTACTAAAAAGGAAAGAAATATAAAGGGGATGTTTCCTGCCCTTAAAAGGATAGATTCAAACCTAATTCTCTTTATTTGTAGTGGCTGCTGAAAGTCAGGAATTTCTGTCTGTTTCTCCTCACTGGAGAAATTTGAGGTCTTGTCACTATCAGAGAAATCTGAGCTGCTGTCACTCTATCATGGTACGTAATTGAGGGAGATTTTTAGTGCAGCTGCAAGGGTCCTAATTTAAAGAAAGTCTTAAGTCAGTAACAAATTTATATAATGTAGACTGTGTCTTAGTATCTACTGTTTACATCACATTACTGTGTACACTGACTGCTGATCCCTGCAGATTTTGATTGATGTGCTGCTGATGCTGCTATTCTACCTGACAGTCGAGATATCCCATAAAAGTATAGAGCAGAATTGGGGCAGTAACACTGTTTAGAAGGAAATGGCATTAGATAAGTGCTCATGAGATTTGGCCACCTCTGAAGCTTCTCCATAGGCAGAACTGAGCTTCTAAGTGTTGAGTGGACTGTGAGAATAAGGCATTTGATATGCTGACCTTTTCAACAAAGGTCAAATGCATCATTTTGGTAGTGCTGAGTGTTTCTTCCCACCTGCCTCACTCTTTTTTTTTTTTTCCTTTCTCTCTCTAACCTGATTTTCTAGTAGGCATCCTGTTTGAATGTGTATTTCAAGAGGTCAAGGTGGACAAAATTCAATGACTAGCACATTTTTGAAAATGTCATCCACACTTATTTTCATACGTTGACTAAAGTCAGTGGTAGTATGGAAACTGTGGTCAAAAACCTTATATCATTTTTACCTCTTCTCCTTCATATGAAATTAAGGAGAGTTGATCAACTGACTTTGTAGAAAGTCTTTAGCTACCGTAATACTTTAAGGACATATTTAATTGGATCACAGCTTGAAGTGGTAGCAAAGTGAGTTTGCCCTTTGCCTTAGCCTACCTAGGAATTCTGATCTATATTCCTGATTGCTATTGAATTTTCTAGATTTCATTATAAAATCAATAACCGTTGCACATGGTAAAATAGTTTACAAGAGCTGCAACATATTGTGGACTTCTGAAAACATACTGAGCTCACTGAAGCCACCCAGGCAGCCAATTAGGAGAAAACATCTATTAAGGAAAAACAGGGCAGTCCCATTGACTGCTATTGATTTTCTTAGCCCTGTGAAAAGACAATCAATTAGATAAAGAAGGCTAATGTTACAGCTGCAATTTAATAACCCCCAAAGAAAGGAGGAGGGCTATTGATTCCTGACATGGAATGCAGAGCTTATTGAAATATACTGAACTTCACCTGTCTTATAATCAGGCCTCGAGGAAAGAGGAAGGTCTTTTGGGGACTGAATGTAACTTGCGGCATAGAATCTCAACTATTAAACTGGCTCAGTGATGTCAGACCTAAGAGATGCAAATGAAACAAAACTTTAGAGGAAACACAAGCCCAGGGTTGAATACTAAATCACAGGAGCTATTGACAGAAGCTGTCTTGGTGAAGGTTGTTTCTCTTTTTCATACAGAAAGCACCAGAGTACCACCTGTCATTTTCAAAAGCAAAGTCAGTTTTGCCAACCAGCCGTGAATGACAAATAAAGCTTTATATGAAACACAAGGGCATATTATGTGCTATTGTGTGTTCTGCTAAGTGCTAATTTATCTGGCTTGTTCTCTTCAGCAAACACACGCACAGACACATGAAATAATCCATCTAATTATGTAGCTATTTAGGAGAAAAACAAAGCAAGGTGTTTTTGCCTGATACAGAAGGTACATGATACAACAAAGGTTTCAACAAAACCTAACACAGTTAATGAAAATAAATGAAGTGCTGTAAGCTGCAACAATTTTAGAACAAATAAACTTTTGCCAGTTTTATATTTAGGGTAGACCCAGCTGCTTTTCATAAATAGATGAGTACTTTCATTCACTTTTTGATAGTCCCTAATTGGAAATGGCTAATAGGCCTTATGGCTTTCTACTATAAAATTTGGTCTAAAATACCTTATATATTTTCTTCATCCTTTTTTTTTTTTTTTCCCCCTATTGCTTGTATTTGATCCTTTCTCTTTCATTATATACATGCCTTCTTCTTCCTTTTTTTTTTTTTTTTTTTTTTTTTTCAGAAGCAGACAGCTGCTATTCACAATAATTGCCAGGGCAGTCAATTATACTTTAAATAGGCCTACTTGAGGGCAAATGAGCGTATGGTGGTCTAAATTGTGCTGGAGACATATAATACACAAAGACTGTCATTTCAAGCATCTGGAACATGACAAATATTATTTGGGATCTGTGCAGAACCAATATAATATGTATGCACATTACTGTATCAATATAGTGGTACTCAGCAGCCTATGCTTGCATGTTTTTTAATGAACGTGTTTGTAAATATATGCATTTTTGCACACACACACGTACACACACACACAAATATATCCATACAAATAAAAAAGCACATGAACAAATACCCAGACTGTGAGGAGGAGGAAAACTTGCTTGTCATTACAAATGAAGAGAGGACAACATAATAGAATTTTAAAAGATTTAGGTTTTCCTAAAATTTTGAAGTATATTCCTGTATGCTGTTACAAGAATACAATAAATATGTCATTATTTTTTTAGATCAATTAGTAACTTTTCTTGTGTGTGTGCACATTGTAAACCCTCTTCATTTACTAAGGTAACATTAGGTTCCAGGAAAGTAACTTAGGTTAGAATGACATTAAGATTAATACAGCTAGCACTGCATAAGAAATGTGCTACTTAAATGAAGATCACCATGTACAATATGCTATGAATAAAGATAAACCAGAAAAAAATATAAAATATCAGGATTGAGCATTTGGACAAATGCAACAAATGACCTAAAATATCTGAAGTTTATTCAAATTAGCGAGCAATTATTATACTGAAAGTTCTTAAAAAATTGCAGAAATGCAGTTTTTAGTTAAGGAAGTAAAGAAAGGAATAGATATACAAACTAGAATTAATTCTTACAGCGCCACTCTTGTAGATATGACTATTTACATCAGAGAGGACAATTCTGAGAGATACAGAGCATTTCCTGTTGATTCCCTTGGGAGCTCAGAGTATTCATCTCCTTTTAAGATCAGAATGCTCTTAACGTTTCAGTTCTGTGGGTGGAAGTCATAAAATCCATCACTGCGTGGATGCAATAATACAGATAAAATGCATTTTAGTATATCCATTCAGAAAAGGAAGAATGAATGCAATAAATAGTCAGGCTAAAAACCAACTCTGTAGATGTTTTGTTATTGATAACTGAAGCTGTACCTCAAAATGGCCTCTTATTTTTTATGTATAAAATTCTGCTAGAGTAACATAGTACAGGTAGCGCAGCAGGAAAGAGGAAAACAATATATACAGGCAGGCAGATACATTTTTTGCAAGTGCATAAAACCAAACATTGTTGGGTGTAAGAACTATAAAGAAAGCTTCACTAGGTAATAAAAAAGTTGTAAAAGGTAATTCAAAGCCCACGGAAATACTCTATTCAGCAACATAAGTTAAATAAATGCAAGAAACGTGGTCAATTAAGATTCACTCTCTTGCAAACTTAATTGCATCATCTTCCAAATAACAAACCATATTAGAAAAGGTTGAGACTTTCAAAGGATCATTCTGAATATGTGAGTTTCATATGCCTTTAAAACTTTGTAGGAACTCAAGAATTCTTTCTAACTCATTGAATATTTTACAGTTGGAAAACAGTCAATAAACATTTTTTTTTTTTTTTTCCAATTTAAGGATGGATTGTTTGATTATTTGTGTATTTCATGCACAGCAAGGGTAAGTTTTAAGAAAAGCCTCAAGTGCCTGCATCCAAAATGCAATCACGAAAATCTTCCACTCTGCTATTACTTGACCCTGCAGACCTGAAGTCTGCAGTCCCAGATTTCCTGTTCCAGATTTGAGTTTCCATTTCTCACTTTCAGCAGAACTGAGCCGCTCAGTACCTTTGCAATGACCTAAAATTGACCAGAAGTAAAACTGTAGGTGCTCTTCCACTTAGTGGTGCCTGAAGGTCTCCATTGGTTTATGTTCTGAAAATTCATCTTGCACATAGCCCTAGCACATAAACAACCAGCAGGCAGGTATAGCCACAGCCTGCTTTTAGAGCACAATGATAGACTTCCACATAGCACATGTATATGGTAATTGAAGAACCTGTTCAGCATGTAGGAGACAATATCTGAGCATGGTTTGCCTCCAGCTTCTATTGTCTAGGACTGAAAGCCAAGCATGAAATAATAGCAGTTCTGGTAGGATGGTCATTCCCCAAGCGGTCTTGTATTTATAATGCTGAGTACACATCTTCAGGATTTAACATGCCAGAAAGTAGATTTGAGAGAGTGTTATACATCAGAATTGAGGTTTTTGGCATGAGAAGACAAAGACCTTGACTGTGATCTCTGCCCTCAGGCTCCCTTGTGTATTATAACCGACCTAGACACTGAGGGAAAACAACCACTCCCCAAAACCATAAACGGTAGTGGGAGCAAGAGTTGGTCCCAGGAGATCTCTACACTTACATGAATGCCATAACCAACAGTCAGTGAGTGTGTGATTACACGTGCATCCACCTCTTTCCTAGAGCTTCTGCATAGCTCAAACTGGAAAGGTAAGCATAAAAGCAAAAAGAGCAAAAAGATTTTCTTTCAGAAAAATAAAGCTATTCTTCAGTCTCACCATAAATAGTTAATGTGGCAAATAACTAAGTGCATTCACTGATCTTGCTCTGTTGCATAAAATTTGTGAGAAATGTGTTTTGAAAAAAACCTTTGAGTAGAAAGAGATAAAAGTATTAGGATGTCTGCATGTCACAGTCAATTAGAAAGGTACATTCTTATCATTACTGCTCATCATAACTGAAGGAAACGGGCCCTCCCGATTGGCAAAAATTAGTTAAACAAGCTTAGACTAGATTCAAGTGCCATCTGTTCACTGCACTAGAGAAGCAGAAAAATAAAATCTGTATTTATAATTAGAGATAAGGTAACTAAAAGGTTTAACAAAGCTATTCTCTTTATAGGGAAGATTCAGTTCTGAATTTGAATAAAGCTATTTTGACCATAATGTATTCTGGACACCTGTCTTTATAATTTCTCTTCTGCATAAGTTATGTTTTCTTCTTTACATTATCATCAAACTAGAAAATAAGTATAAAAAATGGTAGTGTAGGAATTTTCGGTTGCTAAAGAAGAACCATAAAACATAGATCAGTAGATCTCAGAGTTTGGAGGCTTCTGAATCTCACGGAGGGAGATTTTTCTTCAGATACTAACCAATACCTAACAGCAACGAGTAGAATACGACTGGAATTAAAAGACGATTGTTTATTTTACTTATAAAATACCACTGATGTAGAGAAGCTACAAACACTGGGGCAACAGATATTTGTAGTATAATAAACAACTAAATAAGACAAAACACAAATAATCAGATAGGTGTTTTTTAATACAAAATCCATCTTTTGAATAAAGTGGAAAATGTAGATATGGCTGGCTCTCAATGCTGCTATGCAAAGCAATTTGAAGTCAGTAATGAAAATGTCAAATAAGTGAAGATATCTTGACTATGCAATTAACACAGGAAAGTAGCAGCCTTAGTTGACTGCAACACAAAGCACACATGTCTGTGTAACTTAGAGGTCCACTATACGTAACACAAATTTAGGTACACAGCTAAGCAAATGCCTATTTGAGTTCATTGCTTTCTCTCTAACTATCTGCAGAAAGAAACAGTAATATCATGGGTGCCAGTTTGCTCTGCCTGAGCAAACACACCAGACCTGGAGGTTGCTTTAACTCAAATCCACATCAAAGCATGCCAAGAAACTGGATGGACTAGATTTTTGGAGCCAGTTGTTGCATTAAGGCAACATTGTGAGTTGACCTCAGCCAGCATCCAAAAACCCATACAAGCCTCATAGAGGGACAGGGAGAAAGTAGGAACAGCAAAACCAAAAATGGTTGGTTCACTCATGGATAAAGATATGCACACAAAATAAGTGAAGGAAAAAGAGAAGGGAAAAAAAAACAAAACAAAAAACCAAGATAACAATGTACCAAACAAACCAACCAAAAACAAACAACAACAACAAAAAAAAACAACAAAAAAAACAAACCCACACACAAAAGAAAACCACAAAACAAAACAAAAAAACAATCAGAAAACAACCAGTGATTTAATCTCTGGTTTCACTCTGTTATCACTTCCATCAAACTGAATGATAGCCAGCCTCTGAGAAGTGGCTCACAAGTTTGAATTGCAGGGCACAAGGTTACACAGTATGGAATGTATGGATAGTTTGAATCAGTAGTCCAGACCTTCCAGAAGCTGGAAGAACCTTCCAGCTTCTTCCCACACTACCTGTTGGGGGAGGAGAGAAAAAAAGAAGCCACCTTGACACAGCAAGACTAAACAAGTACCAGTGAGTTGTCAATACTATTTTAATACAAATTCAAAGTGCAGCAACACATGGATTCTAGGAATAATGTTAACCTCATCCCAGCCAGACCCAGGGCAAGTTGTCAAACAGTTTCAGGTGAGAGCTGCCTCTCAGAAGTAGATGTGGAGGAAATGCATGCTGGTTGCCAACCAGGACATTTTGCACTGGGCTTTTAAAATATCTCCTTTTTAAAAAGAGGACATCTCTTCAAAATCCAAATGAAAATTTAAGAGGAAAAAAAAAATCACAATCTGTGTTACAATGAAAGAAATATTTAAAAAGAGAACAAAGTCTATAGCTGCTCTGAGTACACAAAGATCAGCAATGACTCAGGTATTTTGACACACATTTTTACCAATTATAGAATAAGGAGAAAGACAGTTGTTATTGTACTTATGGAAAATGAGGCATGTATTGTTAATCAGTAGATATTTTTCAAACAAACATTTAAAAATTTAAATTTTTAAAAAGATAAAATTCCTTTGAACAGTACGGTATGCTATGTTGAAGAAAAGTTTACAACTGTGACTGAAAAGAATGTTACTGCAAAACTGTCATGTTTCATCTCCTCTTTAGAAGATGCAGGGTACACCAAAGAATCATTATCTCAGTAGGATTATCTGTTGAGTATCAGACCATTTCTCAAAAGTATATCACAATGAAAAACACAGCTGATTGTTCAGAAACAAGCAATAATAATAATAATAAATCCTTACTCTGCTTCCAGATGTTATCTTATTTGGCTAATCTGTCATATGTACAAAAATAACAGGTTTCTCCACTCAGTCCCATGGACTACAGTGACCATTCCCTTCTCCCTTCTAGTCAAATTGTTGGAATACAGAAAGATCTGAAACAAAATGTTACCATGTTATGGATAAAAACTGCTTCTAAAGAAAATGAAAATAACAGAAATGTGCATCTGAGGATCAGCTAACAATGAAAAAGTAATCTGACGTTTTACTTTTTGTTCTACTTGCAAATTGCGTAGATCTGTGAATTTATTGCAATTTTCTTGGATATTTGTTATTTGTAATTAGCCAAATAATATCTGCATAATGATTGTCCCGAACTGATTCATAAATGGCTTCTTGCTCTTGCACAATTTTGACACTGGCTATGACTCAGTGTTATGAACTGACTCCTTGGAATGAACCTGATGGCTCCAGAACTCTGACCCTATTGGTGTTAAGGAAACTAATACAGCTGAACAGATAGGACTTAAAATAATAATAATTTAAAAAAGAGCTTATTTTCAAAAAGCTTATTTTCATCTTTCCCATAAATATTAAATACTCAAATGCATAAAGATCATAACCATTTTGAATAGAGAAAATGATGAACACTCCTGATGTCTGCACTTGCCCCTCATCCCCTAAATACCTCAACAAATTTGCTTCAGTGATTGTTTTTCTCACATGCATTTTATGTCACAGAATCATAGAATGGACCCTCTTCAACAGTTCCACATCTTTCTTGCGCTAGCAGACCCTCTTCAACAGTTCCACATCTTTCTTGTGCTAGCAGGCCCAGGTGTGGCTGCAGTATTTCAGGTGTGGTCTGACGACAGCAAAGTGGGACAATCACCTCCCTCTCCCTGCTGGCTGCTCCTCTTATGATTCAGCCTAGGATACCGTTGGCCTTCCAGGCTGCAAGCGCACACTGCTGGCTCATGTCCAGCTTTTTGTCCATCAGGACTCCCAAGACTTCCACAGGACTGCTCTCAAGTCCTTCTTCTCCCAGTCTGTATACATACCTGGGATTTACCCAACCCAAGCACAACACCTTGCACCTGGCTTTGATGAACCTCCTAACATTCTTGAGGGCCCACTTTTCAAGCCCATCCAGACACCTTTGGATGGCATCCCTTCCTTCTATTGCACTTACTGCACTATTCAGCTTAGTATCATCAGGAAAATTGCTGAGGGTACACTCAATCCTTCTATCCAGGACATTGATACAGATGTTGAAGAGCAGTTAGCTTACCTGCTTTATTCAAAATCATCAATTTTTTTTTCCCAGGCTGACATGATTTCTGTGAGATTGTCCACATTCTTTGTGCTTAATTCTGCTCATTACACATGAATCTTCTTTTACATATATTTGTTTTAACATAATCAAGCTTTCTGAGCCATGACTACCTACTCTGAAAAGGGTCAAGAATTTTTAGGGTCTGTTGTAAGGTATAATATTTTGAAGATTATACAACTAGAATAAAACAGAATAAAAGTAATTAACATATAACTCTTACTTGAAAGTTACTTTAAAATGTATTTGGTTTAACTGGCAAGGTTTTGGTAGTGGCGACTGCAGGAGTGAACTCTGTGAGTGCAGCAGCTGTCCCATGTCAGTTCAGAGACATGGTTCTCTGGTTCCAGGTTTTCCAAAAGGGACTCAACAGAGCTGGGCAGAGCTGAGACATGAGCAAAGCTGGTTGTGCTCTGGGAAAGCAGCTTTAATGAAGAGAAAAACTGCTGTGCAGCAGCAGCAGCTGGGAGAGAAGAGTGAGAAAAGTGAGATAAGCAGTCCTGCAGGCACCAAAGTCAGTGTGGAATGAGAGTAGGAAGTGTTCCAGGCATGGTGCAGAGTTCCCTGCAGCCGAGGAGAGGCCCATGGCAGAGCAATCTGGCCCCCTGCAGAGCATGTGAACTACACAGATTTCTCCATGCAGCCACGGAGGAGCCCAAGTGCCACAGTAGATGTGACCTCGTAGAGAGGACCTCTGTCTGGTTGGAGCTGCTCCTGGGGTCTGTGCTAGAGAATTTCATTCCTGAAGGACTGAGCCACATGGTACAGACCCACACTATAGCAGATTTTGAGGAACTACAGATTCTAGGAAGCCCACACCGGATCAGTTTGGAAGTGATGCCATCCTGTGGGAGGGTCTGCATGCTAGAGCAGGGGAAGACAGTGAGAAAGAAGGAGTGGCAAAAATGTAGCGTTATAATCTAAGAGCATCAGCCATTCCAGAATAACAAACAAGAAATCAGTTTCTAAATGTGAGTTGCTCAGATGTTAAAAAATAATGAATAAGCAACATAAACCTCTACAGAAGCCTGGAACTTTTCCTTTGCAATATGAAGTCATTCACTTAATATTTACAAGATAAATAGTATATAAATATCTATCTATCTCTCTCTCTATATATATTTGTGAAAACTATTGCATCCTTTTTAACCAAAATGAAAAGTCTAAATGAAAGTTTAAATTCAGAAAATTTCAGTCTGCTATTGCTAATAAATGAACTCTTGAAATATTTACATTGCTTTGGCCGTTTCCTGGAAGTTAAACGTCAGTAAGACATATTATTAATTGCACATCATACTCAAACAATGGATTAAGCAGTTGTACACTGTTTTCTTTTAAGACATACAGTCTTATCTAAGACCTCAGGAATTTTCCGTAGTAATTTCTGTTATTGCTTATCCATACACACTTCAAAATTTACAAATAAATGTTTTAAGCTATAATAATCCCTAAATGACCTATTTGGGAAATAAATGAGAAAGAAAGTAGCTGCAGTTCATCATTAATTTCCAAATGTCTAGTAATGGCATATCTTGAGGAGAGAATGTTTAAAGGCTATTCAAGAAGGACATACAATTCTGTCCCTTGAGTGCAGCTGTTTTTTGTTTTGATGCTGTTGTTGTTTTTGATTGGTTGGGTTCCCTCCCTTTCTGATCGAGCAGATAAACAGGAAAGAGATTGTTTACATCCTTTTGGATGTTATAGATCATTCCCTGAATTTCACCTGGAAAATTACTCCCTGTGTACATGCTGATAGGGGAACAATATTTATCAAGTCTTGGATTCACTCATCTCTGGTGGCCAGAGCCACAATTTTCTTAAAGGATGGAGAAGTGGGAAAGGTCATTCCTTCCTACTACTGAGCACAGCTGCGTCAGTACTAGAGACAATACAGAGTCTCATTAGCACCTTGTTCAAGAGTTATAGATCTTTTGGCTACATATTCTATTCAGACTTTCTTATGTGGCCATAAGAAGATATCTAATCAATGCAAAGGTCTGCTTTCAATGTGGAGGTTTCCTGGGTGACTGATGATACATTTTCAAGTCAGCAGTACCCTATATTATTGGAAATTCTAATGTGGTCATCAATAGATAGGATTGAATGAAAACTCATGTTTCAGACAACTCTCACCACAAGAGGAATTATCACAAGTACACTAATTAGGATTGAAGAATTACTCATTTCTTCTTGGCTGAAATTCAACTTACAGAAATGAAGAGTCATTCTATTCAGTTACACTTTAAGAGGTTGAAAGGGAGCTCACTTTGCTCATCCCATAGCTTTAAAAAAAAAAAAAAAAAAAAAAAAAAAGCAAACAGAGATGTGGTTTTTGGTTTTTGTTTTTTGTTTTTTTTTTCCTGCTAGGGTCACAAAACTAAATGTCTTTTTTCTGAGAGAGCTTTCAAAAATGTAAAGAAAAGATAAGCAATTAACCCTACTACACACTGCAGGGAATTCCCCAGAATTTTTCATACAAGCGTAAAGCTTACTGTTTTGTAGAAATGTTTTCAAACCCTAAATTTGGCTTTATTTCAAAAGCATAGTGACAGAGAAAAATAGTAGAACATGGATGTAAGATCTGTAGAGAATGGATGCTCAAGAATTATCTTTGAACACTGGGAAATTTATAGATCAAAATTTCTGCCTGCCTTTGTAGAGATCAGACAATTCAAAATGATAAATAAAAAGCACATTCTCTGAGATTACAGTTTATTCTTTAAAGGACTGTGGAAAATGGAACGGGTAACATGTCTTCCAGTCCCATAGACTTGTACACATTCAGTCTTATGAAGCTGTCTCCAACTTGCTCTGCCCTTACAGGTGGGGGCAGTTTGCTCCTCCAGTTCCTGCCAAGAGGTTCAGGGATGTAATAAATATGAAAACCCTGGCTGCCAGTTAAGACTGAAGCAAAGAACTCATGGAGAACCTCAGCTTTCTCCATGTTTATTGTAGCCAGCTCTTCTTTCGCATTTATTAGAGGAGGTAAACTCTTTTTGGCCTGCATCTTCTGACCAATGAACCTATAGAACCGTTTCTTCTGTTTTTAGAATCCCTCACCATGTTCAGTTTCATCTCTGCCCTGTGTCTCACTCCAATTTATAGGAAGGAGAGGAGATTCTTTTAATATATACATACCTGACAGCAAGATTAAGACACAATGGGTCGAATGTTGGTCCAACCAGTTTATTACAGATCTCAGTCAACCAGGGAGATGGGAAAGGGAAAGCTGGTGATTATTACAAATTAGGGTGATGGGAAAGAGCAAGTGGGTGATAGAAAAGATAGGAAAGGAGCAAAAATTATATAAAGTGAGATAGTCACCACTGAAGATCCTGCAGCATCTCATTGCATGCTGTTCCAAAGGTCTGAGATTGACACAGAAGCAAAAGCGCATGGGAGAGCAGCAGCAGAATGGCTGACTGTGGGTAGCAAGTGTGTGCAGCAACAGTGAATCCAGGAGAAACAGGCAGGTCTCAGGTAGCAGGCCCAGGAGAGTCCAGCAGCAGGCAGCTATCACAACATGAGGTATCTGATGTTAGACACACCTCCCTTGGTTGTAGTTCCCTTTTTTTTATCCTCTTCTGCCAATATGGCATTTCTGGACACTTAGGTAAGAGTCATGTGCAGCACCCCTAAGCGCACAGGTATGGCTATCTCTCTTGAGATGTGCTCACACAAAAGACTACTTGTTGGCCATTAGGCTGGTACTTATCTCTCTCCCCTTTCCCCTGGCCAAATCTTCAAAGGACTTCTCGAACTTTGACCAGGACTTGTCTGGACTTGTTCACATTCAACAGCAAGCCTTGAAACAAAGGTGCAGAAAGAACAAACAAAAGCCGCTTTCTTACATCCTGGCTTTCCTAATCCTGTTTCTGCATGTCCAAATGGCATCCCTATATTCTTTCCAGCTAACATATTCCTGTTTCTACTGCCTGTACATGCCCTTCTTATCTCTCACTTTGATCAGCTGGTCCTTCCCAAGCCATGGTGGTTTTCTGCCTTCTCTGTGTGTTTTCCTGTAGAGTGGAGCAGAGAGCTCTTGCGCTCTCAGAAAGCTATCATTAAAGATTATGCAACTTTGTTCCTCTACTTTCTCTCCAGGAACAGCCTCCCAGGAGGTTCCAACAAATACAAATCCAACAATTCTCTAAACAACCTGAAGTTCTTGCAGCTGAAGCAAGAAGACCTCATCAGTAGTCTCTCCTTGGTCTGGGGGCCTGTAGTATATCTTGACTGCCAGCTGTCCTTAATCTGTTCCATCCTTAATCTTAACCCACAGGTTTTCAGACCCTTCCTGTATGTTACTCAGAGGGATCTCCTTGCAGTCTGTTCATTTTTGTAATGTAGAGGGCAATTCCCTTTTAAAAGACACCTCAGTTGTATTAGTAGCTTGGTAACCTTTTAAAATTCTAATTCTAATTTTACATATGTTATTGGTTTTTAACAACCATATTAGTTAGAAGATGTTGGGAAATATGCTGTAAAATCACATAATTAAATCCTAGATTAAGGCAGGCTGGAGAAAAGATTGTATCTTGTGATTTTCTTTTTATAGGTCTTTCTTGTGGGCTTTTCCTTGGTAATTGTTATCACCTGCTTTTCATCAACTGTCTTTTTCTCTCTCTATATATGTACTATGCAGAATAGTTTAAAATAATTAAGTAATTATTGTAAAGGGAAACTGAAAAAATTATGAATGAGAGTTTAAGCTCCAACTTTATACTGCTTTAAGAAAATGCTAACAGAATAACAGTAATCTGGATTTTGTGCAATATACAGCTCGTATACCATGGAATACTAAAGACCTCAAACCCTTAAATAGGACACATAGAATACAAATTTTACAAACACAAGCTATGCTATGTCACACAGAAGCTTTTCCACTGAATTTATTGAATTTATTGAGCAATCATGGAGTTTATGAATTAAAGCAAAGAATATATGAGAACTGGTATTGGAATTACACAGAAGAAACACTGAAGACTAAAACAATTTTTAAAACGTATCCTACTTTTATTGCATTATTCCGCTTTTATTTCTTACAAATTGAAAATATTTGCATATATCTAAATTTTGATTGTACACAATTACAAGCAAACAAAACATTAGTTAAACAAACTAAAACTAAATTTTTATTTATTTGTACAAAGGAGTTTGTTCAGGAAACTGCACCCAACTGCATAGGGAGTAACGATAAGCTTATTACATAATCAAATTCTGATTTATCTTTTCAAAAACTAGTCAAAATATATCAATGTGTTTTGCTGATGTTAAAATCCACAACAAATTCCTGTTTCAATATTTTTATTATTATTAATATTATGTACCTGATTGAAAAAAATAATTTAGAACTTGTAAACAGGAAGTTGTTTCAGAAAAGTATTGTGTAATAAACTATGAAGACATTTTCAGACTTTGCAGCTGTTAATTGAGTTGTTTTGTTGCTGTTAAGAATATAGTCACTTCCTAGAGTTTAAATGGTGTCTTTTGAGATAGTCCTTGTCCAAAATATGTATTTTAAAAAAATACATGATTACATATTTTTAATTATTTATAAGCATAGATTTATCACTTGAATAAGCAATGATCGAGAAGTCAAAAAGGAGGTTGCAGAGAACCGCAGGTTGTTTTTTATCAACTCAGTCTCTCAGGCTATGAAAACTACGTGTCAAACTTTCCTGGAAAAAATTTCCAGATGCATGTGTTAGTATATGACTCCGATACTACCCTAGAAGCATTGGGACTTAACAACTTCTTGAGTACACTGCTTATAGCAGAGACAGATAAATCAGGTTTGCCCATGGCAACATCTAGTTGTGTTTTGAATACCACCAGAGATAGAACTTCTACTGCCTCTTTGAGTCTCTTTCAGTATTTGACCATACTTATTGCAAAAAACCTTTTGCCTTAACAGAGTTGAGTTTTCATTAAAATTCAAGTGAAAGGAAAAGTGTCTGAGAACAGCTAGCACAGACTTACCAAGAGGCAGATCATATTTAATGAACCTGATTTCCTTCTAATAATGAAATAATTGGCTTCATGGACTAGTGTGGAGGAAGTCTTTTCTCTTTAGTGACAGTTTTTACACTATATTCTATTGTATCCTGTTAGTAAATGTGAGGTAACAGAACTGGATGATGGACTACAGAAATGTAGTTAAAGTGGTCTATCAGAAATAAGGGAGTGCAGCAAACAGTTCGAATTCACCCTCACTAGAATTCATATTCGTAAGGGTCTGAGTACTTTATATCTTTATAATCAACTGGGATGATGAGAGCAAACTAAGTGAACATTTTAGTAAGTAGAATTTTTGGGATTGCCGCTTACAGGGACTTCAACGTGCTGGAGTTGACAAAAAACAAAAAAACAAAACAAAAAAAAAGATACTTCATATTGCCATTTTTCCTCTACGATAGACTGTCAGAGAAAGTACAGATATTTGGGATCAGAATGCAAACAAACTCAGGTACAAAATAAAAACTCCATAAAGAATATCTGGAATCATGAGTTCCTATAATGTTGATATTTCTGTAAAAGCTCTATGCTTTTTAAAATACATAAGATAGAAAATATTGAGATTATTAATGAGACATCTTTGTTATTGTTAAGTTTTAATTTATTGGGAGTGGTACAGTAAAGAGGAAGATCTGTTCAAATAATTTGGGTGTGTCTGAAGACCTCAAGATACTCAGTTTACATTTCTATTATTACTGTATCTCTTTCTTATGTACAATACACAAGAATAATGAATTGTCACACAAGGAGAGAAGGCTTGCTATGTAATTTTTCTCCCTAAAATTCTCTCTTATTAGGTATTTTTCTGGTCTTCATTCTGATAGTATTTCTGAATTTCCATTTTAAGCAAAGGTATCATATGAAAATCCAAATCCAAAGAGAGAAATTTTCTGAGCTGAAAAATAGGAAATGGAATTCCTTTATTGCTTCTATTTATAGACAGAGAAAGGCTATATGAGTGTATGAGTAAGTTTAAATTTACATTAACAAATAATTGGTGTTTGGATGTGGTGGCTATTGCTCTTTTCCTAATCTTTACTTTCCCCTTCATTTCACAAATGGTCAAGGTAGCTATTAAAAACATGCATAACTTTCATGACTTAGAAAAACTGATCAGTTGGTAGGATGAGGCTGAAATTGTATTTGTGAAGATATGGAAGGCAAAAAGGTAACAACAACAACAACAACAAAAAAAAACCAACCTAAAAAATAAAAACACCATCCCTTTAAAATCCATTTTCCTTTTCACTCAACAAAACAGAACATAACTGAGAACACTTACACAAGTTCTGCATTTCCTCCTGGATTTTCCAGAAATTATCTGAAATAACCACAGTAATCCTAAAGTTTTGTAAGTCGGTTGCCCAGAAAAGTCTCTTAATATCTACTAAGAAAATGGACAACACTAGAACATAAATAGAATTAACAGTTGTTGTTACAGCAGGAGTGTAGTAGGCAAATTTGGCTGCATGTCTTCCAGCAGTATCCAGCCAGGACGTACAGCTTCACAGGCCAGCACCACAGTGTATTTTGTACAGCGTCTTTTTGGAGCACTAATCCTTTTTTCCACATTCTTGTCAAAATGCATGTTTACTAGAGCTTCTAGTATGAATCTGGAGTATTTCAGTCTGAAATGGTGGAAAACAAAAAGAAATCTATCACAAGACATTAAGTGTGATTCATGAATCTAAATACCCTTTGCTTTTCCGTATCACACTATGGTCTCCAGGTGTTAGTGGAAAATGCAAACAATGTACTTATTTTTACATAAGTTTTTACTCTTTAATCCTTTCTGTGTTATATGTTTCGTCTGAAAAATAAAATGAAGCAAAACTACAAAATGATACCTAGCAACTATAAGAAAATGTATTAAATACATACAATCATGATTTTTAACTGTTCTTCAGTAGTCACAAACTTTCTTCTCTAGCTAATGACATGCAAAGCCCCTCCAAATAGATTTTGAAACCTACTTGGAAATAATTAAAATGCCCAGGATTTACAATATATTTGTGAACCTCCTCAGGTTTTTTTTTGGTTTGTTGTTGTTGTTGTTGTTGTTGTTTGTGGGTTTTTTTTCCCCTAAGCTAATACATACATTTATCTCATTTCTTTGCTCATTGGCATAATTTTTTTTTTTAATTGTCATTAAAAATATTATCTATTATAACAGATATTTTTAGACTGTCTTCATTATTTGACAGTTTTGACAGACATTATTGATTTGGCCAGCAACTGTGGCTAACCAGAAGGGGACAATGTGACAGTTTTATGTAACAAAAGGCACAGTGTCATGTCAACTGAACTAAATGTTGTACAAAGTGACAGCAGGACAAAAACGCCTTTCAGACTTAATTTTCTGCTTCATTTTTTCTACCATCAATACATAAGGCCGTGCAGTAGGTGACACAAATTAGCAGGATAGAGCAAAAGGTCTATCCCTGCTTCTGTTGCTATACTTGACTTCTTTCTACTAAGGTAACCAGCAATTATTTTTAAGGTGAATGAAAAAGAAGAGCAGCTTATAGTAATCAACCTACCCCTTTAGGAGAAAATAAATCCCTTATCAGGATTCTTTATATGTTTCTCCTAGGTGGCTTTTTGGAAAAGATGAAATAAAAAGTCCCCCATCTGCTAGGTCATGCCTACAAGACACGTTCTGTCAATTCTTAAAAGCAACAAGAGCTTTGCCTGTGGGATACCTATAATTATTATGTGGAGCGGCCTTGTGCCTGCTGTAACTCATTGTTCTCCTAACACAACCCGAATGAGAACAGTGGCTCCAGGCTGTGAGTTGATAAAGTGTAACTTTTCGATTTTGCTCTTCTACGTCTCTAGCATTGTGCAGAGTCCATAAGTGACATCTTTGGCCTTCCTTTGGGCTGAGCAGATTGAATCTGTCACGCTGCGTTAAACAATGACTAGGGGACACAACCTTAGCATGGCCTGTCATTTTTTCCTACTAATTCAATCTACATTTAATCAATGAAAGTAATTTCTTGTTTGTTTAAGTCTCATATCCAATGGATCTTCAGGTTCTTGAAGTAGTGCACCTCCACCCTGACCTTCTCCTCTTTTTGAACTTGGCCTAGTATATCAGGAACAGAATTAGTGAAAATTGCACATTGCAAAGTTGTCATGCTGCTCACTGTATATAGTGAGCACTATATACAGCTCACTGTATATAGTGAACACTGTCTCCTTTTCAGTTTATGTATGGTTATCAGAGCAGCGTTTTAGAAGTCAGCTTTCCCACAGATTCATCGGGAAAGAAATTAGCTGAAGCTGAATTTCCAAATAATAGTAATAAAATGTTAATTATAATGCACTCACTTACAGAAGCATATGTATACAATCAGTGATCTTCCACATATGTTTTGTATGATAAAATACAAATGCAAGGCTATTCCTTCCTAAGTATAGACCATCACCATTACTGAAGGTAGCCAGTTGTGACTTATGCAAGTTCAAGGACTTTATTGATCGTTTTAGCTGGTCTTAATCAAAATCTGTCTTTCTTTCCACTCATAGTGATTAAATAAGTCTAAGAGAGCCTGACATCAACTCTTTGACTTTTTATTAGTTCTCAGCAAATGCTGTGCTCAGCATTTTAGTAGCCAGCAGCTGAAAAAAAAAAAAAGTTAAAAATTTGAGGAAAATGTCCAGGGAGAAGAAAAGAGAGGGAGGGTTATTGAAATCTATGCAAAATAAATAAATAAATAAATAAATAAAAATTTTAAAAAATCGAGAATTAAGAATATACAGCTTTTAATGCTACTCATGCGATGCTTTTTGTTTGTTTGTTTGTTTGCTTTTTAAAATAAACAGTATATTCTGAGTAGTCGAAGAAAGGTATGTCAGTAGTTACCTGGTCATAAATAAGTGAAAAGAAGACTAAATTTTCAAGTTATTTTGAATACCTTAAATTATTGTCAATAAAAATGCTTCAGACACCATCCTGCTACATCTGATTTTAAATTCAGTTTTTTTTTTTCTTCCCAATTTACTTGAAGAAAAACAATGCAACAAAGCAATCAGCTATAGCATTTTTAAGCAATATATATATTGTCTCTTTATAAATGAATGTATAAAGTCTGTGTGTTTTAGGTGTTTACATATAAAGGTATCTTCAATATTCATAAGACATAAAATACTGAAAAAATGCAAGACATTAAAAGGAGATCGAGAAAAGCAATAATGACTAATTACTTCTGTTTTGTAAAATTTGACACTATTATACATATGTATGCATCAATCCCATTAGGAAAAGCTGTGCGTAGTAAGAAAAACAGCAAGCAACAAATACAATACAAGCAGCAGATACATATTTAGAAGATCTTCTGCTCACTAGCATGCTCAATTCTTTCAGTTCCCAGCTTTTATTGGTAGTGGAGGTTGTCTCTACTCAGGTTTCAAAAAGTATGATCTAATTTTTCACTGAATCATTTGTAATTTCAAATGTGTATTTTTGCATATGCATATACATTTATATTAGCAACAAGAATATTCATAGGATTTCAGAATCAGAGGATAGTTCAGTTTCATGCCAAAGAAAGATAAATGTGTACTCGCCTGTCAGTCAGCCAGCAAGTACTTCTGTGAAAAATGTTAAATTTACTCCAAGACGTGCCTGAGTATTTGGATGATTTGTGCCTACAGTGAGGAACTCTTACTGCCATAGCTTGAAACAGAGCAGAAGCTAGAGAGGTAGTATGGAGCAGCAAGGTGAGACACAAAATGTAAAATTTGGAGCAGGATTTGAAGCGTGTTTTTCAGAATGTGCTTATTTGAGTTTTGTTTCAAGCCTATCTTTCTGAAAATGTTTTTTCCATTTCCACAGTATTATTAGATCCATTTGAAGTAAATATTACAGCCACATTTTAAAAATTAATGCCATGCCAATGAATGCTAATGAAGCTTAAATGGTAAAAATAGTTGTATTATTCAAGAACATGCGTTTCCTAAATTCCTACTACATTTTTATTTATTTATAAAAAAAAAAAATTAAAAAAAAAGTTACTTTCTGCTGTGCACCATTAAGGTGGATGAGCAAATAATTTCTGCATTTATATTAAACCACATTACACCTGGGTAATTCTGAACAGTACTTGAACCTTCAGAATATCAGCAAAAATGTTAATATATTTTCTTGTAGTCCTACATCAGACATATCTGCAGGCTCTGCAAAAGAGCATTTGAGGCACCAAGGAATGCAGAACAGCTGGGCACAGGGGAATGGTATAAGGAGAGCTAGTACTTTGTGTTTATTTTTTATTTTTTAACATGCTTGTAAACACCTAGCACAGTAAAGTGCTATGATAATGTGAATAATAAAAGCAGCAGCAATAATGTTGGCACAAGGTGAAAGTAGGTTATTTGCTGGCTAGGTGCCAGCCAGTGCTGATAAGTGTCTTGAGAAAATTCCCACTGATGTCTTTGAAATACAACTTAAAAAAAAAAAAAAAAAGGCCACGGGTAAGTAGCCAGAAATAAGGAAATGAAAATTTTGACCACCCCAGAGCAGTCCTGCTCCTTCTTCACAGTGTGGAATAAGTCATCTATTATCTTCTCCATGCCTTATGTAAGAGACAATTGAAACAGAAAAGTGATCATGCTTTGTGCCTGTCAGACATCTCTTTCTGCAGATTAAAGATAAATCAGAGTTTTAAAGCTTTTAATGATTACAGCAAATTTATAGTACTCACAGATTTTACATAAAAGCCTTGCTGAATTTCAGGTTCCAATTAAAATTTCTTGACAAGATCTATATTTGCATGAAATAAAATGAAATATCATTCTCTTAAATGTAATAATTCTAGTCAATGAAAACAAGAAAGAAGGTGGTAAAATCTGCCTTTCTACAGAGGCTCTTGTAGAAATAGTTTTTCCATGTTCTGGTATTTCTATGTGAAAATCCAAGATAGAATTCAGCTATAAAAATATCTTTAATAAATATTCCTTAATAAATATTTGATTCTTCTCTGATTACAGAATGTCTGTTCCCAAATTGCTTCTTTCTTTTGCTTTTAACTAGCTTTCCAAACTGTACTAGATGTATCCTGATTATGAAAGTGGTTATGAACAACTTCTACCTCTGCTAGAAGATCATGTTAATAACCAAATTTAGTATTCATTCTGAATGTGTGTGAAGATGGTGCTTGGAAAGAAGCTACTGTATATATTTCAGCATTTTGATAGCTCTGATTATTCTTAATAGGAACAATAGATATTTAATGTCACATTGAACTATTTCAAATATCAAAGACCACTTGAAAGAGGGTTTAAGAAAGCACTGCAAAATTTGAAAGTAATGAGAAAGCTGATTCAGGGTCTCTACAATACACGTGTTTTTAATGTCCAAGAAAATAATTTTGTGACTCCCACTCAGTGTGTAAGTTTATGAGGACTCAGTATGTAAAACAAACATCGCACTAAATATGAGTGTATCAGTAAATCTTAGCATTCAACGGAGAATTAGTTTAACCCTCTAGTTTTTCCCTGTTCTGAGTAACCTTTTAATAAAGGCGGTTATAAAGGACAAAAAGCATAAGAAGAGCCTGGTTTAAGAGGTACTTCTTTGTATTGAGCAGTGATGTACCTGGTGAAAATAGGAATGAGCGTTTCTAAGAGTGACCTTAATACAAGCAATGTCAGGAGTTCTGCAGCAGAAGACTTCTTCTAAGACTTGTCAGTTCTTAACTCCTTCACCTTCAATCAGAAAAGGACTAGGGTTCAATAAACAGAAGTATCACCTGTATAAAAAGACAGGCTCTCTGTGTCGTTTATGTAAAAACTCAAGGCTGCTACTTCTCCTCATGGGAAGGCAAATTCAAAGGAGGTCAATATTAGGAATAAAAAAAAAAAAAAAGCCTTCTATTTCTATTCTCTTAATTTTGTTTTCTTTTGACTTTCTTTTTCATACCCTGAACAATAAGTGTGCCCTCGTTTACTTTATATCTAGCTTGGTTTCTTAAATCTCTTGCCTATTTGGAAGATGCAGAGTTAGCCTGAATATTATCAGACAACAGAAGCATTCAAAGAGTGTCATGGCTTCAATTTCATAGAGACTTTGACACTCTGAAGGAAAACTTTTTTCAATTATGTAAATAACATTAAAAACATCCAAGCTGTAACCAGGATATATTCTCTTTTCAAACATGAAGTTTGTGCTGTGCTGGTAGATCAACCACTGTCTTTCAGAAATCTTTTTAGAGCAAAATATCAACTCTTTTCAAAGGCTTATTTTTCTGCAAAGCATGATTTGATTGCCTTTGAGCCATCATTCTGATCCTTTATATTAAGTCTGTATAAAACTGTTAATGGATTTAAATTATTTGTGTAGCATTCTAACCAGTTATGTACTATCAACTAAATGTAATACTGTTGAAAAGAAATAAGAAATACATTTTTTTTAGATAAACATCTGCCTAATATATTTATAGAATAACTAGGAATGCTAAAAAATGGACAGTTAAAAGATAAAATCTCATAGGGTTAAATATAGAAAATTGTCATTATTGTGAGATGAAGCTAGAGAACCTGGCTTTAAATAAATTTATTGGGAGGAAGGGAACGGAATAATTACACAAGGATTCTTTGGCACTCATGACCTCTCTCTTCTATACTGTACTGTTAACCTTATGTTCTACACCAATGCTGATTGTACTCCACAGTGCATCTTGTGACATTTTAAATAATTTAACATAATGACATTTTTCTATCTTATGCAGAACCTGTAGCTTCCAAACCGTCCGTCTAAATATCTCCAAGATGACTGCAAGAGAAGAATCCCCATTTGCAATCATACCAATGGCCTCATTTGCCAGCTCCCTGTAATCTTCACATTAAATTTGATCTTTAAGATTTCTTCACCATATATGCATATATATATTACATATTACCAACTTTTTATAGAAAATTTATTTAAATGACTAGCTTATATGTTTTTTTTTTTAATGTATAATCTAATAACTGGATTTTCTGCAGTCTTAGTTTAAAAGACTCAGCCCAACAGATTAAGGATGCTCCTGTCTACATTCATTAAGCTAGACATACACACTTTTCTGTCTGCACACCTACATGCCTAGTTTCATAAATGCACTATGAAAGGCAACCGGTATTTTTTAATGCATATACACTTGTTATTGCTTACCTCACTAATCTCTATGTTAACTTCTTCATGGCCTCCATCTCCTTCAATTTCTCCAGCTTTGATTACTCATACTAGATTTTCTCCATTGCTTTATGGAAGAAAATTTCTTCCAGCCAGTGTAGTAAAATTTTCATCAGCGTAGGTCTTAATACAGCAAACAAGATTTAGATAGCAAACCCCATCTTCTTAATGTTGGACAAGACATATTTTTGACTTTGGGTGTTCTCACAGGATTGAAAGTATTAATTCTCCTATGCTGATTTAGCTAGTGTTATGTAACTATGCATACACTTGTATATATACATACATACAAACTTTTTATCCTTTGTTTAATATCCTATATAGGCAATGAAATAAGTTACTTTCCAGAGGTATCTTTTTTTCACTATCTGCTAAGACAGAATTAATGAAACCAATAGTTAGATGGCTGAAGTTGCAAGATGATAGAAAAATATCTTTAAGAAGAACTATTTGTATTCAATGATCATAGTTCCATAAAGTTTCAAAGAAGGAGAATAAATTTCCCAAGGAAGGAAATTGTCAGAATTTTTTTTCTTAATCTGTTAAACAGAGCCAAGAAACTTAGCTTTAAAACATTTTTATTTAAGACAGTGGCAAAAAAAAAGTATTTACACTTCTGCTTCCTATTTGTAGAATTTTTATTAAATTACTACAGTAATCAACTGAGACCCATTAAGTGTTAGCTTGACCTGCATCTCAAGTATCTAAGCAGATGCAGCTGGAATGAAAACAGATGGAAGGTGTAAATGAGAAGATTCAATTAACATTTTTTCTCCTTCTCATATGAGTTTCAAAAAGAAACTCCCCCAGGACTGAAAGTAATCCCTTAATTTAAGAAATATCTTTTTTATCTATTCAAAATAAAATCTTTTAACATTATTGTAAGTCCTTTGTTTCCATTCTGGGAAAATGAGCATTCAGAGTTTCATGATATAACTAAAAAATACTATGAAGTCAAACAGAGTCAAAAGTGTACAATTACTATCAGAATTAGAAGGGAGAGCCTGAGTCATATTTAAGTAAATAAAACAAAACAGAAAAAAAAAATACAAAAAAAGATTGGTACAAGAACTGACTATAAAATTAGAAATTTGTGTCAAGTTTCCACTCTCAAACCCAATAAAAACAGTTTCTATCTATTAATATGGTTATTTACATGCAAGAATTTAATCTCATTTGATGTTGTCTGTGGATGAAAGCAAAGGCTTTCAGTGAAACTACACAAGCGTTCACTACTGGTTCAATACCAATGGCATTTCAGAAGGCACTGGTGAGGTAGAGAAAGATATAAATATTCTAATTGTGATTAAATATTATTCTGATGAAAACGTGGTACTTAAAATAGAGATGTTTCCTCAACTTATACTTTGCTATTGGTACCGAGTGAGCTTGTTTTGCTATGTAGCACACTTTTTATAACCACAGACTATAAGAGGACAAGCTACATAACTAGAAGTTTTGTAAATAATACCTTGCATTAGCCTTAAGATAAAATAATTACATCAAATTACAATACACTGTATTAACAATATCCAAGTGTGGAAGAAATCATCAAAGGAAAGAAAAAAAATTATAAATAAGACAACTTCAATCACACCAGCATTTAGGATCTGAAAAGGCAGTTAAAACTTTAAGGTAGGAATGAATTCTGCTTTTCTTTAGTCACTGAGTAAGAGAGGCAGTTTTAGCTGTTTTCATTCTCCTAAGTTCTTAGTACACTCCCAGCTTTCTATTTCATAAATCTAGGAATTTTCAAAGCCAACCAAATCTTCTGAATTTGTCAAAGCAGTGAATTTTCTGTCCTTTCAATATACTTTATATATACTCTTAATCATAGTAATTATAAATGGCCATTTCTCCTGTTTTTAATCATTGCTTAAGAGTTATTTGTTGGTGGTTCTTTTTCAGTAAAAATTGCTGCTTGTGGTAAGCACATGCTCAAACCCCATTTAATGAAAGTCTAATTAATCAAATAATATAGCTGATCTATATAAACCTGCAACACTGAACCCAGGCTGTAAACGTACTATGTGGTCTCAGGGGCTCGAGAATGGTGAAGCCCCGGATTTCTGATTTCTTTCTATGAATAGAAAGAATTACTAGGGAAAAAAACTACACAGTGTGTGACAAGAAAGTGGAGGTTACGGCTAGAATTTTTAGAGACTGAAAAAAGCTGGTTTTATGGGAGCTCTTAGACATCTGCAGAGAAACTCTGTAAGTGTCTTGGACCTTCTGATCAAGGTTGCCACCTGTGGTGTGGGGGTTGGAGATTCATGATCCTTGAGGTTCCTTCCAGCCCAGGCCATTCTGTGATTCTGTGATTCTGTACCTATTCCAAGGGCACCATGTTGCTCCTTGGTTCTGCTAGCTGTCCAGGCTGCAGGAAATAAGTCTTTTCACACAGAGGAGATTCACTGTTGTATCCTCTGATTTTAAGTCAGCTGCCTAAAGCAAGCCAGTGAGATCTATATTTTCTATTTTCTTCTCCTTTTCCCTCCCTCCTAAATATAAAGAAAACAAGACATCCACCATTAAATTTCAAAGGCATGAGTACATCTTTTTCCTCCCTTCTCATTCCCTTCCCTCTATCAGAGACATTTTCCAAACAAAAACTGTAACCAGAATGTAACGTAAATGAAAGTATATGAGAGATATGTGAAGATTTTTTTCTGATGCCTTAGAGCCAATCTTTACTAACTAAAATTTAAAAAAATAATAATTCAGCAGCCCATAGAAAGAATATCCATTTCTTGTGACCCAGAAAAAGGTGCTAAAGATTTCAGTTTTTTGTGTTCAGTGAAATGGGAGATTAAGAAATCTGTCTTACAATATGCATTGGATAGGATGATCTTCTGGTTCAAATCCACCTCAGAATATCTCATTTTTCATTTTTGAGAAAGCAAGGACAACAATTGACTATGAAATCCAGATACACAACAGCCAAAAGAACAGAAATGAGGCTTATCTACTACCTCCAAGTAAATGAACTGGACAAAATTAGTAATTGCCTTTCTTACTGCTTTCTGTGATGTTTGTATCAATAAAGTTGTTCTAGATTGATTGCTGGACTATATTTGAGAACACAGTGAATAGACGGATGGATAATTTTTTCAGTAATCTTGGAATTTAGTTGTTAAGCTGTGTGGTAGCATCACAACTCAAATGTTTCCCGGAAGAAGTACTTGAGCTCAGTAAGAAATATTGCTGGCAAAATCTTTGATGCGTTGGGAATTTATATGTTAAATTTCGAGGGCAGCTGAACAGGAAAAGGTCTCAAATAGAGCCATAAAAATCCAAACTTTGCAGGCTTGGTCTAGTATCATTAGAAAGTTTTCATTTATTCTTTTTCTTAAAAACTAATTTTACATCCTCAAGAGGCATTTGAAAGTAAACCAAACACTTTTTGTTTAGTACCTTGTAGAAAAGTGTCTTCAGTATTTATAGAATGCATGTACATAACTTTTCTCCAGTGGGTGATTAATGATTGTATATTGGGGCTGCTCTTATACTTCAGGGAATGACAGCCCTTAAATAGGAAAAAATATGTCACCAGAGTACTTTAAATATGATTTGGTGAATGCAGAAGCAGATAATGAAGATGCCTTCAGGATCCAGCCCTGCTTCTTTGATCATGGATTTTATATTATTTGTTTCCTGTGCTCAGATTTGGGAATCATGAATATTTGCTATCTTGTTATCAGTTTTCACTGATATAAGGTTTTACCAAGCAGGTTTCACACTTGTAGACTGAGTCCAAAAGAAAGTAGAAAGTATTAACATTTTTCTTAGTTGAAACTTCTAAATAGACAAGGCAAATGTATGTGCCACACACTCAGAGACACTGTAGAAATTTCTAATGTATTCCGAAATGAAAATTTACATTGTCTAGCACATGTTATTTTCACAATGAAAAGTGAAACACAATAAATAGTTGTAGTCAGGTAGTGATGGAAGAACGATCTATAATTGTTCCACCTGAAAAAAAAAAATCTTTCAAAATATAATTAAAGATGCAACTTCATTCAAGCAATTTTTTTTGCAACTTAATAGGAACAGGGAGAAAGTTTACTGCTGGGAAACTGTCTATAGATTTGTAATAAAAAGAGATGTGGATAGAAATGTGGATAGAATTCCTATTTTAAGACTTGTATCTTCTTCCTGAATTATTGTATTATTATACCGGTAATATATGACTCTTTTTTTTTTTTTTTTTTTTTTTTTAAATGGTGTTAATATTTATGTTATCTTTTTGATCACAAATATACGGTATGTACAAAGATGCTTTCATAACAAAATTCTTTCAGGTTCTCAAACTTTACACAAGCATATCTGATGAGTCTTTCTGCCCCTTAGAAATATAGGCATCCCTTCTCAAGAGGTAACAATTGCTTTATATTACTCAGCAATTCTCTGCAACAGCTCAGCAAAAGTACATAGCAGCCTTTCTTTCTATAAATATAAACATATACCAGCCAACCAGGCAAACAAAATTATTTCTTACACTCAGATGTGGTTAAGTATTAATGGCTCCCTACAAATCATTCTTTCTCATGTTTTATGAGCATAAGCAGTCAAGTTCACAGTTATACCTTTTTGCATAGAGTAAATATACATCACTTTCCACATACAGATCATTTTGGATGAAAAAGAAAAGTTAACAATATTTTCTAATGAACTCCATAGTTAACTGGAAAGCAGTACTGGATTTTCAAAGTAGTTGAATCTTGAGTACGTGGGAGAGACAGAATAGAGTATGTGACTGTTACGAAAGCAAATGGAACAGCAGAGATACAAGAGTAATAACTGCAGCACTTGATGCTCAATTCTTATATAAAATGGAAATAGCCATGCTTCACCTGCTTGATCCCTGGCAGCATGCTACAAGGGGTTTCATAAAAAAGAATCATTGAACTCTTTTCTCTCCCATATACAAAAGAGGTGGACTGTACACAATAATGTATGTCTAGACTATCCTCTGAGAATAGTCCCTTACATGTAAGGTCATCCTTACAAGAAGAACTGTTGTTCAAGTGGACAGATAATGTGAAAGTAGAACCCAGAAATGCTAAGGCAGCAGACTTCAGGGTGCAGGAAAGCCAAGCTAAAGAAGCAGACAGAGGGCTGTCTGGAAACCTGCATGCGTGGAGAATGAAGCATAACAAGACTCTCTCCTGTTGCTACAGTCAAGTTAGGGTCTGAAAATAATAGACTGAAAGTATAATCCTTATCATTAACTAATGCACAACAAAACTGATTTCACTTATTATTATTATTTATTTATTTATACTGTTAACCTATTTCATTTCTATTTTGGAGTAACAAAAACATTCCAGTTGGGTTGGATATAAAATGTATATCAGAATATTTTTTTGTATCTTTGAACTCTTTTATTAAGCTTTTATTAAGCAGCCACATTTAAAAGATCTGGCTCAAGATTGTAGAACTATATTTTCTTTGGACTAGGAGTTTCCATTTGACAAATACTACTTGAGTTTCGCTTGTGCTTCATGGGCAGACACATACCATTTCAAAAATTAATTTTAGAATTCTTACTTTAAGCTCTTCTCTCTCATTCTTTTCCTCCTGTTCCTTCTGAACAATAACCCAGCGATAACTGATAATGTGCTCTTTGAGTCCTTGGAAGTATAACTGCTGAACATCATCTCAGGTGTTATCCTACAATAACCATTATCATTGCATTATGAAGGCAATAATGGATCAATAGCAGGCAGCTATGGCAGCAGTGGGAAATAATGAAAGTTTCATGTTCATTTGGTATTCACACTAATAGCAATATAATTAATGGCTACAAGAGAATGTGAATGCTACATTCACTTTTCATTAATATTATTATATAGTCTTGTAGATTACAGTACAGAAAGTGTAGAGAATGTCATGCTTTGTTTTGGTTTTGAATGCATTGTCTTTCTTCCTTGATCTATGCCTTTTGCAAGTATTTTCCAAAACAGATGTGACTGTGTCTTATGCTTAGTTCTACCCAAAGAGCTCCTGACAAAAAACAGTCAGACATTAAATTCTAACTCAGTAATTTCTTGTTCCTTCAGTTGTACTGAATTCCTCTTTTACTTCAGTAAAACATTTCATTGCTACTTTTTGTCTAAAAGCTCCTGCATAACTTTAGTAACAGCATAAATTATGATTCCAGGTACAGGTACTACAATGTTTTGTGATAATCAGAGCAAGAACAGCCAAAAATATTTAGTTTATAATATCATGTGTTACAGTGTGAGCTCCAGCTTGGCTTGTTCTAGTAAAAAGCCATTGTACACAGAACATTATCTTTTAAGTAATTAGATTATCTCATTATTCCTCTTAGTCAGATAAAAGATGTACTCTCTTAATTCATGATTAATTTAAAAATGCATAAATAATATTTCAATTGGGTATTCCAGTGTTCTCACAGAATGAGAAGAGATTAAGAACAAAGTCTTATTGTTTCAGAAAGCCATTTAGGAATATATGGTGAGACACAATCAGTTTTCAAAATATAAAAAAAAAAAAAAATTGAAAACTCTCTGAAAGTATATTTAGTATAATCATATATATTTCTCTAGCAAAGTTTTTACAGATGTAATTAGAAGCTGGCAGAATCACAAAACCCACTGTTTTATGATCGCATCAAATAAAGGGAAACATTTTCCCAAATGGTCACATGATTCAAAAATTGAATGCCTGATTCTGAAAAAAAAAATAATTAAAGGTCAGAATACTATTTTGACATCTCTGTTGGAATAGGATATAGCAACACTATTGACGATTTAATTAGGTACACATTCACACCGTTAGAAAATTTTTTAATAATAATAAATTAGTTTATTATTTTGCCTATACGATGTAGCTTATATTGTCAAGGTGGCTGTCTGAAGTCAAAGTTCTTGTGATTAACATGTATAGCTTAGTCTTTCCTCAAGGCCTTAGGAAGCCTACTTAGTATTAAGCATTTTTTTTTTTTTTTAACATAGTTACCTTTCATCCAGATAACCACACAGTTATCTACCGTCTTATTAATAACATAAGGAAAGAACAACTAAAATAATTGGTGACCTAGTAAAACTTTGGGATCCAATTCTCAGGGTTATGGACTGTGTATGTCCAAGATAAATACTTTATGCTTGTGTTTGTTTGTCTGTTTGTAAATAAAGCTTACAGGAAAAGTGCACTTTAGAAAATCTGCCCCCTGGCCCTGGAAACAGATTATGTAACAGCACTTTTCATTCATCATAGAGAAGAAACATCTTCTCTTTCTGTTTTGTTTTGCTTTCATTTCTGTCCCCAGACCATAAATAAATTGCATTATTTGCCTTTTATCTCACTGGAAAATATTTTATAAAGCTTTTTATTCTGTTTGAGCTCCTCTCAACAGACAGATGGACCGGAATCCTACCTGCTGGCAAGGATTTAATTTGTGATGAGAACTCTACCAGCCTTTCTTACCTCAGGCTGTTTATGGAATAACATGAGAAACTATCATTTACACTTGTGATAGTATAGCAGATGTTCCCTTGCCCTGTGTAATCCCCACCTGGCACCATTTGGGCTGCCTATAGCTGTAACACATGCAGTGAAGAGGTCAGCATGCTTGTCACTTGTGCTTTTTAAAATGGCTGAGGCCTGTTCTCTATATTTTTGCCTAGTACTGGCACGAAAAGAGAAAGCAATGTATCAGTATTGAATGGAAGTAAGAAAAGGAAATTGTGCTGAGAAACCTTTGAGCTTCAGTGGAGACAGCAGGCAGCTCAAATATTTAGTTCTTCCAATCAAGTCAAGTTTGTGACTGAGTACATTTCACTGGTGGGTAGCTGTATCAGAAACATGGCCAGGGAGAGATCAAACTATTGTGTGTAACAGAGTTTTTCATTTTTCTCTCGTTAGAGATAACTTGTCCAGAGAAGGACACCCCACAGCCTCTCTGGGCCACCTGTTCCAGTGTTCTGTCACACTGAAAATAGGGAGTTTTTCCTCATAGCGGCATGTATTCTGGTTTATATCCATTGCCCATTCTCCTGTCACTGGGGAAAAAAAAAAAAAAAAGAAAAGAAAAGAAAAGAAAAGAAAAGAAAAGAAAAGAAAAGAAAAGAAAAGAAAAGAAAAGAAAAGAAAAGAAAAGAAAAGAAAAAAGAAAGCCTGGCCCCATCTACTTGACACCTGCCCTTTATATATTTTGCGGCCTCACCAGTGCAGAGTAGAGGTGGATGATCAGCTCTCTCAACCTGCTGGCCATGCTCTTTCAACACAACCCAGCATACCACTGGCCTTCTTAGACACAAGGACATGCTACTGGCTCATGGTCAACCTGTTGTCTGCCAGGACATCCAGGTCCTTCTTCACAGAGCTCCTTTCCAGCAGATCAGCCCCTAACTTTACTGATGTACGCAGTTGTTCCTCTCCAATTGCAAGACTCTACACTTGCACTTCTTGAACCTTACAGAGTTCCTCTTTGCCCAGCACTCCAGCCTGTCCATGTCTTGCTGAATGGTTGCCCAGACTTGTGTTGTGTCAGCCACACCTCCCAACTTTATATAAACATCAAACTTACCGAGAGTACAGTGTATCCCTTCATCCAGGTCATTGATGGAGATGTTGAAAAAGATTGGACCTAACACTAACCCCTGGGGAACACTGCCTGCTACAGGCTTCCAACTAGACTATGCTGATCACGACCCTCTAAGCTCTGCAAGTCAGACAGTTTTCAATCCAGTTCACTATCCTAAGCTTACCTGTGAGAGTGTTATGGGAGACAGTCTGAAAAGCCATGCTGAAGTCAAGGTAGACAACATCAACTATTCTCTCCTCAGCTACCTAGTAAGTCATGATATCATAGAACGTTACTGAATTGGTCAAGCATGGTTTTCCCATGTTGAATCAATGTTGACTACTCCTCATAATCTTAATTTCTTCCATTTGCTTGGAGGTGGAGCATAAGCTACTCCATCACCTTCCCAGGGATGAAAATAAAGCAGACTGGCCTGTAGTTTTCCAGGTGTTCCTTCTTGCCTTTTTCGGAGACTAATGTGACCCTGGCTTTCCTCTTGTCTTCAAGCACCTCTCCTGTTCTCCGTGAACTTTCAAAGATGATAATTCTGAAGTCACTTCTACCAGATCCCTCAACATTCATAGATGCATCCCATCAAAGCCCATGGATTTGTGGGAGTTGAGTTTGTCTAGAAGATCTCAGACCAAATCCTCCTTGACCAAGGGGAAGTCTTTAGTTCTCCAGAATCTCTCTTACTCCCAGGATCTAGGATTCCTGAGGGAGTGTCTTAGCAGAAAAGACTGAAGGAAAGAAGGCATCCTGTAAATTTGCCTTCTCAGTGTCCTTCATAACCAAGGTACATGCCCCATTCAGCAGCAGGCTCACATTTTTTCTAGTCTTCCTTTTGCTATTGGTATATTTAAAGAAGTTTTCTTGCTGTACTTGACCTCCTGCTGTTTAATTCCAAGAGCACCTTAGCCTTCATTTTTGCATTCCTGCAGGCCTTGACAATGTTCATTTATTCCTTCCGAGTGTCCAAACCCTTCTTCCACATTCCAGAGACTTTCTTCTTCCATTTGAGTTTTTTCATGGTCTCCTTGGTCATTCACGCAGGTCTTCTGCTATCTTTGCCTGATTTCATACTCATGAGAATGCACTGATCTTGAGCTCGGAGGAAGGGGTGATTGTGTGTTATCCAGCTCTCTTGGGTCCCCTTACCTTCCAAAGTACATTGGTATACAGGCACTTCAGCGAAGAAAATGGAGCAGAAGATGCAGGTTGCCTAGAAGTATGCAAGAGTATTTCCATAGCTATACACATCCTTAAGGTAGCTGGCTTTATAGATTTCTCTGAGTCTGTCCATGTTTCCGTTTGCAACGTCATTCATGCCCACATGGAAGGGCAATGCAAAAGAATAGTCCGTGCTCTTGACAAGCAGTGACTGGCTCTTGGCAGTGTTCCAGATCCCAGTTCCCAGAAGGCAGCATACCTCCCTGTCTGGTCAGCAGAGGAGAACTAGCCTCAGTACCTTTTAACCTTTATAGTGGCAATCTCCCACTATAAGCAGTTGTTTCTTATAGTATCCACTGCAGGCTGCCAGTGTGGTTTCTTCTTGTAGATCTTGGTCATGGGTGTCATGGGGGGTAAAGCTGTAAGAGTTTCATATCTGTTTTAGGCAGTGAAGCTGGATGAAACTCCACAGACCCTCTGTGGAGCATGTTGCTGGTACACTGTCCCCCACATAGTGCAGAAGTGCTTCCTTATGTTCAGAGAGAATCTTCTGTGTTCCAGTTTGTGCCCACTGCCTCTTGTCCTGTCAGTGGGTACCACTTAAAAGAGCCTGACTGTCTTCTTTGAACTTTTCCCCCAGGTATTTATACACATTGATAAGATTTCCCCCCTGACCCTCCTCTTTTCCAAACTGAGCAGTCCTAGATCTCTCATGTTCTCTTCAAAGGAGATGTACTTTGGTACTTTGAGACTGATGAGCTGCAGAAACTGCAGTATTCAACAAGGATAAATACTAGGTGCTGCACTATGTTTATCACAACCTCATGCAGCAGTATTGGCTGAGGAAGAGTGCTAACAGCCTGCTGAATATGAGCTGGAAATGTGCCAAGGTAGACAATAAGGCCACTGTTACTCTGGTCTGTATGAGAAGCCATGTGGACAGCAGGATTAGGGAAGCGTTTGACCTTGTGCATGTACCACACCTGTACACTGTGCTCACTTTTGGGCTGCTCATTACAAGGAAGGTATTGAATTTCTGGAGCTCAGAAGTGATATATAGATGGTGAAGGGACTTCTTAGAATTTATGAGGAGTGACTGAAGGGATTGGGGTTATTTCATGTGGAGAAGAGGAGGCTGAGAGGGTATTCATCACTCTCTACAAGTACCTGAGAGGAGGTTGTGATGACAAGTATGTAAGTATCTTTGGTCAGGTGACAAGTGATAAAATGTAAGGAAATAGTCTAAAACTGAGCCAAGAGCAGTCTAGATTGGACATTAGAAAGAATCTCTTCTTGGATAAGGTGGTCAGTTATTGGAATAGTCTGTCCAGAGAAGTGGTGGAGTCCCTGTTCCTGCAGGTTTTCAAGAGACATTTGGGTATGTCACAAAGAGACATGGTTTAGTGATGGGACTTGATAGGGCAATTTGATGTTGGACTTGCTGATATTGAAAGTCTTTTCAAATCTAAACAATTCTGTGAGTATACAATTTTTTGTGCATTTGTGTTTCATTATATATCTGTCTATCTAGTTTATTTTTGGGGGGAATAATTTAGTGCCAATTCTCTACCCATCGATTTCCCAGTTTTGTCCTATTTAGTCTAGATGATCATCCTCATGACTTGGACAAATGAAGTGAGAGCAAATGTTTCACTTTTACTCTGATGAGAACTGAAAACACGACTTTCCATTAAATTGATCTGTAATTAACACAATTAGAGATCCCAGACAAGTTAGACGTAAGCCTGTGAATTTCACTGGGACTATCATGAAACTGCAGACGATTGTAGAAATACGGAAGGTGTCATACAAGCTCTGTGTTCATCTTGAAGTAGGAGTCATTACCAGATGCTTCAGAGGAAGGTGTAGGTAAAGACCACCGAAAATGTCAAAGACCCCTTGCAAAAGTGGGCACAAAATGCTCTGGCACTATACTTAAATTTTCTTCACTGTCCACCATTTTAACTTAGAAAGTTACTATAATCATGATTATGAAGTTTCTGTCCAATCCTGTGGTTGGTCCATTACAGGAGAGGTGTGGAGCTATTGGAGTGGGTCCAGTAGAGAGCCATGAAGGTGATCAAGGGGCTCGAGCACATCTCTTCTGGTTAAGTTGAGAGAGTTGGGCTTGTTTAGCTTGGAGAAAAGAAGGCTCAGGGAAGACCTCACTGTGACCTTCCAGTACTTGAAAGGATCTTACAAGCCAGAGAGGGACTGACTTTTAATATATTCTCGTAGTGATAGAACAGGGGGAAAGTTTTTAAACTAAAAGAGGGTAGATTTAGATTAGATATTAGGAAGTTGTGAGGCATAGGCTGCCCAGAGAGATTGTGTATTCCTCATCTCTGAAGACATTCAAGGCCAGGTTGGATTAAACCCTGGGCAACAAGATCTATTTCCTAATTTAAGGAATTAGAAAATCGTAAGACTCTTTCCTAATTCAAACTGTTGTCTAGCATTTACAAATAGGATCTGGAAGTTCTTTTACCTTCACAGAATCACAGAATCACAGAATCACAGAATTGTAGGGGTTAGAAGGGACCTCCAGAGATCATCGAGTCCAACCCCCCTGCCAAAGCAGGTTCCCTACAGCAGGTAGGCATCCAGGCGGGTCTTGAATATCTCCAGAGAAGGAGACTCCACAACCCCCCTGGGCAGCCTGTTCCAGTGCTCCGTCACCCTCACCGTAAAGAAGTTCTTGTGCACATTCGTGCGGAACTTCCTATGCCCTAGCTTCATCCCATTTCCCCTTGTCCTGTCCCCACGCACTACTGAAAAGAGACTGGCCTCACCACCACCTCACCTTAAAGACATAAGACATGAAACCTTGGATAGGAACAAGAAAACAAACACACCTATACTTACATGTGACATAAAAAAATTGTTTTTGCTTTCTTATGTTCTTAATTGAGTTTGCCTTCACAAATCAATTTGCAATTGTAATTCTTTTCTTAATTTCCTAAATGTTCTGTGATTTGTTACATACTCCAGCAGCCTAGAAGCACTGAAGTCTTGGGAAGAGTTTTCAGAGTTTTTGTTAATCACATCAGCTATTCTGTGTTGATTTCTCCAGTTCACAACTTTTGATTTGCTCCTCAAATGCATCAAGATCAACCATTTATAGGATCAATATCAATTGTCATTAAAAAAAAAAAAAAAAAAGTGCATTGTGCTATCTCTGAGTTCATTTAAACTATCCTGCTTAAAAGAGCTGAAGAAAAGAAATTATACAGCTGTCATGAAGAAGTATGTCCTAAGTGTAAAAATGTGCCTTCAGTGTAGAATCACAGAATGATAGAATCATAGAATGACCCAGGTTGAAAAGGACCACAGTGTGGATCTCTTTTAAGAAACTGATCCAAGATGTTTTTGAAGACTATTTTTCACTTCCCGGCAACTTTCCAGATTTCGCAAGCATAAAATTTGAAACGCTCTGTTTTTGTCTGAAAATCATAAATTATTGAAGCACTAATAATTCAGAGCAATAAGACATTTAAAAATAATAATTTCCCTATTTACCAATAGAAAATATTTCTGGCAATGTTCAGTGGCTCTTAGTTTAATGAAACTTTGCATCTGCCCGAGAGAACAGCTGGGATTCTAGCTGAGGAACAGAACCAAAGGAATTAAGTAAGCTTAATTCTCAGTTCTGTTCTTCAAGAAGCTTCACATATGG
Organism: Alectoris magna; assembly: GCA_030625065.1. Lineage (NCBI taxonomy): Eukaryota > Metazoa > Chordata > Aves > Galliformes > Phasianidae > Alectoris > Alectoris magna. Next base: position 61,546,639 of record CM060564.1, on the reverse strand, counting down.
TGCCCATAAAATATGCTTCCTAAAATTCAGATTTTTTTCCCTGTGTTTGTTAAAGGAAAAAATATTCCAAAACAGTTAAGGCTAGTTTGGAGAGACATGAACAAAACTTGGAGAGAAGATCACACAAACTAAATGATTGGAAAGTTCAGAATGGCTTTTGTTTTTTTTTGTTTTTTTTTTTTCTCAGAGAGTGAAGTTAACTACATTTATTACCCCTTGATCTGTAGTTGAAAATGAATGCAAAATATAATGTTGCTGAGCAGCTTTATAAAATGTGTCCATTTTGCTGTTGACTCAAAGCAGTGATTTTGGCAGCCACTCAGGCTGTAGTAATTATCTCTTTCCTGTGACTATTTTAGAAATGTAAAATGTGTTGACCCTCTATTGTTCCTGCCAGTGGTTTTGGGAAGGCAGTGCCTTAAAAACTAATGCATTATTAATATCTAAGGTATTGTTAAAACACCTGATCTAATGAAACCAGATCTTACAGAATTATCATCATATGACACCTGTTCATTCCATTAGAAAATATAAAATCTTGCATAAGAGGCATCAATAAAGCTTTATAAATCACCTCCTCCTTTCGTTCTCTTTAAATACTAAAAGCATAAAATATATGAATTAAGATAAATATTGAACTACTGAATCATTAAGGATAGTCTTATAATTGCTAGTCTGATTTATAAAACTCAAGCAAGCAATCCAAATGTTAAAGGCTAACTTTCTATCTGTTGATTTAAGATGACATACTCCCATGGAGTACTATAGTTAAGGCTGTCCCTGTAGGGCTACATAAAACAGGAGAACAGTGTGACTTCTCATTTTTGCCTTCCCCAGAGAAGAGCAGAATCATTAGCCAATAATAACATCAGAGAAAAACCTATTAAACCTATTATAGGTGTCAAACCAACATGATGACATAAAAGTAAGAGTGAACAGAGACAGTGGCCCAGAGCGGATGAAATAATAGTTTTGTCTCCTGCATTTCAGTGTCTGAAATGGAGTCCATTTGGGTTTACACATTTCAGCAGCAACTGTCAAAAGTGCCAAAACAGGCTGAAGTCTGGATTTCATAACAAGTTTTTCCCTTTTGTAACTGATCTTATTCATTAGTATCTGAGAAATAAAAGGTGGTGAAAAACTGATATTGTTGAAAGTTAATTGTGAAAGAGTTATCCCACAAAAATTGTTTATTGCATACTGTTGAAACAAGAATTAGTGTTAATTCAAAATTATTTTATCTGTAGAGTATAAAATATTATTTTAAAATCAAGTACAAATGCTGTTTGAGGGCAGATGATGGGAAAGAATACTGTTAATTGAAGTCATTTGAAGACAGCGAGAACTATCAAGAACATTCACGCATCTAAAATTCTGCTTACGCAAAAGAAGCAGAATGAAAAATAAAACAAAGGAATTCGCCCAGTCAAAACAGCTAAAGTTATTAAGAGAGAAAAAATAATAGGAGGAAATTTTAACTTTCCTAATAGTCCTTTACTTAGAAGAGCCCCTCTAGGAAAGGTACTTTGGGAAGTTGTAGATCTGGAATCAGAAGGTTACCTTAGCTAGATCATAGCACTTATACAAATCTCATGTTATGTGTCACTCACATGGATCTTTAATTTGCTTGAAGTTAGGCTGCACACATCCACGTACCCTTTTGTTTCCCAAAAGAAAAAGAGTTTCCTGATCTACCAAATGTCTTAGAATCAGAACCATAGAACCATTTAAGTCAGTGGAGACCTTTAAAAGTCACCTAATCCAACTTTCCTGCAAGGAACAGCTCAATAAGATTGCTCAGAGCCCTGTCCAGCCTGATCTTGAATGTCTCCAGGAACGCAGCATCCACAATCTCTCTCTGAGGAACCTTGTTCCAGTGCCTCACAACTCTTATTGTAGAAAACATTTTTCTTATGTCAGGTCTAAATCTGCCTGATTTAGTTTGAAACTATTTCCCTTCATCGCATCACAACAGACTCTGATAAAGAGTCTGTCCCCTTCCTTCTTACAGCCTCCCTTTAAATACTGAAAAGCTGCTTCAGCTCTCCTTGGAGCCTTTTCTTCTTCGTAGTGGAAATGTTCCACCCCTTGGATCATTTCTGTGGCTCTCAGAATGTACTCCAACATGTCTGTGTCTCTCCTTTAATGACTTCACATCTGAACGCAGTATTCCAGGTGAGGTCTTTACCATCACAAAGCAATGGGGCAGGGTTAACTCCCTTAATCTACTGGCCACACTTCTTTTGATGCAGCCCAGGATATGGTGGGCCTTCTGAACTGTGAGGGTTCATATCCAGGTTACCATCCACTAGTACAGTCAGGCCCTTTTTGGTAGGGCAGTACTCTGTCTTGTCATGCCCCAACTTGTATTGATAAATGGAGTTTGCTACAGGCCAGGTGCAAGACCTTGCACTAGGATGTGTTGAACCTAACGAGGCCCACTACTCAGCCTATGTTTCTCTGCATGGCATCCTGTCCCTCAGATTTATTAAAACCACAAATCTTGTTGTCTTCCTCAAACTAGCTGATGGTGCACTCAATTGCAACATTGATTTGATTGATGAAGATATGAGGGCTGCTCCAAAAGTAATGCCTCCTATTTCATTGTCAGCTTATGACATCAGGTGCAGATTTTGGTTGTGTGGAAGTAGAAGTTCAACCTTCCTGCCAATATTCCATTATCTTTTGTTGTTGTGCAGTCAGGCACAGATGTCACACCATAAAATGAAGAGCTATCAACTCATCCATGCAAACTGGCAGATTACAACGGGGGAACTGCATACTGAACTGAATATTGGCCTTAATGCATTGAAAATAATGGTGGCAATATTGGAATATTACAATGTTGCTCCAGTTTGTTCCCACAAATGCTCACATAAGAACAGAAACAACGCAGTACACAAGTTTGCCAGAATGTACTGAACCAATATGAGTCTGAAGGTGACAGTTTCCTGGATTGTATCAGTGCTGATAATGAGATGAACACTGAATCATTGACAACTATACTCTAGATAGTATCCTGCTAGCAGTTTCTCATTCATGAAACTCTCCACCCATCAAACCCAAAGCTCTCCAATTCAGAGACAAAGTTAAAGTATAAAGGAAGTTATAAAGGTCAGTGTCAAAGGCTTTACTAAACTCCAGATAGATGGCATCAGTATCTCTTCCCTTGTCCAGTTATGCCATCATAGAACGCCACTGGGTTGATCAAACAGGGCTTGCCATTGATGAAGTCATGCTGTTTGTCCCATATCTCCTCTCTGTCTTCCATCTGCCTTAGTGTAGCTTCCAGGAGGATCTGTTCCATGATCTTCCCTGTCCAGAGGAGACTGAAAGGTTCGTTGTTCCTAGGATTGTTCTTTCTACCCTTCTTAAAAATGGGACTTCATCGGACTTCCATGACTATATGGCAGTCTAATATCATCAAGAGTGCCTCGGCTGCTACAACAGAAAATTCCCTCAGAAGTCTGGGATGAATCTCATCTGGACTTAAAGACTTATGGATGATCAAGTTCCTCGTGTGGCCATGAAGCTCATCTTTGTTTACAGAGGGAGGGACATTGCTCCCCCAGGCTCCACCTTCCAAACCATCCTCTAGAGAAGTGTGTGAAGAGCAGCTGCCAGTAAGGACTGAAGCAAAAAGGTGTGTACCTCAGCATTCTCTTTGTCCATTGTTACCATCTGTATCACTCACTGGGATGGGGTATCCTTCAACTTCCTTTTTCTGGTTTACACTCCTATAGAAGCCTTTCTTATTTTGCAGTGCCCTTGCCAAGCCCACTTCCTGTTGGTCCTTGGCCTTTCTGACCTTGTCCTTACACAGACTAGCAGTGTCCCTACACTCCTTCCAGGTTACCTGTCTCTGCTTTAACTGCCTGAGCACTTTCTTCTTGCTCTCTTCTTTGACCAGAAGGTCTTGGTTCAGCCATACCAGTCTCATCTTCATTTTCTGACTTCCTATACCTGCAGATGGAGAGTTCTTGTGCTCTAAGGGAGCTCTGCTCTGTTCCCTTGTTCGTGAGGACAGTTTCCCAAGGGATTTTGTTGTCTAACTATCTGAAGAGCTGGAATTTGGCTTTCCTAAAGTTAAGCTTCCCAATTTTACTCTTTGTCTTTCTGATATACCTCAGGACTGTGAACTCCATTACTGCATGGTCACTACAGCCCAGGCAGCCTCCAATCCTGTCAACAATCAGTTCACTTGCACTGGTTAGCGACAGTTCCAGTAATACATCTCCCTTGGTACGACTGTATATTATTTGGATCAGGAAGTTATCCTGCACCTGGCCTGGGGAAAACAGACAAAAATACAGACTGAGTGATGAGTGAATGGAGAGCAGCAAGGAGGAGAAGGACTTGAGGTTGTTGCTTGATGAGAAGTGGCAATGTGCACTGGCAGCCCACAAAACCAACCATACACTTGGCTGCATCAAAAAAAGCAGGACCACCAGTAGGTTGTGGGAGGTGATTCTCCCTCTCTACTCCACTCTTGTGAGACTGCCCAGAGTACTGCATTGAGATCTGGAGCTCCCAGCAAAACAAGGGTGTGGAGCTGCTGATAAAAATCCAAAGAAGGTCCATGATGGTAATTGGAGAGCTAGAGCACCACACCTCTGAGGACAAGCTGAGTGTTGGTGTTTATCCTGGAGAAATTTCCAGGGAGACCCTGAAGGGACCATCTAATATTGAATGGGAACCTATAGAAAAGCTTGGAAAGGGATTCTTATCAGAGAAGGTAGTGACTGGACAAACAGTAATGACTTTTTACACTAAAAGAGGATAGATTTAGATTAGGTATACTGTGGGGGGCATGAGGACTGAACAGGTTCCCCAGAGAAGCTTTTGATACCTGCCCCATCCCTGGAAGCATTCAAGGCTAGGTTGGATGGTGCTTTGGGCTGGGGATTGGAACTAGATGATCTTTAAGGTTCCTTCCAACTAACCATTCTATAACTCTATGATTGTTGCATAAGATATGACGTGAATATTTTGGAATATAAAACCAATGTTATGCCAAATAATTTGTGAATGTTCCATTCATTTCATCCAAGCATATCAAAATAATTAAAAATAACTCATTAATAAAGAAAAGATAAAATTTACTTTACTCTCTTCTACACATAAATATATGACCAACATACTAACATTTCAGAGGAGTTTATTTAGATTTAGAGCAAGAAAGAATTAAACCTTTGCAATTTAGGGTGCCTCTAGGGTTGGTGCATCCACAATTTCTCTAGGCAAAATATTTCAGTGTCTCACCAAAGTCTGAATGAAAGTTTTCCTCCATATCTAATCTAAACCTCCCCTGTTTTAGTTTAAAATATTTCCCCTTGTCCTATCACTATTAGACCATGTAAAAAGTTGATTTCCCTCTACCCTTCAAGTACTGGAGGGCTGCAATGAGGTATCCCAGGAGCCTTCTCTTCTCCAAGATAAACAAACCCAACGCCTTCAACCTTTCTTCATAACAAAGATGCTCCAGCCCCCTGATCAGCCTTGTGGGCCTCTTCTGGACCTATTGCAAAAGCTCCATGCCTTTCTTGTGTTGGAGGCTCCAGGCCTGAATGTAATATTCCATGTGGGACCTCACAAGGGTGGAGCAGAGGGGAAAATCATCTCCCACTCCCTGCTTGCCACCCTGCTTTTGATGCAGCCCAGGATACAGCTGGCCTTTTTGTTTTCAAGCAGATAATGCTGGCTCATGTCCAGCTTTTTGTTCATCAGAATCCCCAAGCTCTTCTCTGCAGGGCTGCTTTCAAGGAGTTCTCACAGTCTTTGCAATCATCTGGGGTTTCCCCAACCCAAGTGCAACACCTTGCTCTTGGTCTTGTTAAATATCATTAGCTATTTGTGAGCCCATGCATGTCCAGGTCTCTTTGGATAGCATCCCTTCCTCTATCCCACTGTCTTTGTTACTTATAAAGATGTTGAAGAGCATCAGTCCTAAGACGGAACCCATAGGGACCCCACTTTTGACTAACTTCCACCTGGACATATATCCATTGACCACAGTACTCTGGTTGCAACCATCCAGTCAGTTCCTTATCCACTGAATAGTTCAGCCTTCAAATCCACATATCTCCAATTCAGAGATAAGGATGTGGTGTAGGATGGTGTCAAAACCCTTGCAGAAGTCCAGATAGATGGCATCACTTGCCCTTCCTTTATACACATACCAATGCTGTCACTCCATCATAGAAGGCCCTTGGCTGACTATTTCAGTTCACCTCCTCCTCTCTTCTCTGATGGCTAATGCTACTGACTATACTTAATGAACTTTTTTTAAAATCAAAACCTCTTACCTTACATGCAACTTCAGTTTAGTTAATGTTAACTTTTGACTGCTTTTAAAAGCGACCAAGTTTGACAAATGTGAAAACAATGCTGTATTTAAAGAGGATTCACAAATGAAAATATGCTGAAAGGAACATTCTTTGATCTTTTTTGCTAAGTGGTATTTTCACATAACATAATTGTCAGAAATATCTTTTTGAAGGTAGCATATAACAAAATTGATAAAATACTTTGTATTTCAGACCATTTTCTCCTGAGGGCATCAAAGCATTTAAACAATGTCACTGCACTGCTTTCTAAAATCTGAAAGTCAAGTAAGTAATTATGATTGCCATTTCATAACTGGAGAAAGTGAATCATTGAGTAGAATATCAAACCAGTGAAACAAATTCTGAATTAAAAAATAATTAAAGATTCATCAATAAGTGGGAGTGATTTAGTGAAAGCTGATTGAGCCAGAATAGCTAGGTATACTTATTTGATAAGATAAATAATGGTAGACAGTGAAAACACATTTATTGTAATGTTGACTTCAATCAAGCATTTGGCATTCCGTAGTGTGGGAAATTATTAGCTCATGTGGAGAGGAAGAGGATTACTTTGGGATTTATAAGGTGAGTTAGCAAGAGATTTGAAGAGAAAGGACAAATTATAGTTAAAAAGAAGAAAACTTATGTTGATAAAGGAATTATTGGATGGGCAGGAGACCGTTAGTGGGATTCCTCAAGACAGGATCTTCAAAGGGCTCTTGTCTTTATATCCTCGTTAATAACAACTGTACAAAAAGTAGACACTTGCTGATGATAGATGACAAGGAGATATCATGACTGAAGGGAGGGTGAGAAAAAAGAATTCAATACAGTCATATAAAATGCAATAAAATAACATCCATCAACTAGTAAAAAGGGTCATCTTTTAGAACAGGATATGGGAGGCAAAAGTCCTGTTCATTTATCCTGCTAAAGAGAATATATTTAGCTGTTAAAAAAGACAAAATTTGACTATAAAATTTAGTTGTAGAATAGAAATGGAAAAACACCGAGCCCACAGAGATTTGGTGAGGACTCCTGAAGAGAACTGAATCTTCTCATCTGAGTTTAACAGAAAATAATGCCCTTGGAAGGGATAAAACAAAGGGCCAGTAGAATGCAAAGGTTTCCTACTAGCTGAAAGAGCTAGAACACATGCACACAAAGACAAAACCAAAGGGCTTGGTTATCTGATAAAAAGGATAAAAAGAAATATGATATTTCTAAATATATGCACTAAGAAAATAAGCAATAGAGAGGAAAACAAACTAAAGGCCGGAGTTAGCACAAAGTGTTTACAAACTGACTAGAAATAAATTTAGACAAAAAATAAGATGCAAGTTTTTATGAAGAAGGAAGACAATCTTGACCACTTTTCCACTAATATACATATGGATCTGTTTATAAATGAACTATAATGGAATGTAATAAGATTGGATGTAGGAGGCTGGATTTAACAATCTAAGAAAACATTTCTTATCTAAAGCTTTGATGCTCCCAGAACTCACCCCAAGGTAACATTGAACTCCTAATAAAATTAGACAAAAATAAATATCGTATGATAGAAATTCAGGATGATTAGGGTATTCAAATTACAAACTTCAGTTCATTGACAGTCACCAGAGAACAGATTCAAAGGTAAGAAAATTCCTATAATACATAATTCAGAAAATATATTTCATACAGTTATTTCTTATCATGTGATAAAAGAATATTATTGTATTACGTATACTGTAGAATCTACTCCCCTTTTATGGTTAATGATATGTGGACATGAAAGCGTACACTTCAGTTCTCAGTCCACAATTCACTGGTTTATTGTTTATCTCAAGGTATTTGCTATTTCTGGAGCATGTTACATCCTCTGCCAGACCAACTTATGGATAACTACTCTTACTGTAACATTTGGGTAACATTGTGACTTAGTATGTAAACTGTAAGGTCTTAGATCTTGCCATATAGGTAATTACTGATATAAAAGCTACTGAATCCTAGTGATATTATATTATTATTTCTCTTCTCTATCTCATTGGTGTCCCTGGATGGATTCTTGGAGCTTAGTTACCAACTTCACAAACTTGGAAATGGCAGTGGCGAAGAAAGTGAAGGTGTAGCCATAGCCCTATAGCCCTCTGCTTCCACATTTACTGCCAGTTTAAACAAGGTCTAGAAAGAACTGAATTCAATGACTGAAAGAACTGAAGGTGCATTAAAAAGAGCATGGCCAGCCGGTCAAGAGAGGTGATCCTCTCCCTCTACTCTGCCCTGGTAAGGCCTCATCTGGAGTACTGTGTCAAGTTCTGGGCTCCTCAGTACAAAAAAGACAGAGATCTCTTGGAAAGAGTCCAGCAGAGGGCCACAAAGATGGTGAAGGGCCTGGAGCATCTCCCCTATGAAGAAACACTAAGTGAACTGGGTCTGTTTAGCCTTGAGAAAAGAAGACTGAGAGGGGACCTGATCCAGGTCTATAAATATCTAAGGTGTGGGGGGCAAAGTGGCGGGGCCAGACTCTTTTCAGCAGTGTGTGGAGAAAGGACAAGGGGAAATGGCCAGAAACTGGAGCATAGGAAGCTCCGCACGAATGTGCGCAAGAACTTCTTTACGATGAGGATGACGGAGCACTGGAACAGGCTGCCCAGAGTGTTGTGAAGTCTGCTTCTCTGGAGATATTCAAGACCCGCCTGGACGCCTACCTGTGCGACCTGCTGTAGGGAACCTGCTTTGTCAGGGGGGTTGGACTCGATGATCTCTGGAGGTCCCTTCCAACCCCTACTATTCTGTGATTCTGTGATTCCTAGTGAACTGATTATTTTGTTCAGAAAACAAAACAAAACAAAACAAAAAAACCCCCTCCTCTTCCTCTAAATAAAGCAATAGACATCTGTTCTGCTAACTACTATGTAGATAGGCAGAATAAGCAGCAGGCATGTTTGTACTTAGCCGTTTTCCTTATAGCACGTGGTTATTTCCCATGCATGCAAGATGTTTTGGCAGCTGCAGAGTGAAAAGTCAGTTCATAGGCTGGAAAGCAATCCTTTGGTATAGTTACTGGATTTGGAGGGGAAAAGTGTCTACAGATGGTAACACTATTTGAAAGAAAGAATACTTATATACTTAACCATACCTGAATTACTCCTGCAAGCTCACAATCTTATAAACATTCTGTAACTAGAACCACAGGCAGACAATGTAGTAGTTCCAATAAATCACAGTTCCTATGTAGTTAAGTGAGTGGGTGTTCTCGAAGCTGCTGAAGAAGAAAACGAAGAATTTTTGATCTCTGACATGTTCTCCCATAGCTGTATTAATCAATACAGATCAACAACGATGTCTGCTCTTCCCTTGCCATCCAATCTCATGAAATGTAGTTTTGAGAAAAACTTTTCCTGCAATAAATAGTAAAATTGCCTCATTTCATCTTGACTTTACAGTATACCAAGACAACAAAGCCTACCAGGAAAACCTTATCTCTTTGTTTTCATTCTGAAAAATCATACTTCCAATTGTTATTGGCAGAACACTAAAAGTCTGAAGCTGGCAGAAACCCTAGTTTACTAAGTTTGGGGCCCTTATCCATAAGTTCTGCACGTTGATGTGCAATTGGCTTATAAAATGAAATCTGCCTATGTACATGTTTTCCCTCTCATTTGTATCATTGTGAGTTTCTTATCAAAGAAAAATGGGGGGGAGGAGGGGGAAATCAGTAACAATGAAGGAAAGTAATAATCCTACAGAGACAACCTATTCCTTAAAATAAAACTTGCTGGTAATCCTGAACTTCCTGGAATGGGACTAAATATCTGTAAGTATATGCTAAGCTTACAGTTGGGTTGGGTTAATAGACTGTTATGAAATTTTAACTTCTGCTGTTAATTTTTTTTTTTTAGAGATTTTATTTTATTTTTTGTCTTTTTATGGGTATGTATCACTTTTCTCTCTTTTTTTTTTTTAATATACAGAAAAAATACTCAAAAATTCACATGGCTATATATAAAAACTGTTACTATTAACAGTATATATTTTTTGAATATAATTATTCTAAGAATGTAATTATTCTGTTATTCTTTTAGGGGAAGGGAGTTAATTCTCTTGATTTTCTTGAAGGTATAATCTGTTCTTTGAAACTCTTGACTACTGTTCAGATTGACAGCAGTCATACCATGATACTAATATGTCAGGATTTTGATAATATTTTTCTTTTGTCTTACTCCATTCAGAAAGAGTTAATTTATGTCAGAGTACTGGAATTATTTTAATACCATTGTTTGTTTACATGATGAGCTCGAATCTGTGTTTTGCTGAACCATATGAATTTTTTGCTCTTGTAAATAAGTGCTTGGAAGTGGTCATGTGGCAGGACGAGTAAACTCTACATGGTTTTACTATTGTATTTTAGTTTCCATGAGATAAAAATCCCTGGTAATTCTGCCTGGTTGTTAAATCCTGTGGACAACAAAATAACAGCCTACTGGATTTCATTACGGGGCCTTCCATGGATGAGTATATCTCAGGATTCTCTTCATGGTAAAGCAAGGAAGTTGGTGGGTTTTTTTGTTTGTTTGTTTGTTTTTTTTTTTTTTTTTTATGTCTAATGTGAATCTGCAACATTTTTATGAAGGAACTTTCATCAGCATCAAAGTGAAATTTGATGTTTTTTTCCCCCAGTATTCTTAATTTGTGAGTATTAAATCCAGGAAAATATTGAGAACTGATCACTCAGAATGTAAAATTTATAGCTAAAAAACTATATATTTTTAGATTCCTCCGGGAGAACAAAACAATCAAAAAAACCCAAAACAAACAAAAAAACAAAACAAAAAACCACGATCTTTTCAGACTGTATAGTAAAAATTTTAAAATTGAGGAAACAAGATAAAAAGAATAAAAAGAAAAAAAAATACTAACAATCAGAGTGCACAAAATCAGGCTTTGCAAGGAATAGGTAGCAAAAAAGCTTTCCTTGTTCCTTCTTTTCTCCGGGAAAATAAAATATCTTCCTGTTGGTTCAACTCCAGTTTAGTCACAGAATTTCATAAAATCATAGAATTTCATAGGATTTCATAGGATTGTCTGGGTTGAAAAGTACCTCAAAGATTATCTAGTTTCATACCCCCCTGCTATGTGCAGGGTCACCAACCACCAGACCATGCTGTCCAGAGCCACGTCCAGCCTGGTCTTGAATGCCTGCCGGGATGGGGCATCCATAACCTCCTTGGGTAACCTGTTCCAGTGCGTCACCACTCTCTGTGTGAAAAACTTCCTCCTAATATCTAACCTAATCCTCCCCTGTCTCAGTTTACAACCATCCCCCCTCGTCCTGTCACTATCCTATCATCCTTGTAAACAGCAGTTCCCCCTCCTGCTTATATGTTCCCTTCAAATATTGGAAGGCCCCAATGAGGTCTCCCTGGAGCCTTCTCTTCTCTAATTTTTCACTTCTCCTCTTCTGTTTTTCTACACTTCAATTTAAAATGGTCTGAAATGTAGGTGAAGGGCTAGTAGGGTAGGAAGGAAAAATGATTGTCTTGTGTGCTTTCTAATATACTTGATCTGACACATATAATGAGTATAAGTTGTTATTTTGAGTGAGAAATTTAGTAGTACAAAAAAGTATCTTTTTTTTTTTTTTTCAGGCAAAATCTGTATATAAATTAAGTAATAAATACTCCTTCTTGTTTTTTAAATTCTAGACATTGATCTGATGGCCAAATATTTGCCATGTGTGGCAATGCAACATGACAGAATAAAGAAATGATATTAAAGAAGTACTACTAATGTCTATACATTGAAGAAAACTGCTATTTTAGGAGATGACCTTGATGCAACATTTTCTTTTGAATTAACTTCTCAGTTATTCAGGTGAAGAAGTTGATTACTCTCTCAATTTTACCATTGAAGTAAAACTATATATATAAATATATCTATCCAGCAGACAGGAAGGTGAAAAGTCACTATCAACTCAGGCTGAACAGTCAATGAAATACTAGTGGGAAAACAAACTTTCCCTCCTTCTAGCTATGCAAACAGCAGTCAGTTCAGCAGATCTGAAAGAGGAATGCTGATGGTAATGACAAAACAACGGAGTCAATTGTTCAGATCAGTACGTAAAGCTTCAAAGTTTATAGATAACATAATCACTACCATTCATAATGCAATGTTGACTTCTCCTGACGTGTTTAAACCTTATCTTATAAAATGTATAATTTTTAAATAATGTAATCGCACCTTCTTCAAAAGCACCTTATCTCCTATTAACTCTTTTTTTTTCTTCTCAAAAATGAAATAACAATGCGATCAGCAGACTATCAAAAAGCTCAGCAGAATTTTCTATTTGCATTGCAGAAGAGTGATCACTGTAAAAAATGTATGTTAGTGTGTACCTTAAAGTCCAGACAAACAGTACATACTGACTATATAGAAAAAATAGCACAAACAGGATGTTCCAGTGACTTTGCTTCTCTGTTCCTTGTCAAATAAATCTATTCCTTATCATCCAGTTTTACACATAATTTCTACATGAGTCAGGATACTTCATCTTACTAGGATGCATTGTTCTGAAGGACACCTGTATACCGGCCTGGTTTTCTCAGATGTCAAACGTGTACAAAGTTCAGATATAAATATAAATTATTTAGAGTCAAATGAAGTTTAGAGAAATTGGCTCCTTCCATTTAGCCTTGTCTCAGAAAGAAAGGAGTATTACATGTTCACTAAATAATTATTTTAATTTTGCAGTGTTAATTTGGAAGCTCGTGGATTATGAGCTTGAGTATAAGGCTTGTTATTTTAAAGTCAGTTTACCATTTTTATCGTTTGGTCAGACAAGCTTGTGCTTGTTCACAAGGCAAGTTAGAACAGTTAATCTCCGGTGGTGATATGTACACCTCTCTGTATACTATCACACTAGTTTCAGTGTCATTTACTACAGCTTCTGAAAGAATTTTCAGAGTGAATTTCAAATAAAAATATATTGAATGCTCAGATAATGTTCATCTTTGTTCACTGTAGTTTGGATTTAATCACATAACATTTAAACCTTCTCACTTAACTTCTCCCGGCAAGCACATAGCCATCTACAAAACAGACGACTTTTTAAGCACCGCAATAGACTAGATATGCTTTTCAGTTATAACTGAGAGAAGACATCTGTTTCTGTGGTTTTAAGTTTATAATGTGGTTTATATTGTACTAGGAGTTATAGTAAAAGTGTAGAAAAATAATATATATATTATTTCTTTTTACACTAGTACATTATTTCAGATGTTTTTTTCTTACTTCCATGCGTTATGTCTTTTTTCTCTGGGCTGAGCAGAATATAATCCCATAGAACAACACTGTTTTTCTATATAACGCAGCTGTGAAACCAGACTGACCTTGATTTTTGTGTCTAAGTAGCTATATATTCCTTTTTAAGAAGCAAGAGTGGAGAGGGAATGCAAAGAAAATCAGACATGGAATGCAGAATGGTCTTGAATCTAAGTTAACATGATACTGTGACAAGCCAAAAGATTTGATGAGGTAATGCACTCACTCTGTGGTGCTGAATGATTGTACTAGTCCTTTTGCAAAGCTTACTTATCAAGATCACTTAATGTAGATATATGAACCAATAGTTGTTTATCACTTCAACAGATATTCTCCTCAATTTCTTCAGATTCAGACATCTGTACTACAAGCTGTACTAAAAGAGGTTTTATAGATGATGTAATATAAGAATGTGAATCAAAAAAGCTGAGATCACTCGTTTATTGATTTGACTTTTCATGCTCAAATTATTTAGTTGATGGATGATGTTAGGTGTACATAGTAATGAAAATCTAAGACTTAGACATCCTCCATCTTTTTGCTAATGGTTAATCAAGATGCATGGGATGGATTTGTACCTGTCTGGGGGCATATTTTCTTCATTTGTTTCTAACATTTGCAAATAACCTAGTCACTCTAATACCCATGGAACTTGAAAGATAAGGCTACAATATAAAGGTTATTTTATTATTTATCATTTATTATTTTAATATTTATGATCTCCATCAATTAGTTTTCTCTCTTAATGCTTTGGGACCTGTATTTGTAGACTTGGTGTCTGATCTTTTCAGAGCTTGGCTTAGGCTCTTACAGTCAGCTGTTACTACCTTATTTTCTGTACATATCCCCTCTGAATCCTTAACATGGTTGCCACTGCCTGAAGGCTGAAATCCTGTTATTTTCCTTCACCTGCCTTCTCTGTCCTCAAAACCTATTTGAAACTTCTCAGATAGTCTACTTTTCATTGCCACATGAGGAAAACCTAGTTGTATGTTAAGCCCTATAGACATGCTGCAAACTTAATATAAATGCATACTTAATAGATACAAATAAACAAAAGATTTAAAATTCTTTAAACTTTAGCAGAGGTTTGTTTGCAGATAAACTGACAGTGGAGATGTATGTCTTCTGTTACAGTGCTGTAATAAATAAATTTCTAATAGGAAAGATTCTTAATGAAAATTTTGGAGACAAAAGATCTTTTAAATCTCCGTCATTTCAAGGGGAAATAGAATGTAAATGCAGGCAAATCTTTATTTTCTTACTAATTATATTCTTTTTGGTGCAATGAAAATGTGAAGCTTGTTATAACTTGTTGGTTAGTAAGGAAGGAAGAAGATGTAATAAACTGAAAATTATGATTAAGCTTTCAAAATGTAGAAAATACCTTGTAGAAAATATCCCAACTGGATAATGGAAAATAGAGGTAGATCTACACTGCATAGACTATGGGACACAGAAATAGTATTGCCCATTGGAACATAGGTCTTGAAAGACAAAAACAGACACACTGACCTCTGTATGGCTGGGTGAAATGGCATCATTAAAATATGTGCCTCTTGGCTATAGAAAGGAAGACAAATAAACAGAAATGAAAATGATGTGAAAGGATTCTGCAAAAGAACAGCCAAGAGAAGATAGAATACATGTGTATTACTGAGCTTACCTCAAATATCCAGCACATTACAGAAATGTGCAGTATATAGTGGACTAATGATCTGAAAACTTATAAAGCATCCACCTCTAATATCGTTTTTGCAGATTAATGTTTTTTTTTCTCCTACACTTGATCTCTTTCTTATTATTTTATTCAGACTTTGTAGAGCATTTTCTAAACAGTTTCACTGTCTCTAATTTTTGTTTCCTTATGTGTCTTTTAAAATTTGTATATTACTGTTTCAATTTAACGTATATTTTTCCTTTGCGGTGAAGTTTTCTGATCGTTTTTCCTCAAATCTCTACCACTTGGAGCTCAGGGAGGCCAGAAACCTCCCGTGGAGCAGAAGGGCAAAAGCTCACTTGATTTTGATGTTAAATCAAACTTATTTTTATTTGCTGATTTATCATCTTTACCAAGAAAGATTAGAAGTAGTTAGCATTTTAGTGAATGAAGAGTCTTAAGTTTATGTTTCAATTCTTGTCTGATCTTGGACAATAGACTTAGGATCCTATTTGCAAATGTAAACAATTAAACATACAGATACTTAAGAAAATTGTTTCCATTTGTATCTTTAATGCCTGAAGTGTAAACCTATACATGGTATGGAAAATTTCCTTAAGCTAACTCTAGAATTGGAACCGCTGGAGAATGTGAGTCAGAGACGTTTGACTTAGCTGCCCTTGAGCAGATCATGCCTAGAAGCAAAAGAAGGCATGCTTTGAAATGCTCTATTGAAGGGAACAGCTCATTTTTCTCAAGAATAGTTGTTGAGGCTCAACATGAATGTGGTTCCAGATGAAGACTTCCATGCTCTTCGTTTTAGATCTGGAAAGAGGACACTGTCCTATTCCTGTGAAACTATTTTTTTTTTGTGATCAACTACTTTAGGATGGCTGCATTGTGGCCTCCTGCCTGAGTCAAATATCTGAGTTATTTAAAATGTAGTGATCATCTTCATGTTATCCAAACCTCCCATTTGAATAGTTTATAACACTTTCCAGTCTAAATACGTTTAGACACTGTTTATGAGAGTGAGGTAAGTAGCTAACATAGATTGCCAATTTTCTGACATCCTATAGCAAAGCTGAAGAATTTAGCCAATATAATTGACATGCAGCTGATACTCTGTAGCAAGGCTGAAAAGTTTCCTAGAACAAAGGCATCTGTCTGAGAGAAGCATTTTATCACTCCACGTTTACTCCGGATGAGTATAATCTCTGTTTGAGAAGGGTTTTTTTCCCAATAAATTTACACTTTTATTCATGTTATATACCACTAGCCCATGGCAGTAGAGAGAGCAGAATTTTGCACTAAACGAAATGCAGACACTCAAAAAGACTATCAGACTTTACCTCCCTGATGCATACGCACGTGCACACATATATCTGGAGCCTGCCAGCTTCTTAGTGCCAATATTTACTGTTATGACTACAGACCCAGAAGATACGTGAAGCAAAATGTAAGCAAAGATTGGTGATATGGCCATTTAAAAGTGCAAACATTCTAAAAGAAAGTCTGCACTTCAAAGGAGTCTGTCACAGTAAAGTCACCAGCAGGACGACTAACAATGCAATTTTTATAAATGAGTGCCTAGTAAGCTAATACACATTTTAAATACAAGTTTTTTTCAGCCAAGTGATAATGTACAATCACTATCAATGTGGTAAAATGAATGAACTTTCAACAAGAATCTACCATGCACAGTGTGTACTCATTTTGTCACTTCTACACATGGTACAAAGGAGACTTATCTGAAACAAATCCCTCCTGTAAGGGAGGAATAGGAATCAGTAAATATATAATGCAGTTATCACATAGAGTGATAACAGTTATGGTGCGTCGATTGTATTATGCACAATATACAGGACAAATGACTTTCATATGTGTAAGAGCTTATGGTTCATGTGTGCCTTGACAATCAGAGCAGTTTAAGAAGGCGTTATGATGAGAGAGTTCTGGGCTACTATCATCTACCTGGGCACTGAATTATGTTTAGAAATTTCCAGTTTGCATTTTGCTGCAGGTATGAAGTTTGGATCACTGCATGAATAGCCTGCTCTTAAACTATCTCTAGTCAGTTGAGTTCATTGAGTTTTATTGAAACTAGTGACACACCTGCAAGTAGCTTTGATGTCAAAAGAATGCAGTGAAAACAAAAGGGCAAAAAAGACAGTTTTTGCCTGATCATTAATGCATTGGAAAGTTAGTACAGCAGCTCTCTTTGGGATGGCTAAGAAAATCTTTGATCTACAGTATCTAGCAGAAATAATTTTCACTATATAATTGCACTCAATATGGAAGCATGTTTTTTTGTTGTTGTTTTTTGTTTTTTGTTTTTGTTTTGTTTTGTTTTGCAAACAATAGTAGGAAATATACATGGTCTGGTCTTCTGACTCCAAGGACAAATTCTTTAGAGTAAATTAAATAATTTTGCTACAGACAATCCATGCCTATGGCTCACTAACTCAGAAAAAAGATACATAATAACAACAAAAAGAATAATAACAGCAAAAAATGAACACTGAAACATATTTTTTTTTCACCCTCCACTCAAAATCACAATACTACATCACATTTATATTCTGCTTTGTGCAAAATGGGGTAGCTGCAAGTTACCTTAGATCATGTACCAAAGTTCATTCACTGAACTCATATCTTTCTCTGCATTTGAAGAGAACAAAGCCTTAGCGTCCATTGTATCTGTGGATTGAATTCTTCAGAAAATATAGTAGATTCTATTTATGACTTCTTTCCATCAGATTAATTATATTACTTATGCAAACATGACTACACAAGTGAGAATCAGTATATGATGTCACTGATACTTATTTCCGTTTATTTGGAATTGTATATCATTGTATAACTAACACAGGTAAAACATTGCTGATAAAAAGAGGATGTTGATTTTATAAATATCTTTGCAAATTAAACAGCTTCTGTTCTGTTCAGGAACTCTAGATGAAAACAAAATATAGAATCATGAAGAGATGAAATCCAGCTAGATAAATGATCTGATATACATGGTAAATAGGTGACATTGTGATAAGCACCTCAGAAATATGATAGATAGCCTTTGCAACACACTGTTTTCCTGATAATCTTTCTGCATACTTACTCATTCTTTCCTCTTCAGAACAATATTCAACTGCTAATCTCTTTATACTTTTACTTGTTCTTTGCCCTTTTGGTCCCATTCATAGCCACATGAATCACTCTCCTTCCAGTTCACATAGCAATCTATGAACATTGCTGATGGTTCAGCTAGCACACAAATCACTGGCAATAAATATGTAAATTGTTCATTTTCATGCAAACATAAAGCTGTCAGTAGCCTTTTCATGCAGAAAGAGAGTTGCTGAAAGTTGGAAATCTTATGAGAATTGAAGCATGACTCAGAAAAGTTTATTGTGGGAATTGATAAAATCAATATAAATCAGTAAAGACATTGCTACTATTCCCATGTATCAGTTTTGGAAGAAAATTGGAGGATTTGTAGAAAAATATAATTCATTTTGTTTTTATGGAAAGATAGTCTGCCCAGGAAAAAGAGGATACAAATCATTGGCTACTGTAGCAGAGAAGTCAGAAACCCAAATTGGAAAAAAATACATATTATCTTACTCTAGAATTTATGCAATAAACTTTCACTGAAAATCACTTGTGGAGTTCAATTACAGGCAGTAAAAGCTTAAGACAGGAGACAGAGGGACTTGAGAGACGTTAAAAATTACATCTAAAGATGTGCATAAAAAACAACTGAAGGAACATATTTTTCATAGTCTAATTATACATTATCTTTTTTTTCTTAGTTATTCCTCTGTTGTCTTAACATCCTTTTTTTTCCCTCCCTCGTCTACTTAAATGCAATTGTGCAACCATTACAAATATATGGCCCTACATTTCCCAGATTAATTGACTTTGCTTTGTGTGGTCTATGCCTCTACAAACCTCAGGTATTTACAGAATTAAGGGTACATATTCTTCCAAAGACTTTATGTAAACAAACAAGGAAGCCAACCAGGCAAAAACAAACAAACCCACCAACCAACCCATCAACCAAAAAAATAAAAGCCCTGGAAAATCAGGGGTCTGTTAAACTGAAGGGGATTTGTCCTCTGTAGTTCACTTTTTCAAGTCAAAACAATGTGCAGTTGCTAGCAGTTTCACTTTACTTGCTTTTTCTCCACTCTTGTGTAAACTACCTTGGTACTCAGACCTGTGAATACCTATTTTGAAGCATCAACTAACTGCCAGATGCTCAGCAGACAGCCGTTGCACAGCCCTGGTTGCTTGCTGTGTCCTATTTTCTTCCCGTCTTTCCAGACCGTCTCACCCAGCCTGCCTGATTCAGAGTTATGTTAAAGAATTTTCTTGTTGCTGTGGTGTCTTTCTTGCTCTGTGCTTTGTACACTGTACTGACTGCTTGCATGCAGCTCTATTTTTTCTGTACCACCATGTTCACTCTTCATTAATTCCACCTTTACAGCTTTTACTACTGATTATGCGACCATAAGCGAGTATTAAAGAAACAGTATTTTGTATCTAGATATATTCTGCAACCTTGTTTGACATATTATTTGACAAAGGCCATGACTATTCATCATGTCAATGCTCAGTGAATATGCCATAATGTAGAGATCATTACAGAAACTAACAATTGCTAATGCAGATGCTAATTTAATAATGTGAAGTCAAATCTTTGATACAGGTTAGTAGCAGTTTCTTCACACATATTTAAAATAAATCTATTGCTTAGGAAAAGTACTTTCAATAAGCTCATAAATGGTTTCTTCTTTAGTCCTTTCAGTCAGTGTAAAGCTTGTTCGCTGCTGAATTAAGATTTACATTTATGGCTGGTAAATGTACTGTCTTTGATAAAATCAATATTCTCAAGGTCTGATTCCTATTGTTTGTTTTTTAATATGTCATACTTCTAGAGTCTGGAAGCTTGGGGAATTACATGATATAGTTGTTTAGAAGTTTTCCATTGGGCTGAAATTTTACATTTTGAATGACATTCACAGAATATCTTCTTTTACACATCATACTGTAGGGAGCCTGATTTAGCAGGGGGTTGAAGTAAATGGTCCCCAGAGCTACATCCCTAGCCTTATGATTCTGTGATGTTCTAATTTCTTCATTTTAAATGCTAAAGTATTTCTCTAAAGTGAAAATAAGAATTTTTATCTGTGTTCAGCATCTGATGCTTTAAGAAAATGCCACATACATAGAAAAAAATTCACTGTAGAAGGAATGAGAGATGTCAATAATACGTTCATAATAAATACGTAATAACTGTTCTTCCAACTATAAGTGGTAGCTGGTATCAAAAGTTCATGGCTGGCATTACAGAAGAAAGCCTGAAATACTCTATTGTCTGTTTTGCTGGCAGCAGCAAATACATTTCTGTTGCCTGGCCAATGATTGGAAGAACTGGGGTTTTGTGACTGATCCAGAAGATACCATTTTTGACATGTGTTAGGAAACACAAAATACTCTGGAGAGTCTTTGTGCAACATATTAAGCACAGCCAGCTCTAGACTAGTTAGCTTGTCAAGGGAGGTAGCACTGGATATAGTTGTTTTATGTTAGCAGAAATGCATTCCAGTGCTAGTTTACTGACATAATTGTTGGTTTGTTTGGTTACACTTAGTACATTCTTTGGTTTCTCTACACATCTCTTTGTTCCAGCTGGAAGCACGAGCATTTTGGGAACTAGAAATAATATATATATATCAATTTTGCATTAGGCTGCAGAGACAAATTACTGTCTTGTGCTGGGGAATACAAATCTTGAAGAGATCTTGGCTTTGGACACAGCTTACCTAGAGGCTGCATACATGGACACAGAAAAGCCACTTATAACTCAGCCTTTAAGAGGTGACAAGAACCTGCAGCTCTCATGGGAATGTTGCCATTAATCTCTGTTCAACGGCTGCTTTCATGAAAAGAATTCTGAATTCATGCAGTCATTCTGGCTTAAAGATCTACCTTGAGAGAGCTCAGCACCTACTGTAAGAGTAGATTATATATGAGACACATGGAGGAAGAACACCAGAGACATATTCACAGGTATGTGAGGAAGAAGGAAGTTTAACAGTTAGCATACCTGTCATACCTCAGAAAACTGATAGCTCTCTCTGGTGACACAGATTTTGGGATGAGGACATGGTAGTGGATTTCACTATCATGATCTATCTTCACTGGACTTCACTATCTTGATCTTGACTTCAGTAAGGTTTATGTCACTAATTTTCCACAATACAGTACACAACTTAGGATGCAAACCCTGGGATGACTGGATGGTTGGTCTCAGGGAATTGATACCAGTGAATTAGCATGTAGGGGCCTATACCATGATGTTTGGTGTTTATAATCTCTCTAAGTGACTGGCAGAAAGTGTGAAAGCACATGCTCCTCAGGCTGTCAGGTGACATCAGACTGGGTGAACCAGTCAATGTGTTTGTATTGTGGTTTAAACCAGAAGGCAACTAATCAGCAAGCAGCTGTTCTTACTTCACTCCCTCTCCCAGTGGAATGGAGGAGACATTTAAAAGAAAAAAAAAAAAGGAAAAAAAACAAAGGAAAGGAAAGGGAAAGGGAAAGGGAAAGGGAAGGGAAGGGAAGGGAAGGGAAGGGAAGGGAAGGGAAGGGAAGGGAAGGGAAGGGAAGGGAAGGGAAGGGAAGGGAAGGGAAGGGAAGGGAAGGGAAGGGAAGGGAAGGGAAGGGAAGGGAAGGGAAGGGAAGGGAAAAAAGGAGAGGAGAGGAGAGGAGAGGAGAGGAGAGGAGAGGAGAGGAGAGGAGAGGAGAGGAGAGGAGAGGAGAGGAGAGGAGAGGAGAGGAGAGGAGAGGAGAGGAGAGGAGAGGAGAGGAGAGGAGAGGAGAGGAGAGGAAGGAGAGGAGAGGAGAAAGGAGAGGAGAGGAGAAAGGAGAGGAAAGGAGAAAGGAGAGGAAAGGAGAGGAAGGAAGTAGAATTCATAGGTTATGATAAAAACTATTTACTAAGAAAGTAAAGACAAATGTAATTATATATATATATGTCTAAATACATACTATGTATATATGTATATTTATATATCTACATGTATATACAGGTGATGCAAAAGCAATTGCTCACCACCTGCCAACTGGTGTTCATAAATGCCCCAAGCAGCATCCACCCCCCGGCCAACTCCCTCGAGTTTTGTTGTTCAGCATGACACCATATGGAATAGAATATCCCTTTGGCCAGTGTAGGTCAACAGACCATGCTCTGTCCCCTCCAAGCTCTGTATATACTATCCAGTCCCTCACTGTCAGGGTAGTGTGAACAGCAGAAATGTTGTTGGCCCTGCATAGGCACTGCTTAGCAGTGACTAAAACATCAGTGTGTGATCAGCATTGTTTTTCTGCTTAAGCCAAAACAGGGCATCATACCAGATACTGGGAAGACAAACCACTCTGTCCCAGTTGAAACTAGGACAGCTTGAGATAAAACCTGCCATCCAGAGGGACTTGAGCAGGCTGGAGGAATGGCTCTTTGGCATTTCTGTACAGATAAACACTAAGCCCTGCTACTGGGAAGGCAGAGCCCCAGGCAGTTGTCCAGGCTGGGCAAAAAAACAGTCTCCTGAGGAACAGTCAGCTGCACAAGAGCCACCCTGCGGCTGGCAGCAGTGAAAGCTAGCAGGATTTGGCACTGCTTGAGCTGCAACTGCTGAAACATGTATTTGTTCTCTGATTAGAAGTCATTTGTTTACACTGGAACAAGTACTTCTCATTTCTTTACATTTACTTAAATGTATATCTATCTGGTTTGTGACTCCTTGTTTGAGTTTGGAGGAGCAAAAATCATATTTTCCTGATTTAAACAATGGAGTAAAATAGTCTGGTTTTCCATAATCACATATTTTTGAAAGATGATAAATGCTTCTTTTTTCACTTATGTCTTTGGAATGGAGACCACATATGCAGCAGCCTGAGCCCCAGGTCAGGAGGCTTGTGGTACTGATGCCCCTCTGAGGAAGAACAGAGCAAGCTGTGACAGCTGGGACTCCATCAGTCAAATACAGTTACAGGGAGAAGAGGCTGAATGCTGGAACCACAGTACATTTGGATAGAAGGGAAACAAAGAGTGATGCAGGTGAGATGACAGATAACAAGAGAGATCTCAGTGGGACCTAAAAGCCCATAATTGGCTTCTCACAGAGGAAGAAATTTGAAGGTTCCTCTTTCCCTTCCTCAGGTACTGGCCTTACCGTACTCAGACTGACCTCTACCAATGACATTTTTGAGTAATTTTTTTACTTTTATTGAAAAAAATGCTACTCTGGTAAATATGAAGATATTAGGAAATCTTTTTATTTTGTGTAGCTGACGTCTGCAGCCTTGACCATAAACTTACTTGTAAACTTTAATCCTATAATAGGTTGTACAGTCCAGCAGCAGAATCTGAATACAATCTGGAACAAACTGGGAGTATTTGAACATTGATCCAAATGAGACCAAAAATAGCTTTGAAAAAATCCTGAAGGTTGACCGGAGTAATGAAATTCCTTCTCTTGACAATCTGTAAACATGGAGAGTAATAGTAAAGTATTTCATTGTCTTCTTTTTAGCTTATTCTCCAATATGTACATCAGTTGAAGTCAGGAATAAGCTCTATGCAGAACCTAGTCTTGAACTGTATTGATTTTCCTTTCCTGGTTAATTATTATTTACATATGATTGCAAAAATCAGACATTGAATTTTGGGAACTATTTAATTTTAGTTTACTTACTGGAGTATAAAATGCCAAAACAGTGCACTTAAGATTTTCTTATTAAAGTATGGTTGCCTAGGAAAACATATTCTCTCTGGAGGCTTTATCTGGATTAGAATGGAGATGTGAGTGTTGCCAAAATGCAATTTAGGTGTCTGGACAAGGGTGAACATGCTGTTGAGACACAGAAAAATAACAGTTGGGAAAGCATACAAGTAATGCAGTATATTACACTGTAACCAGCTTTCACTTCCAGAGCATCAAGTTTAATTTAACCCCTACATTTTCATGCTTCATAGAGGTTGGTTATTTTTCTTAAGTGCTACTGTTTTGGAAATAGCATAGGACAAGAAGACAGGGAAAATAAATTTGAGTGCAACATTTCTGTTACAGTAATTGTATTTTGAAATTAACAGATATGCAGAAAAGATGCCAAGACTGGCAGAGACAACATATAACTGGAATACACTGGAAGAAATAATGGGGAAATTTGAAGATATGAAATTTCTATGAATACAAAAATTCCAAATTAACTTCCACACAAGAAAGTGTAAATCTGTGTACCTTGAGGTTTTTTTCTGACAAGAAAGACTGTATTTGCCTCTGCTTTACTAAAAGTCAGCTAGAGCAATTTTGATTAAGAAAGGCTGGGAAGTGTCACGGAGTTAATGGCATCCTCAGAGCCAGGGCATATCAGTTAGATTTAACTCCCCTGTGGAAAGTAGTTCATAAATAAATTCTCAAGCTCTCCTGACAAAACATTTTCTGAGAAATGTAAAATTATAGGAGAATGGTGGCAGTAAAATTTATACAAGAAGCATTAAAAAGAACTTTATTAACATAAACAAGTCGAGTATCCTAATCCTCTTCAGAACTCCTAAGCGTCTAAATAAGATGAACTCTGGAAAAGAAAGTTATCTTGCATATAATTTAGCATTACGAGAGACCTTGTCAACAGTACTCTCTCTGGGTAAATCAAAATTGTTTGTACAACCTCTACTGTTGTAATGACGTTATGACAAAGGATGAAATTCATTGCAGGTTTGGATGAAAAAAAAAGTTGTACATGGAAAGGGTTAACTTTTTTACGCTAACACAGATCCTCAATTATTTATCATATTTCATGAAATTTGAAGGCCATTAAATGAAGGCAGCTGCACTGGCTCCTGTGTCAGGTTACTGTCTGACACCCAAATAACACATGAAGACCACTTCATGTCTTTGCCACCATGCATCTATGCCTGGTGAAAGCTGTTAGTAACTGTTGTTTTTTTCCTTGCTGAATGCTCGTAGGTGACTTCAAACAGTCCTGGTAGTACAGAATCAATATCTTAGCGCCAGCAGCTGCAGCAAAACTATTACCATTATTGTGTTTACCCTTGGTCAGGTTACACTCTTTCCTCCCAAAGCAACTAAAAATTCCAGCAAGTGCACACAGCCTCTCTTTGGCAAGCTCTCTCTGTCATCTACAGGTATCATGCATGTTTCATTTTCTCTTTCCTCAAGGGAGGCTGCTATGGTTAAGAAATAAAATGAGATAAAAAGAAGCAGAGAGAGAAGAAAAGTTGCCTGTTTTTTAATTAAATGACACCAGGATGCTGTTTCAAAACCCCAATGATTGGCACTCTGAGCTGCTAAAATCAGGAAAGAATAAGCCAATAGGAGAAATGGAGCATAAAAAACTTTGGCTTTACTATGACAGTAAACAAAATACCTCTCTCATTATTTTCTCCTCTAAAAAAAACCATACACATTCAAGCTTGTGCACAGTATGCAGAAGACAGAACCATAAAGAGGTATGATTTTATACAGATGCATTTAGCCTACCCTTTAATTAATCAAGTGAATGCTTCATTTTTACTTCAACTCATTCAGTGTTTCTGGCTTTGTTGTGTCATTAAATATGACATTTCCACATTTGGAAAAAAATGTCAAGCTATAATGATACACCTACTGCAGTGTACTGCCTCTACTAAACAGAAATCATGATTGACTGACAGCTTGGGGCTCAGAAGGAATAATGTTCAGTAAATAGGAAATATATAACTTTCATTAGTGGCTTTAAAATATTTTCAAAAAAAGTAAACTTTTTTTTTTTTTAAAGTCTTCTTTTAAACTTATGAACTACTAATCTACCTTTTCTCTGTTTCTTGGCATCTCTACCTTTTTTTTTTTTTTTTTTTTTTTTCCCCAGCCTATACATGCCACCTTTTGTTCGCTACAAACAAAACGCTAAAACAACTCATTTACCAGAGATTGGCTCAAGTAAAAGAGCTGTGCCACTTTCCAGGACACGTATTAATCATGGGTCTATTCTTAAAGATCTGTTCATGTTACACCTTTTGAGTACAAATAGTTGATAGGAAGGTATGGATAGGGTAATTTTATAAATTTCAGGAAGGAAGAGACTATTATCATTGCCCCTAGCTCATTGCTATTACAACTCCTTCCATAGGACTTTAATTCCTGATATATTTGGGATTTCTTTACTACTATTTTTTTTATAACTAGCAGGAAAGAAAACCCTAAGCAAAACAGCAGTGTGGGTAGTGATTCAAATGGTCGATCGGGATTGGAACGTAGATTGTACAGGGTAAGATATCTTTGTTTAGACAACTAGGTCTCTGTTCAATTACAAGAATAAATTAGACATCAGAAATGTGTACCCTTAAATGTGAATGTTCTTCATTGGTTGATGATAATACAGGGCCAAAATTAGAGATTGAGTTCTCTGCTAATGAAAGCATGATTAAAGACAAGAAATGCTGCCAACAAAAAGCCACTGCTTTCAGTTGCTGCTTGTTGAGCAACAGTTTCTACAAAGCCTATTTAATTTGCAAAGTCTTTTAAGAGAATACATCTAGGAAATGACAGTATTCCTTAAAATTGGAATTGAATTTCAAGAATCTCCATGATTTTTAAAACTAAGGTCATATGTAAAAAAAATTAAAAACCATTCAATTTTTAATTTTTTTATCAAGAATTTTTATTAAAATTTGAAACTCACATAGCACTTCAAAATTACAGTTTACACTTTAAAAGAAAAAAGTAATTTCTATGTCATCGTAGCATACATTGTTTAGAAAATACCAAGGAAGGATTTATTCTTTCATTTTTATTTCACAAATCTGTTAAACAATTTTTTTGGTAAAGAGATTTCTGTTTTGATGACCTGATGATTTTTAAACACCTTTTTAACTGAAAAACTCCTTCTCAGTTCTGACAGTGACACTGTTTCCAATAGCTGAATTCAGTTGCCTCCTTAGCTCCCCCTGCTCTGATCCTCTGAGGTTATCATGAGCTGTTCCACCTCAGTGAGGTGCTGGAGTGGGTAGGGGTGGCCTTTTCTTCACCCTCTGCTCTTTGTGCCTTGTATCCCTGGCAGCATTAATACATTCACTCCTCTGTATTTTTGCAAAGCAGTAGCAGTAGAAGAGTCAGGTTCCTAATTCAAGAAAAAAATGACTCCTTTGAAAGACAAGGTCCAGATCTGAGCTGACAGTTAGGAAGCATTTGCAAGTGCATAAAGATTGGCCAAAGGAATTCAAGGTGCTTGATCATAAAGTAGGATTTCGTGGTTGCTTCAGCAGTGCTGGGAATTCAGGGACTAGTGCTGTATCAGTGCCCTGAGTAGCTCAGAGGGAGGATCCAAGCAAGATGTGCTGTGCAGATCCTGAGACGTTAACCTGCCGGAAGTCTTCTGTTTGCAATTTATGATGCTTCTGAGAAATAAAAGTATTTGCCCCTAATTTTATTGCTATACACAACAGTTAGAAGCATGCAACTCATAATCCTTTCTGTGGAGACTTTTTTTTTTTTTTTTTTTTTCTTGTCTACTGAGATTTGTCTGAGAAGATCTAGTAACATCTCTTGGCACAATCTCCAAGACCTGTTTAGCATTATCACTGGACAAACATACTTTTAAGAAAGAACATTTCATAGGCAACCATGAGCCATCACTTACAACATTGCTATTTATTGTACAATTGAGTTTATGTCAGGTTTAGCTAAACGAACAACCCAACTTCACCAAGAGTTCATCTCGAGCATTAATTTATTCTTTGCCAATTTTTTTTTTAAAGTTTATACTAAACGTGCATCCATGTTTGCATTGCCTGATTCTCCTCAATGACGTGGGTCATTCTGCATCACGTAAAGAAAAAAAAAAAATGAATTGTCACCTTCAGTCTCAGTAGATAATTTCTCATAAAGAAACAAACAGAAAAAACTCTTTCATATTTTTGTTCAGAAAGAAGGCAGGGAGTATCCAAAATATCAGAAGTTTCCTCTGTGGTATACTGGGGCAAATTTTACAGATTCACAGGGCTGGTTTCTGCCTCCTACATTTGAAAAAATCTGAATGGAAACAGTGCAGTCTATGAGTCTTTTCAGTATATAGTCTGATAAGCTATCTTTCTATCTTTGTTGAGAGACTTCTGTATTAGTATACACTCAACCACAATAAATATAGCATTTATCATAATATCACAGAGTAATTCCAGTGGCTGCAGACATGAAGAAATCTATTCTGTTGGAAGAAGAAATTGTCAGTGCAGTATGAAAGGAGTTCAGAAAGAAAATGTATGTCATTGTAAACACTGCTTTCTCTGAGATTATGTATTGTGTGATCTTCTTGAGACACGTGAAAAGATGGGACTAAATGCAACCATTATAACCTACTAAATAACATATCTCTCTTAAAACTTTTATATAATTCATTCAGCCCTTAGAAATCTCATAAAAATTTATATATTATATATATTGTTATTAGAGAGAGGGAGAGAGAGAGAGGGAGAGAGAGAGAGTTATGTGTATTTTTAAATTAAGCCTCATAGTCAAACGTGTTCTAGTTAGAAATCTCATGTTTCTTCTCTGGAGTACCTTAAAGAAAAGGAAACTGGAGGAGAATACCATAGGAGTCTGGAGTCTTTGGTCAATATAAAACTTTTCCATAGCTTTATATTTCTGAAGACTGGGGCACTTCTTTTACAATATAATCCTGGACTCCAAACAAAAATAAATGAAATAATTTGAAAAAAGCAAATATGTACAGTCATTATTTCTGTATGCCATTATACTGCCTAGGGAGTAGTCCTAAACTGGTAGTGGAATTATTCAAGAAGTCTACTTCTTTTAAAGACATTATGGATCTTTGAACAATGAAATAGCAGTCATTGTCCAATAGGATTAGTGATATAATTTTTGAGATTATTCATAGATTAGTTAATAAACATTTTGCTAAACTTAGGGTAGTAAAACCAATAGTTCTTTTCCATTTCACAAATTCTCTGTGAAATACATCAATAGCTTTGTTTTTGTTCTCCTGGTACTGAAAAATGAAGCAGAGCCTGAATTCATCCATAGCTCTTTAATTCACTGTAATTGTTTCAACTGTTTATTTGAGACGTGGACTCCAACCTCCTTTGAGATGGCTTCTGATTATTTCCAAGCAAGGAGACTCCACAATCCCTCTGGAGAAGATTCACATCACTGATTGCAGAATATTTGTGGCTTGTTTTCTTTCTGTCTTTCCTTTTTCTTGTAGCGCTACTGCCATCCATAAACTCTAACTGCTTTTGCAGAAGGCAATATTGGTACAATTTGATTGACTCTGCAGTCATTTTGGGAATACATGGGTAGATGGAAATCTTAGCATGATACATGCTTTGGCCTTCTTATCCACTAAGAAATTACTTCTTGTTTTAAATGCTATGATCTGAAATTCAACTCTGGAGTTCTAGAATTCCCTAAGCCCAGGGCTCTCCATGTTTCTGTATCCAGTCAATGTAGATGCCTGCATAGGCTTCATCAACCTCCTAAAATACAACATAGACATATCTTCAGAGTCAAAGGTAGAAATAGCAGGCTCCCAACTTCTGATTTAACATCTAATATTGTACCTCTCTCAGAAAAGGCATTGTACAAAATCATATGCTTAGTGTGTACACATTGCACTACCTTACCATTAAAGTAAATGTAAGAAAATAAATTTTCTTGGGCACATGATCAGATTTAAGAGAATCACCGCTGTCATAACATCTAGAAGTTGAAGAAATTAAATATAATGCTAATTTTTACTCAACACATGCACTTAGGGAAAACTGGTAACAGATAATTAAAAAAACAAAACAAAACAAAACAAACTATATGTCTAGTACTTTTAAAATAAAAGCAATTTATGTTTACAAACAAGTAAAATAAACTTTCAGAATGAATTTTTGGCCTTCATCTTCTCTCATCATCTCAACCTTTCAAGTGATTTTATTCACTCATGTGGAAAAGAAGAGCTGGAAAAACACATGGACTATGAAATTTTTAGAGCAGGAGAAGTGCTTTCCATAGAATGGGAAGTCTAGGCTGTTCAGTGAATAAACTTGCATCTGTTGCAACAGTTTTTTTACACTTATGGTAAAAGTTGCTACCACCAATTCTTTTGACCGATTATCTTATAAATGTCCGTATTACATATATTTTATAAATGGAGAAATGCCATAAGCTTGCCAAAGAACCCAAGTGTATCATTAGGCCTGTCTTTTCTTTGAGAAGAAAGTACCTATTCACTCTCAGTGTTCCCTCGACTATCATTAATGATCTTCCATGGAGAAACTGCAATTTCCAGCTCCCTCTGATGGTCCATTTCAGAATGATATAATCATAACTTCCCATTTAGGCACACTATTCTATCTGTAATTTTTTCATAAGTAATTCTTGGATAAGAATATTGTGGCTCTGTTCCTTTACTTCCCTTTTCTTTTTTGAGAGTATTTGTGAGAAAATTTTTTAACTTTGGTACATGACTCTCCAGCCAGCCACTAGTAGATTTCTAATACTTTATGTTCTTAAAATTGCAAATTAGCATTCTAAGGCTTTCTCTTTCCAGGTTTCCATAGCAACCCTTGTACAGCTTATTCATTAGAAAGAGTTCTGTTTAATTGATCTCCTAATGTATTGCTTAATAGTAACTGTTAAGCAGTCTTTTGTTTCCAGGTCATATTTAGGGTTCACATATTTGCATAAAAGCATTTCATTAGCTGAAACCAATCATTATTAGTAATTTTCTTTTTTTAGTTTAAAATAACTAAACCCTCATTGAGATTTTCTGAATAGCAAATATTTATATCTTGCTGAATGGGTTTTCTCTGTGAGCCTGGGTGCTTTGTTTCTCTGAGCAGCAAGAAAATTACAGAGCTTCAAAATGTTAATCAGAGAAGACAAAAAGAAAGTGGGGTTTTTTTCAATTGAAATGTAAATGCACAGTGACGATAACTATAGACCACAGGCAATATTTGATGACAAAGTTGTAATGGATAAATATCCTTTAAAAATCACAGTAATGCACTGCCTAAGTTGAATACACTGGATTTTTTTTTTTCTATTATGTATAATAGTGATTTTCTGATATCTCTTGGACATGGAAATTAAATACATGAAATAAATAACTTTTTTTTTTTTTTGGTAATTTTGTGTCGTCCAAAACACTTCTCACTAAAGTAGTCATCTAAGGTGAATATTTTTGTAGTGAGATGTTATTATTTCATTTGGTTCTGCATGAATTGCAAGCAGATTTTCAGCTGACTTGAATACATTAAAAAACTCACCCAGAGACTTCTGATTCTGTTCAGTTATGAAAATAGAAAAATTGCTTTCAGTAAGAACAATTATTCAAATTCTTGCTGTGTAAAAACTGCTGTAGAAGACAAAGAATATCTTATCCTTAACCTCATCAAAAAGAGCTAATCCACCAAACTTTCTGAAGCTTGTATGCAACTCACTCCATATAGCTAGACTCATTTTAGGTAAGCTATGATTCTGGTTCACACAGTCACTTGATTGAAAATCTGGATATTCTAAAACAATCTTTTAAGTGTCTTTCTGGTTTTTGTTTTATTTTGTTTTGTTTTGGGGGAAGGGGTAGGGGAGATAGGAAGGGGAGGTTCTTAGATTTGATGATTTTCAAGGTTTACTCACAAACATAAGAATTTAAAATCCAATTCCTCCCCTCTCTTTTCCTCCCCTCCCCTCCCCTCCCCTCCCCTCTCTTCCCCTCCCCTCCCCTCCCCTCCCCTCTCTTCTCCTTTCCTCTCCTCTCCTCTCCTCTCCTCTCCTCTCCTCTCCTCTCCTCTCCTCTCCTCTCCTCTCCTCTCCTCTCCTCTCCTCTCCTCTCCTCTCCTCTCCTCTCCTCTCCTCTCCTCTCCTCTCCTCTCCTCTCCTCTCCTCTCCTCTCCTCTCCTCTCCTCTCCTCTCCTCTCCTCTCCTCTCCTCTCCTCTCCTCTCCTCTCCTCTTTTCTTGCTTTGTTTTCTGTTTCTTAGGAGATCCATCACTACTGGAGATCTACTTCTGAACTCCAAATAACACTGGTACAGTCATGGTGACTATATCTCTTGCTTGCTTCCTACAAAGACTCCCTTCTTTTATTTCTTATCTTCCCTTCTCCATCTCCCTAAATGACTAAGATTTGTAATAAACTGGTCTGGCTAACATTAGACCCACTGTGTCTTAGTCTCACCACTGGGTATACATATAATAAAAGAACCTTCTCTCTGTCCTATAAATTGGACCAAGACACCAAGATACTTGCTAAAGACTAAGGACCACCTTATTTTGAAGTGATCAGGGGCATCGTAAAACTATGCTGTACAAATAGGATTGTTGCACTCATTCTGTTTGGGTGCTAAATATAGAAAAGTGAGAAAAAAAAAATATTAACATTTAGGTATTTTGAAATATATGCTTAGACACATATAAGTCAAAGATTTTCATTTTTTTTTCTGCTAATGGTTATATCACTTCATCAAATTTTTCGTAGGAGATAGTTTCAGTGATGGCAGTCCCATACAAAAAGCATTTTTTTTTTTCATTAATATTTTACATTACACTACTTCTCTGACTTTGATCTTTTTTCCTTGCTGTTTGAAAGACTTCAAGTGTATTGGTAGAGTAATAACCTTACAGTCTTCAAGGATGCCCACCTGTTCTTAGTTTTAGAAATCTTTCTGAAATGAGCCCTAAAAGTAATATACCAGCTACTACAGTACAATCAAACATATTGAACAAACAAAACCAGTGGTTTCAAGGTGGTTATACTTGCTTAATCATGTTGTTTTCCTGAACAAAGAGGGAGAGACATAAGAAAAAATGCAGCACAAAGGAGTCAAAGATACAGGCTCTTCTTAATGCCTTTCTCCAAATAGCACTTTTGATCAACTGGTGTGTGTGTACTCTAAGATGTCTCAGTAATTTCAAGACTTGTTGGGTAGAACAAGAAGGAAGTAATTTGCCCTTGAGTACTATTCCTTTCTTGAAATTCCTCTGCATTTTGAAGTTCAGCAAATGCTTTTGTTTTGTTTTATGAAACAAAGAATGTGTGTGAGAGGAGTAGATCTGTAGCATTAATTTTCTTGGTCATTAATACTTGTGAAAATGAAGACATACTCAACTCTTAGCAGCAGCAGATCATGGAAGCTATTGCAAACATCCAACTTGCCCACACTTAAAAATTTTCATTTCAGGGGCCACTGTGAAAATAAGGCTGAATAGCACAACACTACAATATATCACAATGCTACTCAGAGAGAAGCTTATTTATTTATGGCCTTTTTAGTTCTTTTGAGATATTTTCCTACATGTCAGGCTTCATCACTATAGTGAACCCATGTCTCATGTGTAGTAGCCTATACAAATTATCTTCCATTCTCAGTTAATGAAAAATGTGACACCTACTGAGATCCATTGGCAACTAGCTCACAAGTAATGGGAGGTGCCCCTGGAATTAGATGATCTTAAAGGTCCCCTCCAACTCAAAACATTATATATCAGTAATCTTATATATTAGGAGATCTAAATGCAACTGAGTACCACAGGCAGTCTTTAGAACAAGAGTTTTAAAGATAATAAAAAGTCTTTTGCATATTGGCAGCAGCTTAATAGAATCACAGAATCATAGAATTGGTCAGGTTGGAAAAGACATTAAAGATCATCAAGTCCAACCACAACCTAACCATACTACACTAACTCTAACAACCCTCTGCTAAATCATGTCCCTGAGCTCCGCATCCAAACAGTTTTTAAACACATCCAGGATGGATGGTGACTCAACCACCTCCCTGAGGAGCCTATTCCAGTGCTTAACAACCCTTTCTGTAAAGAGGTTTCCTGATATCCAATCTAAACTTACCCTGGCACAACTTGAGGCCATTTCACCTCGCCCTGTCACCTGTCACCAGTGAGAAGAGACCAGCCCTGCTCTCACTGTAATCAACTTTCAGGGAATGGAAGAGAGCAATAAGGTCTCCCCTCAACCTCCTTTTCCCCAGACTAAACAGCCCCAGTTCCTTCAGTCTCTCCTCATAGGGCATATTCTTCAAGCCCTTCACAAGCCTTGTTGCCCTTCTTTGGACCTGCTCCAGTACCCTCAATGTCCTTTCTGTACTGAGGTGCCCAAAACTGAACACAGTACTCGAGGTGAGGCCTCATTAATGTCGAGTACAGGGGCAGGATGACTTCCCTAGTCCTGCTCCCCACACCATTCCTGATACAAGCCAGGATGCCATTGGCCTTCTTGGCCACCTGGGCACACTGCTAGCTCATATTCAGCTGACTGTCCATCTGTCCATCAGTACACCAAGATCCCTTTCCATCAGGCAGCTTTCCAGCCACTCTTCCCCAAGCCTGTAGGGTTGCCTGGGATTGTTGCGACCAAATGCAGGACCTGACACTTGGCCCTATTGAAACTCATACAGTTTACCTTGGCCCATCGATCCAGTCTATCCAGGTCCCTCTGTAGTGCCTTTCTCCCCTCAGGCAGATCAACACTCCCTCCCAACTTGGTGTCATCTACAACTTGCTGAGGGTGCACTCAGTCCCCTCATCAAGATCATTAATAAAGATGTTAAATATAAGTGGCCCCAGTACTGAGCCCTGGGGAACACTGCTCGTGACTGGCAGCCATCTGGATTTAACTCCATTGACTGTAACTCGTTGGGCCCTGTCATCCAGCCAGTGTTTCACCCAGTGGAGCATACACCCATCTAAACTATGTGCAGCCAGCTTCTCTACGAGGGTGTTGTGGGGGGCAGTGTCAAAGGCCTTACTGAAGTCCCTAAAGCCAGAAAGTCCAGTAAGCCAGATGTCTCCCATGCTGGGGTCCATGTCTTTCTTGATACTGCCAGAGAAACTACCCAGGACTTAGTTTTCCAGTAAAGGATTTCCAGTACAACATCCTTGTGCACATAGAGATTTCTTCAAATTTGAGCACCTTTTATTTTAATCTGTTATAATTTTTCATTACATGTAAATACTTAGTGTATGCATATTACACTTGTAACATTTGCTGTCATTATTTCTGCTTCTTCACTTTTTAAGCCCTTGAAATATAGGAATACATAAAGAAAAACATATTATGAAACACAATACAATAGAGGACAAACTGAAATGGAGAGTCTATGCCATAGTATTCATTTTCCTGTGAAGAACACCCTCTCATCATACTCACTATACTCATCTTACATCATTATCTGCTGTCTTTTCCTTATATTTCTAGGAACTAGTCCCAGCTCTGATCCTTATTTCTGTCTGGCAATATTGAGACTGTTGCTCTAATAACACTTTCTATATGGAATCAAAATTGATCAAAGCCTCAGAGTTGCAGTGCTGTCTTGGGTTCCACTTTGATAACAATATTTGTCTTCTGCTTTCCTCGTTTGGTAAGTAAACATTGTTCTTCATGAAAAGGACACAGAAGAACAACCTGAGCATCTTCCATTAAAAGCACTCTATTTATTTCTCCTCATTCACAATGCAATACCATGTACATATTCTAGAGAGCATTCACTCTATTTAGGTGACTTTGACATGCTGTTATGATTGGTGTATCATCAGACTGAAGCTTCAAAAGAGATACATTTAGAATAAACAAAAGATAGAACTTCTTTAAGTAGCAAGCCTAAAATTAGAAAATATCTGTCAGTGGATATTAGAGCAACGTTTGCTCTAAGTTTGGCCAGAGAGCCATTCAGACATTTTTTGCTACTCTCTTCTTTCTTTCTTTCTTTCTTTTTTTTTTTTTTCTGGCACAAAATAAATGGATGGAAAACATGAAAGGGCATCAAGGAAACTGCTAGTTTGTACAAAGTTGCTGTCTTACAAAAAAAGTGAAATTTATCAGCTGCGGTTATTTTCCAAAATGCCTCTCAAATTATTACCTTAATTGCATTGCTGGCAGAGTATGCAGTTTTTATTAATCAATAAGACAATGATCCACACAATGGGACAAGCAGCCACTAATCATTATCTCATCATCAATCTCTAAATCTGTTTCCCATTATTAAAATCCGCAATACTCTGCAGGTTCCCCAACAATAATATTTTACAACTACAGCGTGTGTCACATCATAACTGTTTTCACTGTGGACAGTGGTTTAATTTCAGTGCTAGCTATATCACTCTGATCTCTTCCATATTCAGTATGGAAGGTATAATGGGCCCGTAATGACAGCACCATGGCTTTCCCAGCAGAGGTCACAGATGTTTAAAGCTATATGTATGTCCTGATGCACAGATACTGCTCCTAGGTGGGGGAAGAAGGTGAGGAAGGTGGCTGGTGTTTTCCATTAAAACTGGCAGAGGCTGAAGTGGTGTGTCCTAGCTCAGGTGCCCTTGAGTGATATGTGGTGTGTATGGAGAACCTCCCAGAAGGTCAGGTTGTGTGTGCCCATAAGGTATCAGAAAAGCTGATGGGAGGCCTCATGGTGGCTGCTGCTTCTCCAAGGGACTGGATAGGCAACACTGAGCTCTGCTCTCTGGTGGCAGTGAGAGGGCCTGAGGGAACAGCATGGGGCTGTGTGAGGAGGATCAGGGGGGTGCCAGAGAAAGGTTCTTCACTAAACAGTGGTCATGCACTGAAACAGTCTCCCCAGGGCAGTGGTCATGGCCCCTGGCTACCATTTCAAGTGTTTGCACAGCATTCTCAGAAAAATGGTTTGACGTTTGGGTGGTACTGTGTGACTCCAGAAGTGGGACACAATGATTTTTGTGGGTCTCTTGCAGCTTTGGATGTACTGTGATGTCTGTCCTACCCCATAAATGCTGGGTCTGCTGGAAGTCTGAGGGTTGCTGGTGTGCGTGAATTTTGATGTGGGGAGCAAACATGCAGTCTGCTTGCTACCAGCTTGGACTGCCGTGGCAGTCCATGACCTTCTGTATTGGCTTTGCTGTATTTCCCATGGAACAGGGAGGATATGTGACCTCTTAACATCAAACATATTCATGCACATAAATGCTTTGGCATTTGAATTCATTTAGCAGCAGACTGCCATTTTGATCTCAAACCACAACAGCCTCCCAGCTGAAGCTTACCAAGAAGTCCTTCTTCTTTTCAAAGACAAACAGTACTAATCTAACTGCAACACAACAACATATTAAGAATGTATCTCATCCTTCCAGCCTTCTGGTTCTTTAGCAGCATACAAGGAAAGTCCATTTTTGATGTTCCTGTAAAGGTAACCAAAGAGAGAAGAACCCTCTCTAGGGAAAGAAGGTGGCCTCCTGACCAAAGTGAGTACAGCTGTGACTTCTAGTAAAAAAAGCCTGTGGGGTGTGAGTTGCAGTTTACATTTCAGAGTTATTATTCTCACAGGTTTTTCATTATGTACTACCATGAAACTTGGTCCTTGGATACCAAAGCTTACTTAGCAGTTACAGTCCAGCATATTATTTTAATAAACAGGATTTTTTTTGCTTCTTCTTGAAAGTAGAAAATAAATATACCTAATGAAATAATTAAGTAACCATAATAGTGTTTTAAATTCTGTGATACACTATGATAAAGTAGTGGTGCTACCAAACTTAACAGGGAAATAAAAAACAAAAATAAAAAACAAAAAATCAGATTGTCAATGAAGAATGAAGGATATGAAAAGACTTGAATCCTTGTTACTTAGAAACATTTTACCTGTCTGGCTATCAGGGAAAAAAACTTCTCACTTCAGTCGTATCAGGACAGGTATCTGTGATTCAGAACAGGTGGAATACAACTGTTGATTAGATTTATTTCTTTAATGAAGGGTATTAATTTCTAGAAAATTGGAAAAGATCCACCAATTGGTTTTGATTAAATGACTACTGATGACAAACCAGTGACGGAACCAGTCCCTGCAAACATACTGTTACAACACATTACTGAAGCCATGAAAAGGCAGAGCTTAAATATCACACAGAGAATAAGCTCAGAAGAAAACATGGAAGCAAACATCTTTGCACCAAAATAATTAACTGGAAACATTTTTTATTGATTTAAAATAATGCTATCACAGCAGTAAGTGGAATCTCAGAAACAGCTATAGATATTTGATTTCTGCCCTTAACACTTGGAACACAACTCCTCTAAATGTATATGTTTTGAACTGTGAGTATCAATTTATGTTCATCCAAAGGAAAGAAAAAAGAAGTGGCATTAAAATAAATGCATGTTTTTGCAAGTACACATGGGTCTGGAGTTAGAAGATAACTGTTCACTGTGTAAGTAGTGCCAAGAAGCTCCATTAATGGGTAAGTATCATAACATATTAGAAAGAGAATTCTACTTTGATAATTTGTTTTCACCATAAATAATTTAGCTGAATTTTCTGAGATTGGACCTTGGTCTGCTCCAGGTGAAAGCATTTCCAGGTGAAAATATTTCCTTTTATTTAGTGGTGGATTTTTGGCCAGTGAGGTCATGTCATCAGCCTAACTCGACAAAGTCCATGTACTGGACATCCAAAGAAAGATGAGGGTCCTGTCAGGAAGACATAAACAAAATCTGAAGCTGCTTCAAAGCCATGGGAAGTCTGATATGGGACTGAGGAAAGACAGAGAAATTGGTGTAATAATTCAGGATTAGGTAGGATGAGACCTTTCTTTCCTAGCAAAACTAACAATCTTTCAAACATGATTAGAATAAATTATTTTATTTCAAGCTTCAATCTGTACACATTGTATTTTTCTTCAGGAGCTCATTAACTAAATATATTTGACTTGATTGTAGGAACAGAGATGGATGATAGCAAGCCGTACACACAATTTTATATAAATAAACATTCAAAGTAAAACTACCAAGTGTTTATAGATGGCCAAATATATCCCAGAACATGTTATTCATATGAACACTTCTCTGTCTCTTAATTTTTTTTTAAGTTTATACTAAGTATAATTCACATTTTTCTTCAATAAAGTTCATGGGCTTCTCTCTTATTCATGTAATAAAACTATTTCCTCAATTTAAAAAGTAGGAAAAAAATGGAAAACCAGTTTAATAAATTAAATATCTGTATTAAAACAGATTAGAAAATACTGCAAATTTAAGGTTGAAAAAAAAAAAAAAGTAGAATG
Source organism: Alectoris magna (assembly GCA_030625065.1). Taxonomy (NCBI): domain Eukaryota; kingdom Metazoa; phylum Chordata; class Aves; order Galliformes; family Phasianidae; genus Alectoris; species Alectoris magna. The sequence continues at coordinate 61,507,240 of CM060564.1, read as the reverse complement.
TGGTATTGAACTGCAATCAATACAGTCCAACTTTGGCTATTAACATCAAGAGGCTGAATACTTTATGTAGTGATGTTTCCATTAAGTTTCACTAATTTATATTTCTAAATTCATTTTTAATGGTTTTGAAATGTCAGTTATATTTGTGGAAAGAATAAAGTCCTGAAAAGATATTAATTTGTTCTTAGAAACTCTTGATGGAAAAAAAATAAAAAATCTTGGAAGATCCTGGATTTCTTGCTCAGTTTAAATTTATTTCCTGATGTTCTTAACTGAAATTTGATTCCCATTAACTAATTATTTAATAATTTATGTTTGATAATGTAGAATACTGAGATGCACATTGGACTTATTCCATACATGTTAGACTTACTGCATTAATGGAGATATTTTGGGAACAGACAAACTCAGTACAAAAAGTTAAAAAATATAATGTACTGATACAGTACATAAGACAATACAAAAATAATTCACAGTGTAGAACTTCTACATAGATAGCATTAGAGTGACCTTTAAAAGAACATTTTTGTAAAAATGCCCATTTTGTTCAAAAAGTAAGAAAGTAAAAAAGAGAGAGAGACAAGGAGAGAGAAGGAGAGAGAGAGAAAGAGAGACAGAAAGACAGAAAGAGACAGAAAGAGAGAGACAGAGAGAGAGAGAGAAGGAAGGAAGGAAGGAAGGAAGGAAGGAAGGAAGGAAGGAAGGAAGGAAGGAAGGAAGGAAGGAAGGAAGGAAGAAAGAAAGAAAGAAGGAAGGAAGGAGGGAAAGAGAAAGAAAGATAGAAAGAAAGAAAGAAAGAAAGAAAGAAAGAAAGAAAGAAAGAAAGAAAGAAAAGAAAGAAAGAAAGAAAGAAAGAAAGAAAGAAGGGAGAAAGGGAGGGAGGGGGGGTGGAAGGAAGGGAGGAAGGTTGGGAGGAAGGAAGGAAAGGGAAGAAAGAAGGAAAGGGAAGAAAGAAGGAAAGAAAGAAGGAAAAGACAAAGATATAATTCCTTACTACCCGTAGCATATTCTGATGGCAACTCATGGAAAAATGAATTCTCATCAGATAGTTGTCTTATGCTGTTACATTAGCATTGATATCTACATAATGATGAAATAGTTAAAGTAAAAAGATTTAACCTCCTTCTCTTCTCCTTCATAATTTATGCTATTGTTAAAAAAATACATATATTTGTCATGGAGTAATGCATTTAAGAAATAGATTGTTTGTGTAAGTGCTCAAGAGCGATATGATCTGATAAAAGGGATTAAAAATGTCTGGTCCTGTACTAATTTATTTCTGTTACTCCATAAGGTGGACTAAGACAAGAAAAGAATAGTATAAGAGTGGACAAGAATTATTTGATGGGTAGGATGACTGTGTTATTAAACATTAAAATGCTAATAAGAGAAGCAATTGTAAGAGTGCAAATTTCTGTGCCTTAGACAATAAATTCAGTAGGCATCACAAAACACAACTGAAGTAATTTGGAGATGTGGAAGATACGTATTCACCTTGCTATTTTTCATGTAAAGAAATAAAGACTGGGACCATATGAAGGGATATATTATATCACCTTGTGCAGAAACATGCAGACATGCCTGAACTTAATAGTCACCATACTGAGTCTCCTATTGGTCACGACCAGTGTAGAATGATGAAACAAATAAGAACATGATAAACAAACCCCCGAATTTTCTTTCTATGAAATTATATTTATCAATTTTTCATGTACCTTTTATCAGTGAATTTATATAATTACATTTTAACTCCATTTATATGAATTTCTGGCATGCAACACAATTGATGTCAATAAGTTCTGTGGTACAATTTTTCAGAGTATAAAAAAATCATTTAAATTTGTTTTAAATCTGTTTACCTGGCAATTTCAACAGGTTTCCTTGCTTTACCTCTATGGAAGGTAGACTTTTATTATTCTCTGATCACATTAATTGATTCTATAGGAGAGTCCTGTGTTTCCCTATCTAGAAGATCTAGAAGCAACCACCTATCTATGGTAATCCAGTCATCCTCCTCTGGGACATTATCTAGTTTTACCATGGAATAAGTCTCACATGAGATCATCAGTACATTGTACAAAGTGAATCATGTTTATTTTACTTTATAGCCTTCAAAGTCCAATATATTAGCAAAGCATAATGCTTGTCCACAAAAATTTTTTTTCACTTTACCGATTTGATCATTCTGGGAATCCCATTTACAAAGAGAGTATTTCAGTAAATCAGTAAATTGTGCATTTACTGATTTCATTTTAGGCAACTCCTGCTAATGTAATATATATAAATTGCATTATATAGAATTCAGAATTTCTATTTGGTAAGGTATTAGAACTCCTAAATTTCTTCTCCAAAATGTGAACCACACTAGATATCTATCTTCTTGATCTTAGTCAATTTTAAGAAAATACTCATCCTCTCTATTCAGTGTTTGATATAACTCACAGTTGAGTATTTGTCATTTTTCACTCCATGGATTTGCTTTCGAGTTGACCTTTCAATTTCTAGCAGTTAGATACATAAAACTCCTTAAGAAGGGATTTCCTTAAACTAATTAGTAGTGAATTCATTTAGAATTTTATGAAAGATTTTCTTTCTGCATACAAATCCAGTCACCTACCCACCCTTGAGGCTGTGTGCCTCATGCAAGACATAAAACAGAAGACAGTTTTGGAATGCATTATAAATATCTTCATGCTCAGATGACATAATTAATAGGAGTCCTGACAAGAAGGCAAAAAATGCAGGTTAACAAAAGAATTTTATAATAGTGAGAAAGGAGAGGGGTCAGGAAGTTAGTAACACAAGAGAAGACAGGAAGAGATGTTTTTTCCCTCCTCAACAGCAAAATCAGTGCAGTGAGAAAAACTGGGAAGAACTTACTATTCCACATATTTGATGTTAATGCAAAAGATTTGTGTTAGCAGTGTTGAGAACAGTTCAACCACATGTAAAAAATTGCCCACTTAGTTCTGTCAAAGCTCATACCTTCAAAGACTGTCTAATACCAACACAGAGAGTGAGAAAAATGTTTCCAACTAGATCATGGAGTAGAAAATTAAGCCAAAGTAAACAACGACCAACCCCCAGTAAACATGTTTAAGAACAAAAAAAAAATTAGTATATTGGCTTCAGATTTATTCTTTAAAAAGTTGTCCAGTTTGGTGGATGTTTCACATCACTTCAATATTAAATAGCCTATTACCATTAAATTATTTTGTCCTAGGACACAGGATGTCTGCAGCAAGCAGAACTGAATGTAGAAACAGCAACTCACAGTTACCCAAAAGTATAAAAAAAGTAAGTAGCCAGTTTGCAAGAGGAAGTAGAAAAAACATCTTTATGGCTTAGATGATTAGCTGCATTAAACATGTATAAGTGAAGACAGTATTTACCTGTATATATAGTCTAATAATTGTATATATATGTACTGATCCCAGTTAACATTCCATTCTACTATGATTTCAGTTGTTAAGTATAACACGCATGTTCAGACCAAACAGCAGTTACAGTTTGGCTCTAAATATTAACTAATATAATTTATACATGAGGTAACAGCCACCTGCTTTAACACACAAATATATTCGTTGAATATTCTGTACATTTTTCTAAGGATAGAAAGTTTACCTATATCACACAAAAAGTTCATTGCCTATATGCTTATTAAATGAGAATACAAACTCTCTTAGTAGCATAAATATTATAAAAGAAAAACATTCATCTTGAAGAGAGTAAGTTGCACCCAGAGATCCTGGGAAAATCTGTGGTTGAACATCATAACCTGTTAGAAAACTTGTGATAACTAGGTAGCTATCTATCCCCTCTCAGTTTATGGACCCTTGTTGATATCAGTGTCTGAAACAGTACCAGCAGCAATCTGTGATCTCAGAGTTAGTCTTAATTTTCTTTGAGTTTATTTTTGTAATAAAGCTAACACAATTTATTTGCGGGGCTTTTTTATTATTATTATTTTTTTAAAAATTTAAATAAAATATGACAGGAAAAGGGTGCCTTTTTGTATCCTATCAGTTTACTATGAATCTGCACTGGATGATATCTTTTTTTATATATCTATCTCAGTAAATCACTGATACAGTAAAAGTTAGTCTTTTGAATACAATTTCCATTAATCTATTTTGAATTTAATTTAAATTTTAACTTATAAGGATTTTTTTATAACCTATTGTGTTCTTTTTCCTTACTCCTTATGTTCTTTTCTATGACTCTCACATTCAACATTTTTTAACTTTAAACACAATATCCATGCAGTTTGCCTCGTCTTGTCCAAACTAGTACCTTGGAAAAATCTGAAAGAGGCTGAGGGGATTATAAGTTGGTGTTTGTGGCATGGAGGGTACAAGACATGAACCTCAGAGGATAAGAGAACAACACACCATTTCACCCTAATTCACTGTAACCCTCTGAGATGAAAGTGGCAGCTCAGGCACTGGTCTCTGGCCCAAATCAGCCTTTTTCCTCCACTATTCAAAAATATTCAGAAATCTAATACTGCCTGTTAAGCATTTTATAGCTCTTTTGCTGACAGAGACTTTCAATAACAAGCTGAAAGTAAATTCCATTCTAGTTTTCATTTTTGCCTCTATTTCACTGAACTTAGAGTAAACCATCTGGTAAGTGACCTCTGTCTATTTGATTGGCTTTCACATAGAAGACAATTTCTAATGTTGTATCTTTGTAAGAACCAAGAACCATAGTGATAGGACAACTGGGAATGGTTTTAAACTGAGACGGGAGATTTAGGTTAGGTATTAGGAAGAAGTTTCACACAGAAGGTGGTGACGCACTGGAACAGATTGCCCAAGGAGGTTCTGGATGCCCTATCCCTGCAGGCATTCAAGGCCAGTCTGGATGTGGCTCTGGGCAGCCTAGTCTGGCGGTTGGCAACCCTGCACATAGTAGGGGGGTTGGAACTAGATGATCATAGTGGTCTCTTTCAACCCAGGCCATTCTATGATTCTATGATTCTATGATCCCAACATAGCATTTATTAGTATTAATAAAGAGCAAGCAAGCCATACATTCATGGACAAATCAAGAGTATCTTCCTAGGCAAAATGGAGCTAACGTCATAGAGACATGATTGCAAAAGTGTTGTGAAATTCATTTCCATGTAAGAGCTTATCCATCCAGCAGCAATCCAAAGCCTTCCACTTACATACAGTTTTTAAACTGGTGTGCAGTGTACATCACTTAAAGAAATTAGGCCTATTCTGTTGTTTTCTTGTTCTTATGCATTTTCATCTGTCCTCTTCAATGTGCAGCAAATTCTTCCTCCTGGTTTATGCTGCACAGTATCATCACAGATGTTTTCTCTTGCAAAAGACTTGGAGTGATAACTTTAGGATCTCTTAGTTTAAGGCACACTGACAGGAGTCAAGGGATTCTTTGTCAGGTAAATGTATTGATCTTCTGGTTCTATACTCCGTCTCTTTCTCTGATTCTTTTCCTTTCACAGGCAGCAGCTGGTACCTTTCATTCTACAGCTGTTACCAACTAATGATTTTGCAGTCTATCAATTGTGGAGTGAGTTGTTTTCCCTGACAATTTTATTTAATATTCCAACCCTTCCAGGCTACCATGTGACTGTGGAGCCAGAAGAAATCTATCTGCCAACAGGTATAAAACTGATATGCAAATATATTTTAAACATCTATAGATGTAATGATTTAAGTGTCAAATTAAATTCCAGTATAGAGAAACATATTGACCTCCAACTGCACTGGGAACTTTATCACATTTATAACTTAATCAGACAGTATTACTTGTTTATTATAGAGGTGTTTGAAGACAGAGAAGGAGATTTTGTCTTCAGTATCAGTGCAATTTCATCAAAATTAACCTACGTAAAGGATATAAGCTGGGACGAAATTTAGCCCAATTGGATATTGTTTAATTATCAGCTCTGACAGTCATGACCTTTTTTTTTCATAAGAATATGCTCACGTGAAACATATTAATTCATTATCTTCAGACTGGCCATGCATTCTGGATTTGAGCAGTAGCCTCCATTCATTCTCAGGTAAGGTGGCAGTGCCTCAGTTTCAGCTTTTAGTGATCTTTACGGATTCCAGCCCTTAGATTAGATCTTAGTAGTAATGTAAGACAAAGGCAGTTTTGTCAGATTGCATTGACTGTGCAATGCCAACAGCTGCACTCTCAGCATAAAATGTAATTTATCGAGGCCAGGACATAAACTAGACTGCTTTAAAAACAGTGTCTTTAAAATGGACAAAAGATAAAGGTGAACTGAAGTTTAGCTCAGTTTTTTGTCCAAGCTGGAAAGTTAATCTCTTTCACTGATATTCTGCACTTATGATTGCACTACAACACACTATATAACCATTGCAGCTGATGTGAAGTTCTGTTAAATCACTGGATCAGGGCTGGTAATATAATTTATTTTATAGTACATTTTCTGAATTGTTTACCTAAGAAAAAAAAAAAACACAGTTAAACCAGTTATTATATTTTTTTTCTCTAAAATATTTTACTTATTATATCTTTGTTTTAAAACACAAACATATATATATATTAGAGAAATTGTTTTAACTTAAAGCACAAAAAACTGAGAAAGTAGAAAAGGAAATCAGAATTTTGATTCCCACTTTTTTTTTAATTAAAAAAGATTTCCCTTCTTTTTCCTGTATCTTTTAGAGCATTTGATTTGCCAAGTGAATCATGCAGAAAATCTATAGTATTAAAGCACTTTAAAAATTATTTTTAATTAAAGAAGAAGAAAGTAATTATTTTGCCCTCCTTCCCTGGACCAGTCAATTATATTTTTCATACTTGATGGTAGGCTCAGTTGGAGCAGATTCTTTTGTGGCTGTGCTAACAAAATGATAAAACTTCACATTTTGAGGTATATTTTCTTTTTCAAAACTTCTAAGTTTGTGAGCTATGTTTAGAAGCTAATGTAAGTCTTCATATAACAAGTAAATGTGCTTATGACTGAATGCACAAATACATCCAATCAATTCAAGAAATATACATGTTTTTCTGTATGAACATAAACATACATACATATATATATTTCTGTTTGTCTAGCCATCTACATATTTGCTACTTGTTCTAATAGGTTGACGGGGTTAGTTACAGGGTGTTGCTAGCCTAATTCTAGTAAAACAAATGTTTGTTGAAAGCCAGTGTAGAGTTATGAAAGCATGCTATTGCCTAGGTGGAAATAAAACCAAAACAAAAGCAAACAAATAAAACACAAAGAGAAAAAAAACAAGAACAACTTGGAGTATGCATATCAGACTCTTCTCAGAATCTGGTTACAATTTCTTCAACCTATATTTGCTACAGTGCATAATGTCATACCTTAGGAAACAACATACTCCTTAGCACAGTCCTTATTCAGAGAAATTCAATCTTTGCTTTAGCTTTTGATTGCAGGGACACAGGGATGAACTGTGGTCTTCTCTTCATCTCTTTTACTAACCCAATATTTTACCTTTTCCTTTTCCAAAGTCATTTTCTAAAATACATGAGATTGTTAAGAAAACGGATTTTTCTCTGTTCAACAATGAGGTGTTCTTCCTACCCGTTTGTGCTTACATAATTATAGCCATACTGCTCATGCCAATATTTAGGGCTATGTCATCACTTCCATTACAAACCCCAGTTTCAGAAGTTTGCAGTAAGGCTGATGTTCTTGGCATTTGGCTGAAACTGAGAATAACTGAAAATCACACTAGTCAGAGCTCTGAATGCAAAGCATGAGTAGCAATTTGTTTTGGGCAGTGCTCCACGTTTGGCAAGAAAGAGTGGCTGACAGCAAGCACAAGCAAAGTAAAAGAGATTCAAGTGCCTGATAGTATGCCTAAGCTTTACATAACATCAGAGAACAGTGCAAGAGCAAGTCCAGCTAAGCATGAGTCTTTCACAAGGCAGCCAATAATACTCTATTTTTTGGAAGAAGGCCAATGTGGAGAAAGAAAAAGAGAGGAAGGACTCACAGCAGGGCTTGAGTTTGTAGCTCTCTCAGTGCCAGCTCATTCATTCAAGGAGAATACCTGCATACAGTTCTGCAGAGGAGGACAAATTAGTGGGGTATTTAAAGAAAAATGAGTCTATTTTCAAAAGTAACTGGTGATTCTGTGAGACAGTCTTATAGAGATTCAGCTCGATTTTTCTGTGTCTAGATTTCTCTAAGATACAGCTAGAGTCTGTCACTCAGATACTGCTCTGACTCTCACATAAAACCCAAATAGCTCCAAGAGTCAAAAGCAACTCTTGATTATCCAGAGTAATAAAGGGTGAGATAATCTGAAAACAGAAATTATGCATATAATACAAAACATTGTCCTGATTTCAGCAAGGACAAAATTGATTTTTTTTTCTTTGTGCCTGATAGGATGCAGTGTTTTTGCTTTCAGAGAAAATGGTATTTGTAACACATCAATGTTTTAGTTCCTGAGCACTGCTGCACAGAGCCAAGAGGATTTCAGTTTCATAGTTTCTCAAACTGTCCTGACAGGGAGGGGGGTAGGAGGAGCACAGGGAGCTGGGAGAGGGCAGTAGGATGGCTGACCTAAACTGACCAAAGGCATATAGATGTACAGACATTTATACATATATGTAGATGTCTATATGTATATATATAGACATCATGCGGAATAAAAATTTGAAAAACAGTGGGATGTTAGCCCAGGGCATAGGCGTGGTTTGGGAGCTGGTTCGGAATCAGTCAGTGAATGGTGAACAACTGCTTGTGCATTGCTTACTTTGCGTATATTATTATTACTACTATTTTACTTTTTCTCTTCCTGTTCTATCTTTCTTTTCTAAAGAGTTTGCATCTCAACCCAGAAGTTCAACTTCATTTTTTTCTTTTCACTTCTCTCCACCATCATGCTGTGATGGGATGTGAGGTGAAAGAATAATTGTGTGGTGCTTAGTTATCTGCAAGATTAAACCACAACAAACCTACATTAATTGAGTTGTAAGAACAATATGTGTTCATTATTATAATAGACTCCAGGAGTCTCTTCTGTCATTGATTCTCACGTATCATATGGACTATAGAACGTGACACTTCTTTAGATTCAAGCAGTTAATGTTGAGTCCTTCCTCAATTATTATTTAATGCGTATTAAATACAGAATATTTTTTCACAATTTCAAGACTGAATACATATTCCAAACTTAAATAGTTTCTTGTTATTCTGAGTGGTGTGCCAGCATTTTACTCCACACTGGATAAATGTTTTGCAGGAAATGGATTCCAGTATTTTTCCTCCAAAAAGGTAAAACAAAACCAACATGCAAGCTGTAGGCAAAATGAATGGGAATACATATTTACTGACATGATCTGGGCTGGCTTCTCATTATGTTCACTATGCACTGTTTCAACATGTGAGTTATTTCATAATCACAGAGGAACATGTTTAGCTACTAGCTCACTGCATTGCATTTCAAAGTTGTGACTACTCTGTCTGCATATACTTTTTTATGAGTGATCTGTGGGGAGCAGGTGGAAAGTCTGAAGTCCAGACTTGTGTCCCATCACAACATAAAGATGATGACATGAGAAAGCAGCATTATAAAATGGGAGTTTGATCTTTGATTTTTCCAGTCACTATCAATTTCAGTCCTTTTGGTGACCACCTCAAGCTTCCTTCTGGACAATTTTTAGCTCTTTCTCCCTTCCAGATCTGCACGGTGTTTGGAGAAAACAATAGATTTTTTTTAATCAGTCAAGGGACTTTGCTATGTTGCTATTCCATTGATTGCATTATTTTACAGCGGGTGTAGTCTAAATGTTACCTTATTAAACCACTGAATGGAGAGAATACCGTGGCTGTTCCAAAAGTAACGCCACCTGTTTTATTATGTTGGCCCACAACATCAAAGGTGGATGTCTGTGGGATGCCAGTAGAGGTTGAACCTTCCCACCAATATTCAGTTACAGTTTGCTGCTGTGTGACAGATGGCAGCAGAGGGCAGTCTGACAGAATGGCATCTGACTGGGAAGTGCGTATGAGGCAAAGGTGTGTCACTGAATTCCTCTATACAGAAAAGATGGCACCCATTGACATTCATTGTCACTTCATGAATGTTTCCGGATACCAAACAGTAGATGTGAGCACAGTGAGGTGATGAGTGGTGAGCATCAGCAGTAGTGACAACAATAGTGCTGGTTTAGATTTTTATGAGCATGGCATGCTGGATCTTGTTCATAGCTGGTGAAAATATATAGCTAATAGTGGTGATTGTGTTGAAAATACAGTGGTTTGTAGCTGAGAATTTGTTCTGATCTATCAAATAGTGCTAATGTACTCTTCATATCTGTTGAGATTTCCATGGAAATAAATCGGAGCCATTACTTTCAGAGCAATCTACATAGAACTAGAAATGTCAATTTGCTGTTCCAGTGTACAAGCGAATTGTAGTTATGCCAAAGAGTTATGAAATTTTTATCATTATTTTTTTTCTCAGCTTTTTTACTTAGAATATATACATCTACGCTCTGTTTAGCAAACTTACATGTCTGCAACAAACCATGAAAATAAAATAAAATAATAAAATAGTAAGATAAAGTAAAATACACTGAGAAGTCATCACCATCAGACTACAGTGTATACTACCATATATTTAACATTAAAATGTACCTTCTCATTAAAATTATTTTTGTGTTTCTGAATGTATTTTATTTTCATTACTTTGGGCATGAAAACATGTCACTTTACTAAAATAATAATGCAGGACTTTCCGCAATGCCTTGCAACGTTATGGTCACTGTTTCATTTTAATTATTTTGCAAAATTATTTTGAATAAATAAACTCTACCTGGGTAAACTGTGGCAATAGTAGTTGAAAAAGTTATCTGATGCTAACAGATTAACAAAGCTGAGCTCTCTGTTTTGGGATGGATTTCTGGATATATCACATTAATAATCAGCCTTGCTAACATGATATGTGTGCCCACCTATTTTATCACCTCAGTTTTAGTTTCAAGTCAATGAATGCCTAATGCATTTTCCTTACAGAAGCTAACATTGCCAGAATAACCCACGCATTGTGAAAGCTGCTATGCCACCCAGAATACATTTACTAATATATGCAGAGTGACCGTGGATTCCCTCTGATTAGAAATTCTACTTCCCAATTTACATTGAGGAATATCAGAATATCCTTGTGAGTGATTTTCAAACATATTTGCTGTCTCTTGCCACTGTCACAGTATGAGTGGCAAACTAGGGAACAAGGGAGAACAAGGTTCTTTCTCTTAGTATGGAATTAAATATTCTTAATATTAGTGACTAAAATATATATATGAACAAGAAAAACGTTACTGATAAAATAAGAAAACATTCCTAAATGGTTTGTGAGTAAGGAATGTTTCTCTATCTTTCACCTTTCTTTTTCCTTTAAGGAGAGTTTACATTTCTGGAGGTAGTGCATTTTGTCTGGGAACATGAAAGAACAGGTATAATCTGACAACGAAGGCATACACATTCTCTTGTTACACATTTCACTGAATGTGTTTCATTGCTCAGATTAGGAATTTACTGACCTTCCTTTGAGAGCACTGGTGTCAAAATTCTGCTCCTGTATATGGTCTATAATGTTTTGCTAAACATACAAATTGAAAAAAAAACACAAAACAAAATGACAAAATACAGGTATCTTTCCAGTAGTGTTTTCATTAAGGCTTAAGAATAGTCTTTATTACTCCTGCTGAATAGTTAAAATCCTATTGCAAAGGTTGGTTTGCAATATGAAGTAGAAAATTCTTGTAGTTAGGTTCTTTATAGCAAGATGTACTGCTATGCATGCCTTGGGGCATGGGAAAATTCAAAGGCTGCCAGTGTAAGTAGTACCCCCTAATTCTTTTTCTTTCCTAACTGTCTGAGGAACAATAGAGCAAATGGAACAATGTGGGGAAAAACAAATAGCTGATATGATAGAGTAGAAATATCTCTACTCACATAGATCCCAGTGTGAACCATTATTTGTGCTGCTTTGATATAGAGTGGAAGAATTTTTATATAATGTTTCATTCTATACACCTGAAACACAGAAAGACTATAATTTTTAAAAAATTTTAGAGAAAGTTTTGAGAAAGAAAAAAACATTGATTTATACTACTAATTTAACTTTACTTGATCCCATAGTTATCACACTTGCTTTTGTTTTGTGAGCTTCCCTCCAAGAAAAGAAATAACAGTGATAACCAATAATAGCTAATTAATTTATTTTTAATTTTTACCTATGCAATTAGTTATGACGCTCATACTTTGGTTATTTGATGTTGCTTATTCTGGTGACAAAGTGTAAGGTAAATGACTTTTCCTTAGGGCTGGGAGAGTCTGGTATTCTTTCACCTTCTGCAATAAAATATCAAGCCATGTTTTCTGGTTGGTTTCTCAATTAGTCAGAAAAGCTGAGCACTCATTAAGTGAAGTTATTAAAGTTTCTGATAGGGCTATCATGGAAAATTCAATTTTAATAGCAACATGATACTGATAAGTATCAGTAGCCAGCCTCAGGGACTCTGATTGGATGGACACTCTTAACACCAAAAAGGGCTTCAGCTTGACAGTAAGAATATAGCTGCTCAAAAATAAATGATTGTTATAGACCATTAGTGAAAATAACCTAGTTTTATTTTACTAGCTGTGTAAATATTTACTTTGACAACCCACTTTATCGAACTATGGGGATACAGTTTTGTGTATGATAAGACTGAAGGTCAGTGCTTGTTTAATAAACTCTAAATAAAGAATTATGTGATACATTGTACACATTTCACATCCAGTGATGTATTAATGCATCATTGCACTCTGTATAATCAGCTCAAATGACTTAAATGACTTCCTTTAAGGATACAGGGATTGTTTCACTTGCATCACTTTTTTTTTTTTTTTTTTTTTTTTAATTAACAATTTAAATGTGTTATTGGTCAAAAGCCAGCAATTCAGCAAACATTTAAGGTGAATATTATGTTATGCCCATTGAATTTTGGATTTTCCACGTCTTAACTGAGAGATAAAAAAGTCCAATTTATGTTGCAACAAAGTTTTAAAATAATTACCTGTTGATATTACAGTCAAATCCAGTGCCAGAACTGTCAAAGTCTTATACTTGCAATGCTGACGTAGCTTCAGTGCTTTCAAAAGCATAAGTTTCACCATAAATATTTTGTTGTACTTTTCTGCTTCCATCTTAACACCAAATGTGGATCGTGTTCTTAAAGAGTGCAAAATGCGTAGATATATAGACACAAATATTAAAAGACACAAAGCAAAACAAAACAAAAATAAAAACAAAAACAACAAAACTTAGATAGAGTTTAAATTTCAATAGAAAATATGACTTGCTTGCTTTATACTGCAAGCCATAGACAGGAATATTGTTCTAAATACAGTTTCTTCAGTATTGGGCTGTACTGTTGGTTTGCTTAACATTACTAGAATTTCAGCTACTATAAAAGCAGTCATGAAGATTTTATAATGGCCACTTAGACAGTCCACTGTCTGAATCCGGACACATGGCTCCTAAGGCGGCATGTGGATTTAGAAAACCTTGCTGGAGCTATTTATTCTTTGCTGTCCCCAGAACCTTGACCATCCCTGTAATCTCATCTCTTGTTTTAAGGAATGTATTGGATTTATTTACTTAATTTTCCATTTGTTTAAATCTTTCTTCATTTTTTTTTCTTTCATAAATACTTGTTTCAAATTATTGATCACAAATTTTAATAAGTCAGCACAGGAAAAGAGTTTTCCACCTTTACTGTGAATTCATAGGGAAAATAATTTCATAAGGAAAGTCACAGTTGTAATGTTCGTAGAGTAGGAAAAAGTAATTTTTCTATTCTTCAAGTATATTTTTTTCAAAAACAGAGACTATAAACCCAATTACTCTCCCATAATTAAATTACTATTTAACTGGTCTAAGCTTGCAGAAAGACTGCTAGGGGGAAAAGAAATTCAGAAAACATAGAAATAATGGATCTAGCTTCACACAATGTCTGTTTCCTGGAACACCCGTATTCTCTTTGACAGAAATTCAAGTTTGTTGACATTGACACATTAAAGCTAGCTGGATGCTAGGCAGTTTTAGATACTGAGGTTAAATAGCTGTAGTGTAGAGCTACAGACACGTTTGTCATCTAAGGGTACTGGAAGGTTGTGTTGGATAGTTCACGGCTTTTGTTGCCAAACTCTGAGCAGTTCAAAGCTCCCCAACTGACAAGTTTGTTTATACATGTAAATGTTAATTTGAAATGATTCAGTTGATTTGCATTTCCCAGGTGCTGCAGTTTCAACCAGCAGGCAGCTAAGCTGCACACCACTGTTTGCTCATTCCTCCATTTGGGATGGGGAAGAAAATAGGAGCAAGGCAAAGCTTATTGATTTAGATAAAGACAGCTTCATAGGACTGAAAAGGAACATGACATTATAATAAGTAATATTAATAAGAAAAATAAATATTAAAATAACAACTGATGCACAGTGGTATTGATCACCACCCACTGACACAAAGCCAGTCCCTGAGCAATAGCAGACCTCCCATCCAGCATCCCCAGTTTCACTGTTCACCATGACATCATACAGTATGGGACAACACTGGCTACTTTGGATCCTGGTTTTGCCCCTACCAGCTCCTTGTGCACCAGCATTCACTCTAGCAGGGCAATATGAGAAGTTGAAATGTCCTTAACTTAGTGTAAGAACTGCTCTGTAACAACTAAACTATCAGTGTGTTATCAACATTATTTTTCTCCCAAATAGGCTCAATTATCCTTTGTGGAATACAGTACAAACCAGATCTTGGATGCCATCGACATTAACTGTTTGAGGTTTATGAAGTGGAGTCTGCAGTAGGACAAAATTTGATTACAGAGCTCATTCGGCATTCAGCAAAGCACAAGGTAGGGAGTATTTCCATTAGTATTTTTATTTGTTTAAAAATGTGCCTGGAGAGCAACTTTTCATAATTTCTCATTAGGCATTTTGATTCGGAAAAAAATTAAAAAAAAAAACTAAAAAAAAAAAAAAAAAAATTGAGTGGGGATTGAGTTATGCAAAGATTTTACCAGATTCAAGGTGCTGTCTGTTAAGTCTAAGTTTATATTTGGTATTTTTTGTAGCACTGTTCTCCTCTAAATGACAAAGCAATGTATATGATTTTAAAATTACTGAGAAATAATATTTTCAAGGTTCTTGTAGTTTCTATGGCTTGTCTTATAGAGCAGCAGTCTTCCATCTCCAACTCTGTTCCACAGGACAACAGGGCCCATCATTAAACAGGGAATGCTGTTTCTTTTTTTTTCTGGTAGTCTATTTCACAGTTAGGCCTCCTGAGCATGCAGCACCTCCTCTGCTGGCAATATTCTGAAACCTCTGCCATCTGCCTAGATCATGAACACTTCCAAGATTTGGATATGACTGATGTTTCCTATTTGAGCCCACTGTGTTATCAGTGTAATCCACTTACACCATTTACCACTGATTGCACGACGTGTGGAGGGCATCCTCTCTTGAAAATCTAGCCCTGCACAAGCAGTTGGGGTGCCAAGAGAAGCTGTGCTTCAGTACCAACCACTTCTGAAGGAGCTTGAATCCATTCATTTCCTGCCAGTACCTCTTTTTCAGTTGGAGAGTAACAGGCCTTGGATCCTCTATATCACCAACCTTGACCTCGAGTCTTCTCTGGAGTTTTCTGCCACAGGCTCCAGATGGGGCCATTCTCCCCAGCTGTAATGCAGAACACTTTTTTATATCTTGTCCCACTCAGACTGTCACAAGTGCTACTACTGAACTATCTCCTGTTTAATTTGTTTAAAGGCTTGTTTCTCAGGACCCCACCTGAAGTCTGTCTGTTGGGTGACTTGTTAGAGAGGACTTACAATCAAGCTGAAATCCAGAATATACACCCTCCAAAAACCATAAAATCTAGGAAATCTTGTGTTTCCTCCTTGCTAGTGGGTGGAGACATGGCAGTTACTTTGTTGATCACATTCTAAGGGATCTAACAGCATCCTTCTTCCCATTTTACTTCTAAGATCTGAATTTCCGGTGCAGGTTCCTCGACCTTTTTGGGAAAACCAGCTTTCAAAGGGATTTGGACTATTTTCTTTCCTTTCTCGAAAATTTCCTCTGTTGTATTCATGGAATCATAGAATCATAGGATGGTTTGGGTTGGAAAGGACCTTTAAGATTGTCTAGTTACAACTTCCCTGCTATAGGCAGGGACATCTCTCACCAGGCATCCAGCCTGCCCTTGAATGCCTCCATGGGGGGATATCTACAGTCTCTCTGGGCAACCTGTTCCAGTGTCTCACCACTCTCACAGCAAATAATTTCTTCCTAATATCTAGTCTAAATCTACCCTCTTCCAGTTTAAAGCCATTTCCTTATAGGCCCACTTCAGGTACCAGAACGCCACTATAAGGTCTCCTCAGAGCTTTCTCTTCTCCAGGCTGAAGATCTCCAACTCTCAGCCTGTACCCATAGGAGAGGTGCTCTAGCCCTCTGATAGCCTTTGTCTGGACCATCTTCAACAGCTCAATGACCTTTTTGTGTTGAGGGCTTCAGAACTGAATGCAGGTGGGGTCTCATGAGAGCAGAGTAGAGAGGCAGAATCACCTCCCTTGACCTGCTGGTCACATTTCTTTTGATGCTACACAGGATACAGTTGGCCTTTTGGGCTGCAAGTCCATTGATGCTTCATGCTGAGTTTTTTGTCAACTGACACTCTCGAATCCTTCTCCACAAGGCTGCTCTCAAGCCATTCTCCACCCGACAGATATTTGTGTTTGAGATTGACCTGACCCAGTTCCCTCTGAATGAGATTGCTTCCCCATAGCATGTCAAGTGCACCAATCAGTTTGGTGTAATCTGCACATTTGCTGAGTGTGCATTCAATCCCACTGTCCATGTCACCGGCAAAGATGTTAAATAACACCAGTACCAGCACTGATCCCTGAGAATACCACTCATCACCCGTCTCCACTTGGGCGTTAAGGTGTTGACTGCAAAACTCTGAGTGTGACCATCCAGCCCATTCCTTATCCAGCAAATAGTCCATCCATCAAATCCATGTTTCTCCAATTTGGCCACCAGGATGTCACGCGGTACTGCGTCAAAAACTTTGTACAAGTCCACACAGATGACTTCAATTGCTCTTCCTTTATCCTTTATCCTTTATCCCCTGATTCTGTAACTCCACCATAAAAGGCCACCAAGTTTGTCAGGCATGACCTTCTCCTGGTGAATTCATGTTGGTTACCATCAGTCACCTTGTCTTTCTTTCCTGTGTGCCTCAGTATGGCCTCCAGGAAGATCTGCTCCATGGTCTTCACAGGCACAGAGATGAGATTGACTGGCCTGTAATTCCCTGGATTTTTTTCTTTTCCCTTCCTGGGAAAAATGTTTCCCCTTCTCAAATGAGTGGGAACTTCACCAGACTGCCGTGACCTTTCAAATATGATGGATAGCGCCTTGGCAACTTCATCGTCCAGTTCCCTCAGAACCCAGGAATGTATCTCACTGGGACTTGTGCACCTTCAGGTTCTTTAGATGGTCTAAAACCTTATCTTCACATACAGCAGGAAGATCTACTTTCTTTCAGTCTGTAACTTTGCTTTCTACAACATGGATGGTGTGGCTAGAACCCTTGCTGGAGAAGGCTGAGGCAAAGAAGTGTCATGGTTTTATGATTTTGGGTTACTGGTATTCCACATCATTACATTCCCTGGGGGGCTTTGCGGTCAGGGAGGAGATATAACTCCTGGCAAGATCACCTGATCACTCTTCGCTTCTTTGCTCTTCTCCTTCACCTCTCCTTGCTGCTGCCTGTCCCAGCTGCGCGCATCACTTCAGTATTACTGTAAGGCCTACAGCTTTCAGAAACTCTTTCATTATTTTTTATTTATTAGCTTCAATTTAATTGTATTCCATTATAGTGTGTTATCTTGCATTCCAGTAACATATTTAGTAAAATTAGTTTGTTTCTCGTCAGATCATTGCCACTGTGTTTAATTATTTTGGGGTCCCCTGTTTCCCTTTTCCGGAGGCCCAGATTTTGAAAAATCCCTCCATCCCACTACTCATGGAACTGGGCCGAACCAGCCCATAAACCGTTGACAAGAAGTTACTGAGAACCTCAGCTTTCTCAATATCCCTTTTGACCAGGTCTCCAGTTTCCTTCTGGGGAGGGCCCACATCTACCCTGACCTTTTTTGTCACTGATATACCTGTAGAATTTCTTATTCATTTTTATGTCCCTGGCTACATTTCATTCTGATTGGGTTTTAGCTTTCCTGACCTGATCACTGGCTGCTCAGACAACTTCTTTGTGGCCCTCCCAGGTAACCTGTTCCTGCTTCCACTAGCTGTGGATGTCCCTGTTCATTGTAGGGGAGTTGGATTAGAGGAGCTTTAAATGTCTCCCTTCCAGCTCTAAGGATTCTATCACATTCTATTCCTTTCCTGATGTAGATAGGTGCCTCATCTCACACAATATGGAAAAGCAGTAGGGGGTTGTGGTCCGTTGGCTGTACCAGGCTAGGCAATTTCTGGGTGATATCTCACACCTGAGCCCCAGGTGACAGCCGGCTTCCTAAGTGGGTCTGCTTGGCATATTGGACATTCAGTTTCCTGTAGAAACGAATCACCTACAACTAATACCTGTCTCTTCTTCTTCAGTGATATAGTCTTGATGTTGGAGAAAGGCTTTTCCTGGTTTCATTGATGATAAACCAAGAAAAGCACCTACAGTTAATAAACAACAAGAAAGGAGTTAAGAACAACAAAAAGGAGTTAAGAAAAACATAAAGAAAGAAACATATAAGAGCAAATAAATTATTGTGAGGGACTAAATAATCATTGTGATGAACAACTATTAAATTAACCTAATTGTTATAACAAATCTGATTTAACATGCTCTGGTCATACCTATCATTATTGTTATCGTTTGTGCTCCTAATTGGGTGCCAAAAGAATGTTGTGGTTTAACCTGGCAGGTAGCTCAGCACCATACAGCTTTTTACTTATTCCCTCCTTTGTGATGGAGAATAGGAAATGCCACTGTGGTGTTTTATTAGTGAAAATTACTCACAGTGTTAACTACATATGTTCATAGTGACTGCTAAATAAGTAAAAGTATATAGCTAAAAGCGGTAGCATTATTTTAAAACAAGTTTCTGGCAGCCTCATGAGGATGAATAGTAAGAAACCTGAAAGACAGTAGCAACATCATAAGAATTTCTACCCAGAGCAGCTGAAAGTTGAAATCTCTGAAAGCTCTGAAAGAAATCTCTTCTGTCTTTGAAGAGATGACAATATAGAGTACATGGAAAAAAAAAAAAAAGGAACTAATGAAACTTTTCTGCAAGAATTCCATAATCACTTATAGCTAACGCAAGAGTTGTTCATAGGAGAACAGCTGAATGAATGTAGTAGATGCTGAATACTTTGTGATGTTGCATGAAGGGAGGGCCTCTTCAGTCTATTATTCTCTGCCTCTGTAGCTGTTCTCTGGCCTTGAGGTCTCTAGAATCTATGTGTACCCTTAGCTTTTTTTGTCTTTTTTTTTTCTTTTCCTTTGTGTGTGTGTGTGTGTGTGTGTGTGCGCGCATATTTCTGTGGATCACAGGCTGTTTACTATAGTACTGATGTAGTTTGAAGAGATGCAGGGCCTGAGATGTTTTATCTCTTGTCAGAGCTCGCTTCAATTAAATTAATGGATCCATTCAACTCCTCTTTCCTCTTTCAGCTGCATCACTGCCGAATACATTAAAAAGATCTTAAGTCTCAAGATGGTACATCATGGCATTAGCCAGGGCACTCATTTCCCTCTGTCTTCTTTCTCTGTAAATCAAATAATTAATGAGATCTCTCCCTCAATAGAGCACTTCATCAATATTTTGTAGGGATAGAAAAAAAAAAAAAAGATGCGCTTTTTGCTCTTGGAGGAGCTTTTATCTCCATCTGTGTTGGATCTGGTGGGCAAACGTTGTAATTTGAAAATAGCAAAATATTGACTATTTTTTTCAGTTTACTCTCAGTTTTTGAGGAAAAAAAATATTCTAAAGGCTTAGGTACTGGTCACAACATAAGTAAAGTGTTGTGCCTTCTTCTGTTACAAAGATAGGGGCTATTTAAAGTTTAGATTTGGAATTAATTTTAATTGAAATTAATTTCCTTGTATAATATGTAATTACAAAGTATTATACAGACATATGACAATTTAATGATCAAAGTTTCAATTAACAGAAAATATTTATACTTCAGGTAATGCTAGCTATTCTGTTTTCTCTGAAAAACATTTATTATGGCACTGTTAACTCCTTCATGATAAAAGGAATTAAAACAACAACAACAACAACAAAATAAAAATAAAACATTTTCTAATTCAAGATCTTTCAACTTAGAATATAACAAACAAAATATTGTAGAACAAAGAATTTGTAGAAAATTTTAATATTTTTCCTCAAGTTAAATAGAAGGCTTTCAGCAGATACAGGTGTTAGCTCTCATTTCTATCATTCTAGTCTTAAACATTTTTTTCTTTTCTTAAAGGCAGATTAATTAAAAAAATAAATAAATAAACAGTCTTAATGTTTCTTCTGTTGAAGTGACATTGATTATTTAGTTGAATATCATACCTCTTACTAAAATCATGCACTGATTTCTAATTGCTTCTTGCCTTAGGTTATGAAAAATGAATATATTAATTTTAATTTAATGATTTGGCTGCAATATGCATTTGGGTGAATAGGGACTACAATGAGAGGGGAAGTGTCAAATGTAGGCTAACTGAGTTGTGAAGATATAATAATAATTTTTACCAAAATTAAAATTTAATTACATTATAATTAGAACAATGTTTTTTAATGAGAAGTATACACATGCAGTAACTAACTTCAAATGAGTTCTATTATATGTAATTACATTGCCATGACAAAAATAATACATTCCATCAGGATAGGCATAACAGAAAGGTCTAAAATTGAAAATGCACATAAATGCAAATAAAGCCCATCTGTGTGGGATTCCTCACAGGAACAGAGATCTTACAGGCAAGAGCCAGCTAGTTACACAGCAATTGATCTCTATGGAGCCGTGTTTCTGAATATTCATATTTCCTTATACAGTAGCTTTGGCTGTATGTAGACTTATAGATGTATCCTTCCTGAAGAATATTTTCTGATCCCCAAGACAGGGGTCGTTCGGCTCTTATCTGCTCAGGGTTAGCCCACACTCTGGGGTGGACTTTTCAAATCCACATAAAAGTTGACCTTGTTCTTCCATGGTTTCCACATGTTGGCTCTGTGAGTTTATAGCATGCAAGTGTATGCACAACCATGCTTAGTTTTTGCATTTAAGTTGGTTGTAATGATACAAGAAACAGCGTAACGTATTACAATGTTGTTTTTGCAGTAGGCAATTGAGATTGTGTCTTCAGCGGTATGATATGATAAAGGTTGAGGGCTTGTGAGGACAAGGACTTTCAAGTTAGCTTTGATGAACTGCAACACTAAAGAAAACCACGAGTCTCGGTCTTCTTTTCCCCGTGCTGAGCAGAGCCAGGTTACTCAGCCCTTTCTTACACAGCAGATGCTCCACAACCTTATCATATTTGTGGCCATCCACTGGACTACTTCTAGGAGATCCCTGTCTTTTTTGAACTGGGGATCCCAGAACTGGACACAATAGTCTAAAAGTAGCCTCACCAGGGTAGAGTAGAGAGGGAGGATAACCTCTTTCCACCTGCTGGCCACACTCTTTTTAATATACCCTGCCTATGCATGAACAATATTATATGAGGGCTGCTCCATAAGTAATGCCTGCTACTTTATTATGTTGGCCTTTGATATCAGAGGTGGATGTTGGTGGAATGGTGGTAAAGGTTATTCTCACCAATATTCCATTACATATTTTTGTCATAAGACAAATGGAAGCAGAGGGATAGTCTGACAAGTTGGCATCTGACATGGAAGTGCAGAGGAAGAAAAGGCGTGGAATTTAATTGCTCCACATGGAAAAATAGGCACCTATTGACACTGAGTGAATGTTTATGGAGAACAATTAGTGAGTGTGAGCACAGTGAGACAGTGTATGGTGCATTTCAGCAGAGGCAACAATGGGTCACTTCCGCTGGTGCATATTTAGAGAAGCACGACATGCAGGCTCTTGTTCACTGCTGGCGAAAATACAAAGCTAATGGTGGCGACTATGATGAAAAATAGTGTTTTGTAGCTGAGAATGTGTTCTATGAAATACTGCTATTCTGCTCTTTGTGCTGACTGTAGTTCTCACAAACATTAATAGGAGGCATTACTTTTAGTGCAACCTGTGTTTGCTCAGACTGAGACAATTCCTCTTCAATCAAACTGGCCCAAGCACTCCAAAAGGTTGGACATCCATGACAGAGATGATGGGATTGAGGGAACCCTCAGCAACTTTGCAGGTGACACCAAGCTGCATGGTGCAGTTGATGCAATAGATAGAAGGGATGCCATCCAAGGGGATCTGGACAGTCTTGAAAAGTGCACCCATGTGAACCTGATGAGGTTCAACAAGGCCAAGTGAAAGATATTTCGCTTGAACAAGGGCAATCCTAAATAGATGTACAGAATGAGAGAAGAACTTGACAGCAATCCTGCAGAGAAGGAGACTTAAGGATCCTAGTAGATGAAAAGTTTAATGAGACAACAGTGTGCACCAGCTGCCCAGAAAGCCAGTGTTATCCTGAGCTGCATCAAAAAGGAATGGCCAGCAGGGTGAGAGAGGAAATTGTCCCCCTCTACTCTGCCCCGGTGAGGCTCCATGTGGAGTACTGTGTAGAGGTCTGGGGCCCCCAGCTCAGGAGTGATGTGGACCTTTTGAAAGGGGTCCAGAGGAGAGCCGCGGAGATGCTGAGAGGGCTGGAGCACCTCCCCTGAAGACAGGCTGAGGAAGCTGGACTTGTTAACCCAGAGAAGTCTCAGGGGAAAACAGATGGTGGCCTTCCATTACTTAAAAGGAGCTTATAAGCAGGGAAGAAATTAACTTTTTTCAAAGGTAGGTAGTGAAAGGACAGGGAGGAATTGTTTTAAAGAGGATAGATTTAAATTAGATATTAGGAGGATTTCTTTTACTCAGAGGGTGCTGAGCACTGGCAAAGGCTGCCAAGAGAAGCTGTGGGTGCCCCATCCCTGGACGCACTCTAGGCCAGGTTAGATGAGGCCCTGGTTAGCCTGAGCTGGTGGGTGTCAAGCCTGCACACAGCAGGGAGATTAGAACAAGATGGTCTTTAAGGTCTTTCCCAACTCAATCCATAATATGTTGTGGCATGTAGAAACACTGACTCTTCTGTCACATTTGAGTCTGTCTTGCTCATTTGTGAGATTACTGCTTAAATTAAAAATCTGCCAAATTCTCAGTTTCTCTTCTGACCACAGGCCTACGGGGAAATAAACAAAAACATGTTGAGCATCACATATGCACACACTATAAAAGCCTGTATGCAAACTTTATACTCAAGTTGTTGGGAAAGTACAGAACTTAATATTCTCTGATGTTCTGATAGTAATAGTACATAAACTCAAGGATCTCAGATGGAATCTCAACCTAGCACAATAGTTATTCACCTAAAATTTGGTATTGCTTTCAACTGGCTTAAATATATTTAGGAGAACGTCACGACAATAAAGAAAACAAATGCTGTAGTCTATTCTTTGTAGTGCTGCTTAGTTTTACTGGATACTGCGTGCCAGCTAGAATCATAGCTATAAACAGAGATAACTTTTCTCTCTTTTGAATAAGTTTGTGGCCAGTGTTCTTGTAGAAAGAAACTTGAAAAATATGAACCAACTACCCTCTTACTAATAGTTTAAAAATACAGACAGCAACTAAAAGAAACTCAGCTAGTATTCTTTTTAAGTAGCTCGGTCTGGTTTACGATTTTTAGGATATGACACAGTTTTTGAATGTTCTTTGTGTGTGTGAGAGAGAGTGAGATAGAGAGAGGTTTTGTGTGTATGTGTTTTGCATGCCTAGAGTTTTCCAGCCTTTACGATATCTAGTTGTTTTCCAAGCCATGAGTACTAGGTTTACCACACACGAGGCCACCGATAAATGACTAACTAATGTGAGGAGGGTACTCACTCTTTCACATGGGCTTTGCTAGTAACTTTATCAGAGCCAGTAAATCCTTGCTGTGATGATCGGCTGAACCACAACTCCAATGGACCTCCTGAAAGAGGCCAAGCCCAGCATGGCCTTTCTCAAAACTTTTACTATGTAGCACTGAAAGTTTTCTGATGCTGTTTGGCTTGGAGCATTATACCGCAGTGCTGGCAGCTTGGATTTCTGCCCAGTGTTTTATTCCTAACTTGTGCAAATATGTGATTCACCATGTATTTCTTTTTCTTGGCAGCCTTTTCAAGGAGGGCCACTTGCTTTCAGCCAGGCACTTGAGTGTGCTGCTGGAAAATTTCTTGTAGCTGTTGCACATTTTAGGATTTATTTTAGGATTTATTAGAACTTAACACTAATAGATAGAAGCTGGGAGAAATTATAAAATGAAATAATTATTCTTGTTTCTATGTCTCTCTTTCAGCCAATTTCCTATCTGTGTTGTTAATTTTCATGGTTTTCATGGTTCCATTCTTTCACTTATTTTCCATGGAAGCAGCCTTTTCTCCAACAGTTTGATAACTAAAACAGGCCAATTGCTAGTTTATATAATGATAATCTTACTACTGCCCCATGCAAATAGTCTATAGGACTTGATGTATCTGTAGGAAAAAGGAAAACATAATGTACAGCTGGCTTCTTAATATTCATCTCCTCCCTCTAGTGATTGGAGAGCTGCCTGGCACAGACTGGTATACTGCAAAAATTTCCAAGTTTTTTGGGAGGTAGTCTGAATACTTAGATTACTTCTGTCATCAAAGGATATTGATAGAGGCTCCCAAGCAAGAAGATTCTCCATGAATTCACTGCTCAGTAAAATGTCTTCTTTCTTGTACTTTCCACTACTGCACTCCTACTAAACAAATAAATAAATAAATATTAACAATATAAATTCAGTTCCTCTCCTAAGTTCCCTGAAACCTCAGAATGTCAAGATGGAATTAATTTTGCATGTTTGCTTTTTCTAACTGACCAAGGCAGTAAATATTTGTGAATTTGAAGTAATAAGTGAAAGAAGTTTCAGGCTCTGGGTAGAGTTCTGTTTCAAGAAAGTGAGCACTATTACTGACAAATGAGTTTTATTACATTATCATGTAGGGCGATGTAGTGTTTTTGTTTTTGCATGTGTGTGTGTGTGTGTGGTAATCGATCCTGAAACAGAAAGCAATGATAAAAAACAATTCTAAGCAAGTCCCAAAAATATAATATCCAGAGCATTGTTTTCTTTTACTTAGCCTAATTAATTTCAGTGCTTTTTCTTCAGGCTCATTTTCCAATATCATAGAGATGCAGGAGACATACACAATATGCAGTCTTATGAATTCATCTGTATATATGTGTCTGTATATAGATGTTTATTTGTGTGTGTCCTTATATGCAGTGCCCTTGCATAACAGGCATGAGGTTGTGGGACTCAAAGAACAGGTAAGTGCAGATACTGAAGAAAGTCCATGCAGATGGCTGGTTAGGTTGAGATGGTCATCCTTATGCCCCAAGACAGCCAATGCCAGGAACAAAAGAAGGGTGGTAGGCAATTAGGTTTACCACACACAAGGCCACTGATATAGCTCTCTATAACTTCCTGAAGGGAGGTTGTGGTGAGCTGGGGGTCGGCCTCTTCTCTTGTGTAATCAGTGATAGAACTAGAGGGAATGGTTTCAAGCTGCGCCAGGGGAGGTTCAGGCTGGACATTAGGAAGTATTACTACTCGGAAAGGGTAGTCAGGCATTGGAATGCACTGCCCAGGGAGGTGGTGGAATCACCGACCATGGGAGTGTTCAAGAAACGTTTGGATGTTGCGTTGAGGGGTATGATTTAGCTGGGAAGTATTGGTAATGGTTGGACTGGATGATCTTCTAGGTCTTTTCCAACCTCGATAATTCTGTGATTCTGTGATTCTGTGATAAACGACTTTAACTTCGCAACTAGGAAGAAGAAGCAGATGAAGTGTTCTTTTGGCAACTGACAGAAGTCATGCAATTGGTAGCTTTGGTTCTTGTGGGGGACTTCAGATTACCTGACATTTGCTGGAAACAATACAGCAGAGACGAATAAGTTTAAGAGGTTCCTGGAGTGTGAGGAAGATAGCTTCCTGAGACAGATGGTAAGTAAGCCTACCAGGGGAGCTGCCCCATTAGACCTGCTGTTTATAAACAGAGAAGGAACAGTGGGAAATGTGGTGGTGGGAAGCTGTCTTGGGCACAGTGACTATAAAATGATAAGAGTTCTATTCTTGGCAAAGTCAAGAGAGTTGGCCAGATAAACTACTGTCTTAAATTTCCACAGAGCAGACTTTGAACTGTTCAGAATGGTGGTTGGAAGAATCCTTTGGGAGACTGTTCTGAAGGGCAAAGGGCTCCAGGAAGGTTCAACACTACCGAAGAAGGAAATCTTAAAGGCACACGAACAGTCTGTCCCTCTATGCTGTAAGATGAGCCAGCAGGAAGGAAGACCAGCCTGGCTGAACAGGGAGATTTAGCTGAGACTCCGGCAAAAACAGTGAGTTTATGATCTTTGGAGGAAGGATCAGGCAACTCAGGAAGAGTACAAGGATGTCATCAGGATATGCAAAAAAGAAAATTAGAAAGGCAAAAGTTCAACAAGAGCTTAATCTGCCTACCATTATTAAAAATAATTGCCTTAGTTTTTCTTCATAGTGTCTGGTATGATGGTATGTTTTAGTTTTAGGAGAAAAAATTTGATAATGCATAATGTTTCTAATTATCTTTGAGCAGTGCTGTCCAGATCCAAGGACTTTTCAATTTTCTCAGTTTTTCCTCCTGTTTTACCAATGGGAGTGGGAGGAGCAAAACGAGTTGGGAAGCATAGAGAATCCAAGAAGCTGGGAGATGGTAGAACCAGAATAGCAGACTTAAACTGGCCAAAGGATACTCCATACCATATGACATCATGCTGAAGAAAAGTTTTGAAGGGGGTGGGCATTCATCAGGATTTTCTTCTACTGTTCAGTGGCTGGCTGGGCATTTGTCAGCAGGTGGTGAGCAACTGCCTGTGTATAACTTGCTATATACAAACATACATATACTTGTTATATTATCTTTTTTTCCCCTCTTTCTTTACTCTATCTCATTAAATAGTTTTATCTCAATCCACGAGTTCTACATTGTTGTTTTTCCAACTCTCTCTCCCATCTCAGTGAGAGGGGAGAGTGAGTGAACAACTGTATAGTGCTTTGCTACCTGATTAGTTAAATCACAACAACAGTAAAAAATGTTGTCACAAATATTTTAGCAGCAAGAGGAGGGCTAAGGAGAATCTCCTGCCTTTATTGGATGTGGCAGGGAATGCTATTGCTGAGGACAAGGAAAAGGTTGAGATTCTCAATGCCTTTTTTACTTCTGCACTTTATAGTCAAGCCAGTACTTGGCCCCCTGAGGTGGAAGACAAGGATAGGGGGGAGAATAAATCCTCCATAATGCAGGGGGAAATAGTTAGTGACTTGATACTCTACCTGGACAGTCACAAAGTCTGTATGATCCACAAGTCCAAGATGGGATCCACATGTGGGTACTGAGAAAGCTGATAGAAGCAACTGCTAACCTGCTTTCCATCATTTATGAGCAGTCTTGGTCAATCAGGGAGGTTCCAGATGACTGGAGACTTGCTAATGTGATGCACATCTACCGGAAGAGTTGGAAGAAGGATCTAGGGAACTCTAGGCCTGTCAGCCTGACCTTAGTATAAGGGAAGGTCATGGAGCAGATTGTCTTGTGTACAATCAAGTACCATGTGTGGGACAACCAGAGGATCAGGCCTAGCCAACATGGGTTCATGAAAGACAGGTCCTGCTTTACCAACCTTCTATGACTGAGTGATCAGCTTGGTGGATGAGGGAAAGGCTGTGACTGTAATCTACCCAGATGATACAAAAGAGCCTTTGACACTGTCTCCCACAGTACTCTTCTAGAGAAACTGGCAGCACATGGCTTGGACAGGTGTATTTTTCCTTCAGTAAAAACCTGGCTGCATGGCCAAGTCCAGGTAGTGGTAGTGAATGGAATTAAATCTAGTTAGCGACCAGTCACAAGTGGTGTTTCTCAAAGATCAGGATTTGGGCCAGTCCCATTTAGTATCTTCACTGATGATCTGCATGAGGAGATTGAGTACACCCCTCTTAAGTCTACAGATGACACCAAGTTGGGAGAAAGTGTTGATCTACACGAGGGTAGGAAGGCCTTTCAGAAGGGTCTGGACAAGCTGGTTTGATGGTGATGAATACCGACTGTATGAGGTTCAACAAGACCAAGTGCCAGGCCCTACACTTCAGTCACAACAACTCCATTCATCGGTACAGGCTTGAGGCAAAGTGGCTGGAAAGCTGCATAGAGGAAAAGGATCTGGGGGGTGTTAGATGACAGCTGGCTGAACAAAAGCCAGCAGTGTGCTCAGGTGGCTAAGAAGGCTGATGGTATTCTGGCTTGTATCAGAAACATTACAGCCAGCTGTTCCAGGGAGCTGATTGTCTGTTTGTACTTGGCACTGGTGAGGCTGCACCTCAAGTACTGTGTTCAGTACAAGAAAGACATTGAGACCCTTTAATGTATCAAGAGAAGGGCAACAAAACTGCTGAGGGATCGGGACCATGAGTCTTATGAGGAGCAGCTGAGGGAACTAGGATTGTTTAATCTGGAGGAGGCTCACGGTAGACCTTGTCAATCTCTAAAACCACCTGAAAGAAAGTGATAGTGAGGTGGGGGCTAGCCTCTTCTCCTGGGTAACCAGTGATAGGATGAGAGGCAATTGCCTTAAAGTGCAGCAAGGGACATTCAGGTTGGATATTAGGAAAAATTTCTTCTCAAAAAGAATGGTGATGGATTGGAACAGGCTGCCCAGGAATATGGTGGAGTTACAGTCCCTGGATAGGGACACTGTCCCTGGATAGGGACAGCTTTCAAGATACATTTAGATGTGGCACTTAGAGACATGGTTACTGACCATCACAGAATCATAGAATCATGGAATCATAGAATGGCCTGGATTGAAAAGGACCACAATTATCATCAGTTTCAACCCCCTGCTATGTGCATGGTTGCCAACCACTAGATCAGGCTGCCCAGAGCCACATCCAGCCTGGCCTTGAATGCCTCCAGGGATGAGGCATCCACAGCCTGCTTGGGCAACCTGTTCCAGTGCATCACCACCCTCCATGTGAAAAACTTCCTCCTGATACCTAATCTAAATCTCACGTGTCTCAGTTTACAACCATTCCCCCTTGTCCTATCACTATCCACCCTCGTAAACAGCTGTTCCCTTTCCTGTTTATATGCTCCCTTCAAGTACTGGAAGGCCACAATGAGATCCCCCTGGAGCCTTCTCTTCTCTAAGCTAAACAAGCCCAGTTCCCACAACCTTTCTTCATAGTAGAGGTGCTCCAGACCTCTGATCATCTTAGTGGCCTTCCTCTGGACCCATTCCAAGAGCTTTGTGTCTTTCTTGTGCTTGGGGCCCCAAGCCTGGATGCGGTACTGCAGATGCGGCTTCACAAGAGCTGAGCAGAGGGGGACAATCACCTCCCTCTCCCTGCTGACCACTCCTTTTTAAATGAAGCCCAGGACACAGTTGGCCTTCTGGGCTGCAAGTGCACACTGCTGGCTCGTGTCCAGTTTCTCATCCACCAGGACCACCAAGTCCTTCTCCACAGGGCTGCTCTCAAGGGGTTCTTCTCCCAGTCTGTATAAACACCTGGGATTACCCAGCCCAAGTGCAGCACCTTGCACTTGGCCTTGTTGAACCTCATTAGGTTTACACGGGCCCACTTCTCCAGCTTGTCTAGGTCCCTCCAGATGGCTTCCCTTCCTTCCACTATATCAACTGCACAGCTCAGCTTGATGTTGTCTGCAAATTTGCTGAGGGTGAACTTGATTCCATTGTCTGTGTCATTGATAAAGATGTTGAAGAGCACTGGTCCCAAGACAGACCCCTGAGGGAAACCACTTGTGACTGGCCTCCACTCTGACACAGAATCATTAATCACAAACCTTTGGCTGCCACCAGCCAACCAATTCTTAATCCACCAAACAGTCCATCCTTCAAATCCATATTGCTCCAATTTAGAGAGAAGGATGTGGTGAGGGACCATGTCAAAGGCTTTGCAGAAATCCAGGCAGAAGACATCCATCTTCCTTCCTCCACCCACCAAAGCCGTCACTCCATCATAGAAGGCCACCAGATTGGTCAGGCAAGATCTGCCCTTGGTGAAGCCATGATGGCTGTCTCGAATCACCTCTTTGTCTTGTATGTGCCTTAGCATAGCTTCTAGGAGGATCTACTCCATGATCTTCCCAGGCACAGAGGTGAGGCTCATTGCTCTCCAGAACATCAGGGTCCTGACTCTACTTTTTGCTAGGCCTACATCCCTCCAGATCACAGACTCCACCAGGGTGTGATCACGGCAGCCCAGGCTGTCTCCAATCTTAAACTCTCTAATGCTCTTCTCTGCATAGGTCAGCACCAGGTCCCATGAGGCTTCACCTCGGATCAGTCCATCCTCAACCCTCAACAGACTCCAGGAATCTCCTGGATTTTCTGCCACCCACTGTGCTACTATCCCAGCAGATATCCTGGTGGTTGAAAGCCCCAGTCAGGACAAGAGTTCACGAGTGCAACACCTCCTGCTGTTGAAGCAAGAAGACCTCACCAACAGGCTCCCCCTGATCAGGTGGCCTGTAGCAGACCCCAACCGCCAGATGCCCTTTACTGGACTGATCCCTGATTTTCACCAATAAGCTCTCAACCTGGCCATGGCCGTTACTCAGACACAGCTCTTCACAATCTATTGACTTCCTAACATAGATGGCAAGTGCCCCTCACTTCCTACACTGTCTATCCCTTCCAAAGAGCCTGTAGCCCTCAATCAGAGTATTCCAGTCATGGGATTCATCCCACCATGTTTCCGTGATAACAAGAAGATCACAGTTTTCCAAGCACATCATGGTTTCTAACTCCCCCTGCTTATTTCCCATGCTGTATGCATCAGTGTAAATGCACTTCAGCTGGGCTTTCTGACACATTGCCTTTCTAGAAGTGCCCTCTCTCAAACCTCCAAAAGAATTCTGAAGTTTCCCCCCACTGCTTCCTAGAGTGACACAAAGGGGATTTGGATGGGGGGTCAGCAACATTAACTCCTCTGAGGAGTTCCCAGAAGATCCTACAGGACAGTTCAGAGACTCATCCCTGCCATGTCCTACAACAACAAGAGTTATTAGCCTCAATTTCAATTAGATTGTATTATAGTGTTCCGATATCATAGTTAGTAATATAAGTTTTCCTCCTTAGATCGTTGCCACTGCTCTGTTTGTTTCCTTGAGCCAGCTCCCATCTCCCCACCCCTTTCCCTTTTTCCTTTCCCACTTGTCAGGGGCCAGGGGCCCACGGGCCTACTGCCCCCACCTTGTCACGGACACAGATTGATCTAGATAACTCCATGACAGTGTCATTAATTCCAGCGTATAAAATGTACACAGCAGTATGTTTGTACATGTAGGCTGAACTTCTTATTCAATAGAATTTTTCATCATAATTTTGCCACTAACTCACAGTCCCCCTCACCTCCTAACCCAAGTAGCCACATATTTCCTCACACACTTTTTGTCTTTCTTTTCAGTCTCTGTCCACAGTGCAAAATCACTTTTGGTGGGTAGTGGATTAATAAGTGAAATGTGTTATAGTTAGATACAGCTAAAGCAGTTTCAGACTGCAGGGTGGGCAGGAACTGTTTTCTTTTCAGTAGGTGCAAAAGTCTGGATAGATGAAAATGAAAGTGACCATAAAAAAAAAAAGTCTTGATCTGCTTACAGCTACAGCTCTGTTTTCAGCACAAGGACTAATGTCTTAGTGTACTAGTGTCACTGTAGTGACAGAGTCTGTGCACACATATTTTTAGGACAGGTTAATCCTATTTCATTACTGTTGCACAGAAGTTGCAGTTGGGACTTTGCTGGCTCAATTCAATACAAATGATAGATAATAAACTAAGCAGATTGAACAGTGCTTTCACCATTAGGGATCATGTGGGTTGTAATGAGATCCCCTGTCGTAGTTTTACTTGTGTAGAAAGAATTAGGATAGGAAAATACAATGAATCCAGAGTGTGTGTATCTGGCACACAGGTGTTTGTGTTTTGATTTGACTGCTTGCCAGTATCAAAGCTAGATTCACTAAAGGATCCACAGAGTCTTTTCAGAGAAAAATGACTTATCCTCTGGTGCAAAAAATAATAATCCTTTCTCCCATATTAAGCTCTGTGTTTGGGCTACGGCCAGTACTGCTTCTTTCCAGCAGACTTAGACAGTATCAAGTTATCCACCCTTTCAGCAACTCAGTGAATTAGAATTAGGCAGGTACAGGTGGCAGCAGCTGCTGAAAATTATTATTATTATTATTATTATTAATTTTGTACTAATTCTATGCTTTTTGTTTCTCTGCTTCATCCAGGTGGATTCCCAATGATAAATTTTCTTTGGAGTGTGAAAGGATGTTTGTTGTCTGTGTTCTTTTTTCACAGTAAGGACTGGGTAGTCTTTCAGAGCAAGGAGTTTTGAACCTCATTGTGAAGCCTAAAGCTCTCTTTAAAAAATCAAAATATTAGAGGAAAAAAAAGAGGAGAAAAAAACAGTATATTAATATGAACTCAGTACTTTCAGTGAGAAGAGTAAAAAGAGTAAAAAATCATGCACGATGCAAAGTGAAATCTATTGGTCATGAAATAATATTGCATGAAATAAAAAGAACATGAGGAGAACATTCAAATTCCAGCAATCCTGCTGGAGCAAGTGAATTTGAAAAGAACTTTGGGAAAGACAGGTGACATACAAACATGGTGAAATCAACACATGGTTGGTAGCAGTTCCGTAATGGATTGGTAGCATTTACCTAAATCACTCGAGTATATGAGGTAATAGTAAAAGCGTAGTTTCTGCCTTTTCTGAACTGTGTGCATGATTATGCTAATTTAAGCAGTCAAGAATTAGCACAGAAAGTTAAAAGCTAGGTTAGCTAGGTTATTTAGTGAGTGACAGTTTAAATATAGTAAGGAACTTATCCCCTTACAACATATGAAACTAAGGTTATTAAGTCTGGAGGTTTGTCACTAGAGGCTCAGATTTGGGTTGCCAGTTGTACATTTCAGACATCATGACACTATTTTCAGAAGTGCTGAACTCCTCTCTGGGATCCATCTGTTACCAGTGTGCCAGTTGTAATAAGTAGCACTGTTAAACCCAATAAACTTATCAGTGGACCAGGGCACCTCTTAGCCAAGAAATGCAAACTGTGTAACCCTAATAGTTGCAACAGATGATTAATAGATAAACTATGAGCAAAAGCTCTTTGTCTCTCTTTAAATATGTGTGTGTATATATATATATATATATATGTTATTAGACATCTTTCTGCAGAGATCTTTTTGTCTTCTCTTTGGAGGTAGAGCTGTCGTGTTACATACTAATGAGGATGTTCAGCATATATATAGGATAATTTGTTCTGGTACTCTGAGCACTTGACCTGCCAGGTTGTTTAACCTAAATACCTGCAGATTTTTTAAGCTACACCTATGATTATCCTGCAAAGAAAGACATCACATCTGTAATTATGTAATAATTGTATGTAATTTAACTGTAGCAGATAGGGAGAAAAATTCTTCATTTTTCTGGCAAATACGCAGCATTATGTGGAAACTATTAGGAATTGAAATAGTTAAAGAATTTCCCCCCCCCCCCC
Organism: Alectoris magna; assembly: GCA_030625065.1. Classification (NCBI taxonomy): domain Eukaryota; kingdom Metazoa; phylum Chordata; class Aves; order Galliformes; family Phasianidae; genus Alectoris; species Alectoris magna. The sequence continues at coordinate 61,473,348 of CM060564.1, read as the reverse complement.
CCCCGTAAAATAATGTACTGTAGATCTATTAAAAGCCATTTTGTTATTACTTGTATTTTAGGTCTAAATAATGAAAAAACAACAGTTATAGTTATGTGAGGCCTGATGTTAGATTCTGCGACAAAATTCCTTTTCGATGCTTGGAAAAACTGGAAGAGAGCAGACATCATATGTTTCTGTGTCTTAAAAGACCCAAAGGGAATATGCTTCAGCTAAAATGTGGCAAAATATTTGGTAAAGTACAGGGAACTGCCATTAAAAAACTTCCTTAGAAGAGAGAGTGTCAGAAGCTTTATATTTTCTTAAGCGAGAATGTATTCAGATTGCCTGCATTTGCTCGGTGTCATGCGCAGAGTAACTAATCCTGGTGCAGTGACCAGTTCCGTCTGAAGTGATGGGCATGCATTCCTTCATCTGTCACTCAGCAAGTAGTGTTCTGAATCTCATATATGCTCTTCTTCGTCATCAGTTATAATTTAGTAAACTTAGTGAAAAGCAGCGAGTAGATATCTTTAGTGCCTAGTTGATGCTCACTTGTTAAAATTGGCACTGGGAATGTTTGTAAAGGAAAACTTCATTGATAGTAGAAGATCTGAAAACTGAATGATTACAATACTTCCATTGATCTTTTTCCATAAATATGTATAGTTATAACTAGTAGTTATTTATTTTATTTTATTTTACTTTATTTTATTTATTTTATTTAATATATTATTTCCAAAAAGGAGAGGGGGGAATTTAATTTGAAGGCTTTTCTTACACTCCCAAATTTACCTGCTATTGCCTCTGCTATCATTCCCCTGATTATTCCCTGATGTTTTCACTGTGTGTGAAGAGGAAGATTAGGAACTGCAGAACTGGGAAGAAAGGGCAAACAAAATGAGTAGTCACAAGTAAAATATTGCAGTGGCTTCATTAGGAGTTTAAAGATAGATGGTGATGAACTGAACTGTTCATTGAATTCAGTGCTCTGATGTTTGTAAACATTATAACTTAAACATTCATTTCAATAAGACAGTCATCTTCCTCTTTGTGTCTGTCTCCTGTATTGGATCCATACTCTTTTTAGCAATGCCTGATGCCTGGGCACAAACTATAACACTGTGAATGTGACAGAGCAACGGCACAGGTTGCCCAGACAGGCTGTGGAGTCTGCTCCTTAGAGATCTTCCAGTGCTACATGGACATGATCCTGGGAGCTCTGCTCCTGGTGGTTCTGCTTGACCAGGGCAATTGGACCAGGAGATCTACAGAGGTCTCCTGCAAACTCAGCCATTCGTCCATTCTGATTCCTTTACAGAATTAGGAAATAAATTTTTATTGTTCGTCTCTGACTACTTCTTGCTAACAGATGAATATTTTTTACACTTGTGATACAATATGTAATTTTACTGAAGAAGCCTAAATGTCCTTTAATGTCACGCTTAATTTTAAGGTGTCCCACCATGAACTAGAACTCTAGGCTCTCTGCTATATGCCTGTTTTTGAAGAGTAACCAGATTAACAGAGGTCTACAGAACATCCATAGGAATCTATGAGATGCTTAAGATTGCTCTGTCTGGCTCCACTCAGATTTCTTATCACTTCTTCCCTGCTGCCTCCTGCACTAGTTATAAACCAACCTGTGAAGGAAAACAGAGCAAATTCTCAGCTACAAAGCACCCTTTTTCAACATAGCCAGTGCCATGTGCTAGTTCATACAGATGAGCTGATTGAGATAGCCTTCATTTCATGGTGGCAGCTGTGCATAGATGTCCAGAACATGGCTTGTCATTCATGTCACTGTCAGCATTGCAGAAGCACAACACCCAATGCCTCACTATACTCACGTCCATTGTTTGGTCTCCAACAATGTTCTGCAAATGTCAATGAATGTCAATGGGTGCCATTTTTTTTTTCTCATAGAGGAATTTAGTGGTGGACCTTCATTCATATGCACTTCCATGTCAGAGACCACTCTGTCAGATTGCCTCTCTGCTGCCATCTGTCACATGGCACCAAAATGTAATGGAATATTGATGGGTAGTTTCAACTTCTACTGTCATACCACCAGCACCATCCTCTGATGTTGTGGGACTACATAATAAAAAAGAGGCCTTGCTTTTGGAGTGGGCTTTGTAATATTTTGAATATAATCTGCTATCTACTGAAGACTGTGAAAATTCAGTAATCTCTTCCATCAGATTTTAATGGAAAAATTGAGATGGAAAATCCGTCACTCTTGTGGGTTTTTTTTTCAAATGGCTCGATTATTATTTTACCAACATTTTTTCTTTTTACACTACATGCTTTGTTTCAGTTTCCAGCTACTGGATTTTACTGTACCAGCTAGATTAAGATAACTCTAATATCTGGTTTCTACCCTGCAATCAAGTTATCATTCAATTTCCTTTCTGATAAGCTAAACCGACTGCTTCTGACATTCTTCTCTTCTACAGTATTTTCACCTGTTAAATAATATCTTCAATATCCTCTTTAATGTTTCAAGATGTTTTAAAATGTGACATTAGCCTAGACAAAATATCAAACATGATCTCAGAACTGAGAGGTAATATCTCTTTCCTGCTTTTATTTTCATGTGGATATTTGAGAATTAAATCTTATAATAGTCTTGTTCAGGTTTCATGTTGATTCTACTCTAAAAACTAGATATTATTCACAAAGATTTCATAACCAAATATTTATCTCCTCTAGATGAAGAATGTATTAATTATTTATTGGCAGGTTTTTTTTTTAATTTGTTTGTATTAAAATACATTCTGACTGAGCTGCCCCAATTTACCTAGACAACTGATTAAGAATGTCTGTCACCCTCAATTTATCATCTGCAAACTTTAACAGCAGCAATTTTACATTTCTTTCCAGATCATTTGTTAAAACGTTCTGTAACATCGGATCTTTGTGGAATCCCAGTGCAAAATCCACATCTGACAATGATTCTCCACTGACAAATAGTTTTTGAAAGCCATCTATTAAGCAACTTTTAACACATTTAATATGTATTTTATTGGTATTACATAGTGCTGGGTTCTGAACCAGTATGTCATATGATATTACCTCAGACACTGTTGTACATCCAGACCTATTATGTCTTTGTGGTTATCTTTATCAACCAAACTGGAATCTTAAAAAAAATAGTAGTGTATTTATTTGACAGGTCTTATTTAACGGGAAAAAAAAAAACAACAACACAACAACGGCAACAACAACAACCAGTCTTATGTTAGCAAGCATTAATTGCACAACAGTTCTTCAATTCTTCTTTGATTGAATCCCTCTGTTTCATGTCACATAATACAACATACTGATACCTTGTCAGCTCTGAGACAATATGGCAAGGAAGCTCACTGGAATGTATCAGCTCTCTAACAAGTATTGAAGGAAAGGACCATATTTGGACCACAATTCCCAAGAATAACCCAGTAGTATTTTCTGATGAGTAGACTTTAGAACAACTTGATACATTCAAAATCTTTATTGTATCATCTAATATTTTCTAAAATAACCTTGTCCCCCAGTATTTATCTCCTCACCCTACATTAGTTGAAATGACAACTGAAATTTCAAGCAGTGGCACACAAAATGACTGTTTCAAGAGCAGCACTTTGACTGGTCCAATGTTTCCTAAATAAGGTTTGCTAAGATGTTAGCAGATGAGCAAAGAACAAAAGTGAATCTGATAAATACTAAATGTATTGTATGTATTGTGATTCAGAATGATTTTTTTTTTTTTCCCCAGTAGTAGGAATAGATGAGGTGCAACAAATAAAATCAGAAATTTAATTTTTATTTGCCTTGGCATTCTATCTTTGATAAGATGTGCAGTTTGTAGTCTAGAGGTCCCATGATACTTAATCTTAGACCCAATGTATTCACTGCTAGTGCAGTCCTTCTGTAGTCACCTATTCATTGCTAGTACTGTCCTTCTGTAGTCATCCCAGAGAATTCTCACAGACACAGGATCAGAAATGCACTTCACTTTTAGAGGACTGGAAGTGAGGAATGGGTGCATAAACCATCCCAAGGGAGAAACTGCACTGAGACCCTGTAGAAAAATCAACATTGCTGTCAGATGAGAGGACATCTAACCTGGGACTATAGAAGGCATGAAAAAGAGATTGATGCAGCATCTGGATGAAAGAAAAAGACCTATGTATGAACCCAGAGCTGACAGAATACAGGAACAATGGGGAGAAAAAGAGGCAGCAGTGGAAATTTTTTCCCCAGGAGAAGCTAAGGACAAAATGATGGTGGATTTTCTTTTGTAAGAAGGGAAATTAGAAGATTGTAATTAAGAGAAATGAGGGAAAAATAAAGAAGTTTTAATATGTTGCTTCTGGATCCTGTATTGGAAACACAGGCAAAGAGAATCTCCCTGGATGGTGGCTTCTCCTCTTATTTATCTCCATTTTTAAGCATTTCAGTCTCTTTCCACAACATGGCTTAAGACCAAAATATTTTAGAAATAAGTTTAAACATGTATTTCATTTTCTGTCTGAGGAGAAGCTCCAGGCACTGATCAAGAAGCAAAGCCTTCCTGACTAACACAGTAACAATACTAGTTCATAGGATCCATGTGAAAGGATCCATAAATATCTGTATTATTATTAATCTTGTTCCTTCTCTTCATCTTATTAATTATATTTTCCTTAAGCCCATTTCCAGTAGTCTGCCTTGAAAAATTTCAATTATAGCAAATGAACAATTAAGTCTTCTTTGGCTATAATTTGAAGATATAAAATATTAAATCTTTAGACATTCTGTAGTAAATTTTGAAAGAACAAAGCTAATTAGCTAATGGCACAATTAGACTCATCTACACTGTGTAATCAGGTTGCTATTTCCCAAAAGACGACAAGAAAAATAAAAAAGAAATCAGAAGCTGAATCAGAATTTTCTAGGGTTGTTCGAGGCTTTTTTTAGTCTGTTTATTTGTTTGTTTATGGCTTTGGCCTAATTTTGTACTTATAATACCAAGTATTTATGTAAACAGATTGAAATCATATCAATAAATAAATCAGGGAAAGTGACTGAAATCAAACCTTTATTCTTGTTTCTAAAATCAGAATTGAAAGAGGAGCCCCTTCCTCCCATTCTGGGGTCACCTTTCAAGAATCACATCCTGACTTACTCAACATGTGGACAAGTGTGACCATCTTATGGTATAAATGGATACCATTATCATTAGTTATAGATATTGGTTTCAAAAAAGCATTATCACTCCACAGAAATTAAGAAAACTTTGAAAATGTTCAGGACATAGCCAAAGCTACATAGCCTTCAGAATATTTTATGAAAAGTCAAGGAGAAACAGATTGACCAAACAGTCGTCAAGACACTTCACAATTGGTTGCATGGGATCCCTGTTTCAATAAAGATCAGATAAAATAATATCTGAACAACTATCTTTTCTAATAAATTAATTTAAACACTTAAAGTGTTTTAAATTTGATAAAGCTTACTGCAAAAAAAACCCTTCTCATTGTATGGAAATTTATGAAATTTCACATATTCTGTTTTTATCTTGAATCTAAATAAAATTAAATCTTATTTTTTAAAAGAATTTTTAAGAGTGTGAAAACAAGATCAGATCAGCATATTCCCATGAATTTAATAATTAAAAAAAAACCACTAGAGTTTGGAATAACTTGCTCTGTTCTCACCTTTCCCCCTCAATTAAATTTGCTAAAATTTCATAACAAAAATTTTCTATGAGCAAAAGCCACTAGCTTCTTCTCCTTTGGAAATGTGAAAGCTATTCTTCAGTAGTTTAAGTGGAAAGTTAGTAAAATACACTTAGCACCTCAAGCAATTTCAATTTGATTAATATTTTCACAAGAAATGGGGAAACTGTCAGATGATCTCCAACACACTCTAGCGGATATGTGGTTGGTAACTATCTATTGGCAAATGAAAGAGCATTAGAAAACTGCTATGATTTTTTTCAACTGTTTGAAAGAATCATTTACTTTTATATCACCAAGGTTATGAAACTGTTAAAGAATTAATTTTCCACTAGGAAAGCAAGGGACTGATGTGTTTAAGAAAAGTGTAAATTTCATTTGAGAGTTTATATTAAGTGCCTTTATCTATACATTTCTTTAAAAGGACTTTTTAGGGCACACTGTGAATGTAATAATAATAGCGCAGAATATAATAAAAGTAAGACTGAAATTACCCCCCTCCAAAATCTGGTAACAGAATAGAAAAAGTAGATGCAAATTGAAACTGCATTATTTGAAAAGAACTTATGTCTTCAGAGGCTTAATCTCCCTATATGTCTAAATAATTAAACATAAGGTGCTTTCCAGGGTGTTAATGATGCATTTTACTTTAGGCCACAAGGCAAGTGAAACTTTATACAAGTCTGAAAAAAAAAGAAAAGAAAATTGTGGTTCATAAAAAAATATAATAAATAACTGTGTAACCCTGCTTAGTGTTTATGCCATCAGTTAAATTAAGCTTGACAGAAAGAGTAGGTCTGGAGATTTTCACTATTTGTGACCTTGCCTTGAAGTATTTTGTCTCTTTAGGATATTTTTGAGGACATTGCATAAGTAAGCTGGCTCCATGTTAAACCAACTTGCACTTTAACAGCAGTTAAAGAGGCAACACACACAAACACACACACACACATATATATATACAGGCAACATATATACATATATTGCCTCGCTGTGGAGAAGATAGTGCATTTGTGTCATAATCCTCTTATCCTCTCACTTCAGGAGAAGACTGCCAGTTAGGGCATGCGAACACCATGGTATCAACATGAGGATGTCCAGAGGAAATGACCTATTCTGGGAATCATGTGTTAGATAAAAAGCTCTCCTTCAGAAAGGCTTTCATTTGAGGAATGCCTTACTCACACAAAGTTTGCATACAAGACAGGAATGGAAGTGTACCTTTTTGGCAGCAGACAAAAAGGAAGTAATAGCAAAATATATTTCTAATGCTTTTGAAGATAGGATATTTCTTGTCATGACAAGCAAGTCCTAAGTGGTTACTCTAAAATCAGCTTTGATCCATACCAGCTGATTCTAAAACCAAAGGACTCCAGGCACTAAATTTTATTACTAGTAAACACACTTAAATCATTATGAGGATTCATCACAGGTAGGAACCAATCAACTTTTTATTTCTATTGCCAGTAGAGCCACTGTGCTAAGCCCAGAGGTGCGTGCACCTGGCCACCCTTCCCATCTCTCCAACTCTACCCCATTCCTCTTCTGTCACATCCACAGCTCACATACTGGCCGCAGCAGCTCCCTGTCTGACTTCTCTGTTAAACTAAAGGCTTGGGAATTAGACTGTTGTCATCACAAACCACACGTCTGTAATGCCCCTTTTAAAACAAGAATAAAAATCAAGTAAATATAAGAAGGAATATGTCCTTTAACATAGTATATTTATATGCACTACTTAAACTAATCATAAAACCAGGAATGGAGCAAACCAACAAAAACAAATATATTAAAAACATTCAGATTGTCCAAACTTATTAGAAAACCAAGCCAAATTCATTCCTACTGGAAGGGCATTTGAAACATAATGCAACTTCTTCTTTGTAAATGTCTAAACTCTTAATCTTCTCTGTAATACTTACATTTTAAAAAATGAAATACTACACACATATCTCTCAGATATATGACTCATTAATCCTCCAAGAACAAAAGATACTATTTCACTTCTTTCAAGGACTTTTTTTCCTTTATTCAGTGAAAGTCAAATAATGTTTCATTTTTCTGAATGATACAATATAAAAACTCATCTGAGGTGACCTATGGTTCTATAACCATTTTTTTTCATAGAAATGAAGCTAAAATTAGGAGGTTTAAAATACTTTACAATAAAAGTTCAATACTAAAGTTTTCTCTTAAATATAGTAGCACTTAATTTATATCTTTCTAATGTGCTTGCAATCAATTTTAAAAGAAAGTCTGAAATTTATGGCCATGTATCTAATAACTAGATTAAACTCTGAAGATGGAACAACTGTCATGTATAATGGCTGTAAAATTACAGTTGTGTTGCGGATGCAATCATATGTAATAACCTTGTCCAAGTTTCATGGTGGGATATTGAAATATTTGCTTTCCAGACCTCACCTATGAGTGTTCAGTGATGAAGAGCTCATGCCAAAATGCCAGCAGGTCCCTGACCTGAAGAATCAGCAAACCAGTGCCCCAGGATGCACTGCTGTTCATGGAATCATAGAATAGAACAATAAAACCATTGAGATTGGAAAGGACTACTAAGATCATCTTGTCCAGTCATTAACCCATCACCACCTTCTCCAGTAAACCACATCCTTCTCTGTCCTTCCTTACTCACATCTTCAATTCACGCTACTGCAGATTTTCACCATATTCCTTAGTCAGAAGGTGGTGAGGTGCTGGAACATGTTGCCCAGAGAAGCTGTTGATGCCCCATCCCTAGAGGTGTTTAAGGCCAGACTGGATGAGGCCCTGGGCAACCTGATCTAGTGGGTGTCAACCTTGCCCACGGCAGGGAGTTTGGAAATAGATAAAGTCCCTTCCAACTTAAGGCAATCTAAGATTCTATGATCTAGTGTTATACAGGTATTAAATAAATATGGCATGGATCATATCTGTTTCTAATCTGCCTTATGATTACAGTATTTTCAAGGCAGATATCTATATTTCTTCAGAGATTCAGAAAATTCCAGAGTGATCAAGGAACGAAGACTGTGTTTCCACCACTGGGTGTATACTCTGTCTGCCATACCGTAAATTGAAGAGTGGGTTATTCTCATTTGACTGCATTTCAAAGCACCACTTTTGATTGAGTGTAATTTCTCAGGAAAGTAGTACTCTTCTGAAAACATGGCATTGCTAGCACCCAGGGTATGCGGAGATCCAGTTTTCTCCTGTGCATGGGACTTATGCAACTTCAGTCTGCATGTTTCCTGCACAAGCTGTGACCTCCTTATGCATCTCAGTCTCCAAGCATCCAAACTATAAACTGAATTGCCCTGTAGGACCTGACTCTGAAAATATTATCACTATGTTGCATGTGTTCCAGATCTGACCCTTTTTTTAGAAAAAAAAGATTGCAGTTGTTATTTAAGGCAAACAGTGTTTAATGTCTGAGAGTCCTTAGTCACTAACAGTTAGGTGATAGCATCTTGGTATTCACATTGTCTGCCACTTCTACTATGTATTCATCTTTTATCAGAATTATTTTTTTTCATTTCTAATTATGGTACTTTCTATTAAGTTTTCATAGAGGGAATCTATACAAGCAGCCTTTTAAAGAACATGCAAAAAAAAAAAAATCAATTGTTCACATGTTAGAATAAATTGTTTTTTGAATAAACTACAAGCCAATATCAACAATAACTAAATAAGAGAGCAATTTTAAACATCTTAAAAATTTTTTCGCAGCTCCCACTGCTCTTTGTTAGAATGAGTAAAAGAAAATACAGACTGAGTGGAGAAAGGATTGAGGGCAGCCTAAAGGATTTGGCGATGGTAGTTAATGAGAAGATCAGCATGAGGTGAGCTTGTAGCTGGGAAAGGCAACTGTAACCAGGGCTTCAAAAGGAAACAGAACCTGTGGGGAAGTGATTTGCCCCATCTATTCCACTCTAGTGAGATCCAGCCTGTGGTACTGCGTTCAGCTCTGGGGCTCCTAAACGACATAGGTTGATTCTAGAGGAAAGCCACAAAGATGACCAGAGGGCTAGAGTAGCTATCATTCAAATTAAGAGAGGGTAGATTTAGATTACATATTCAGAAGAAATTATTTTCTATGGGGGTGAAAAAACACTGAAACAGGTTGCTCAAAGAAGTTGTGCATGTCCCATCGCTGGAGATGTTCAAGGCCAGATTGGATGGGGCTTCCACCTGATCTTCTGGAAGATATCCAGGCCCACAGCAAGATGTCTGGAAGTAAATGGTCTTTAGGGTCTCATCCAACTTAAGATGGTCTGTGATTGCATGATTCTATGAAAATGTTCAATCAGGTGGCAAAAAGTACTGCTGTCCACGTCATTCAGGCTTTTGGAGTTCAGGTTTCAATATTTTTTTTAACACTAAACAGTTTTACACAAAACATACTGTTTCCATTAAAAATATATCTCTTTTAATAGAGGGTCTTTGAAATGTCATGAGTCTGAAATATATGTTAAAATTTGTTTGTCTCTAGGTAAAGTTTATTTGTTTTATAAAAGAAGTAATGAAATTTAATAACAAAACAACTGATGCACAACCCACGGTACAGATTGTTTTTTTAATTTTCTGATGAAACTCACTGGAGCCTACTAGTAATACATAGAATTAGACATCTGAATCATGGGTGCCTCTTCACTGCAAAGGAAATCCCTTAAATTCTTTTGGAGACCTTCAAGAATCTTTGGCATTCCAGGAAATCATTTTCAAGATTTTGAAACATATCCCCTTTGAAATATTATTTTGCTTTTATTTATTCATAGAACTGGGTTTCTTCCTAAGCTATACTGGTGCATGAAATAAAATATGATATATTTTGACCATGAATAATATATTAAGTCAAATAGTTATTCAGTTCAATGATGCATTTCTGGAATAACTAGAAAGATTAAGTTGGCGTAGATGCAACATGTAGTGTTCCTTTGTTAAAACTGCACAGTACTTATACTCGTGATAAAAAGCTTAAAAAATACAAGTACTTACAAAGTAACCCAATTTTAAGCAACATAAAACTATCAAATAATTCAATTGAAAGTCAGGAGGAGCCAGAATGCTTATCTAGAAAATGGAAATGCGTGTTCTGATCTCTTATTCTTCCACATTCCATTCAGAGCAGAAATTGGAATATAAAAGCTACCTTTTTTAGACTATATGTACAGGTTGTCCTGAAATGGCCACAGATCGTTCCTCTTTTAGAAAAAGTAATTACCCAGTGAGAGTCAGGATAATAGTTAATAGGGCAGAGAAAGAGGCATTTGCACTCTTGATTCTCTAAGTAGAATCATAGAATCACAGAATCACATAAGTTGGAATGGACCTCTAAAGGTCATCTAGTCCAACTACGCTGCACTAAACAGTGACACAGCTAGATTAGGTTGCTCAGCTTGGTCTTGGATACATACCAAGAGCAGCACACCCACCACCTCTATGGACAAGTTGTTCCAGTGCCTCACCAACCTTATAGTATAAAAGTTATTCCTTACATTTAAACTAAATGTCCCCTCTTTTAGTTTGAAATAATTTCCCCTGGCCTTGTCATAAAAGATTCTGCTACAGACTCTGTCCCCTTCTTTCTTATAGACCCCTTTAGACACTGAAAGGCAACTCTCAGATCTCCTTGAAGTCTTCTCTTCTCCAGGCTGAACAACCCCAGCTCACTCAGACATCACAGGGGAGGTGTTTCATTCCTTGGATCATTTTTGTGGCTTTCTCCTGGATGCACTCCAACTCTTGTACTGATGACTCCATATCTAGACACAGTACTCCAGGTGAGGTCTCATCAGTGCAGAGCAGAGGGGCAGGATCACCTTCTGTCACTCTTTTTTTTTTTTTTTTTCTTTTTTTTCTTTTCTTTTTTTTTTTTTTTTTTGATGCAGCCCAGGATAGGTTTGGCTTTCTGGGCTCTGAGGGAACAGTACTGTCTCACATCCAGCTTGCCATCCACCAGTACCCATTTGTGGCAGGGCCATGTTTCCTTGTTACATCCATACCTTGTATTGATAGGAGGGTTGCCATTCTTTGCAGAACTTCTACTGAATAAATTTTTGGGTGGTTAAGTCATGGAAGAATACACATTTAGCCTCCAGGTTCACCCACAACTTCACCAGAGGGTGGACTCTATGAGTTATAATGATGGACCTCTTTTGAATATGGCAAAGAGTATGTTTCCTTGCCACAAGAAGGATATGCAATAGATAGATCATCCCAACAAATGGACAAACATCAGTGGAATGGACAATTAGTCTTTAATAGGATTTTCCTCCACGCACACTTCTGCGAAACTAAGGAGGAATTCCATTTACAGTGGGGATGAATTACATGCAATTTATGTTGTCCTTCCGCTGTTCAATAGAGATAAAAAAAAATAAATGACCAGAAATGCAAGAGATACATGATCTTTTGCCTAAAGTTCAAAATAATTCAGATGATATAAAGAATAATAAATAAAAAAATAAGAATAATAAATTTGATCAGCTGAAATTGCTTAACTTGGATATGCTGAAATGTTTTTACTAGGGCATCCTTCTTACCAGGTTAAAAAAAATTCTAAATGCTAACTAGAAATCATTTTCTTTCATCCCACATCTTTCCCCCTAGTAAATGAAGACAGGATGAACAGCTAAAATTACTAATTGGTTTACTGATCAGTTGTACTTTGTTCGATTGATTTGCAATTAATTCTGGTTTGTGGTGCATAGAAGAGGAAGGTTGGCGCCAACCTTTTGAAGCAGCTGATACTCAATATCCTCCAAGAGATCTGTGGGCCAGAATATCAATAATCTGTTTAAAGCAGCTCCTGAAGGTATTGAGCTTGTGTCTTGTGCATTTGCATAGGTTCTAGGGAATAAAAAGAAATGTAGATTTTGTTCCTTTCTAAGGAAGAGATCAGACTTTTTTAATCTTAGAATTTGCATTTAATGCTTTATTTCAAAAAGTGTAAATATTTTCATAGTTGATACTAGTACTGAAGCTAATTGTACACATCATAGTGTTTGGCTTTCTGGGCTCTTTACAGGAAAAAATGCAAAATTTAAATAAAAGCAAATACATTTTTTCCTCCATTAATACTGAAAATTAACAGAAAGAAATGCTGGTAAGAGCAGAAGTACTTGCACAATACATGAAATGTATCAGCATTTTGAGACATATACAGCCAAATTTAAAGTTGTTACAGCTGATTTGCTGCAGATATGCAATAAAGTTATTTTAACTACATGAAGAATAAACACATCTGAAGGCAAAAATAAACAGAACTCAAGAACAGTTTAGGGAAAATTGAGAGAAGAAGCTCATATTCAGGATCAGTATCTCTTCTTCATCTGTATTTGATTGTATTCATAACATGATACTGGATATTTTCTTTTAATAATTTGCTTTATCATTAAATTAAGTACTCATTTTTCTGGATAATTTTATAATGTTCCTCATTCTTGGAGTGATTTTCCAGAAAGAAATAATGGCTTTCTTTTCTCTGGTACTGCAGATTACACATTGCCTCCGTGCTAATAGCGGTTAGCTCCTGTTCCCTGGTCCAGTGCCCTTTTTTTTTTCTTTCATTTTCTGAAGGTTACCTACTTAATATAAAAATATCTGCCTCTTGCCTATATAATTGTCTTCTGTATCTTTCCAAGACTTTTCCACTGATTCTTTTTACATTCTTTTTACATTCTTTTTTTTTTTTTTTTTCCCTTGAAATGACATTTTCATTTTCTTTTTTCAATTCAGTACTTAGAGAAATACCAAGCAATTTGATTTTCTATGGAAAGTATATTAGGAAATCATATCTAATTATTGCACGTCTTCTTATTGTGATATAAATTCATCTTAATACACACAAAGTTTCATTTTAAATATTCTTCAATATTTTGCAAAGTTTTATTTATGAAAATACCACCTATTTCTGCTTTTAAAAGTTGTTTTTGTTTTTGTTAGTTTTAGAACCTCTATTTAATGGCATATCGAAGATATATTTATGGAGAATAAAGAGTAACAAAATGGATGAGGACGGGAGAAATGAATGGCCATTCATTGAGGCTGCTTGAGCCTGTAATAAATAAAACACTTGATTAAAGCTTTAGAAGAGAAGTGATAAGGAAAACTAAACTGAGGTTCCATGCTACTTAAGAATTTGTCTTTTCACTGTAAATGTGATCTTGTTTCAGCCTGTGAATGAGTCTAAAACTGCATGTTAGTAGCTGCATTAGAGATACTGAAATAGTGGTGGATCATTCCCGTGAGAAAGGCGAGCAAGGCTTAGTGCCTCCTGTGTAAGAGAGCTATCTGTCACAGATGTCAGTTTATCTGATTGAGACTCCTTAGCTGCTGCTATACTTGCACCCTTCTCTATAACAAGACCTTTTGCATCTACAAGCTGCCAGAAGGGAAGAAAAAACCCTTCTTCTGATGGGATCTTTGTGGCTTTTTGTCTCAGAAGCTAAACAATGGGTTTAATTGGCTGACATATGAACTTTGAAATAATCTAAGTTCTTATGGGATGTAGTTGTTTTTCTGTTTTTTTTTTTTGTTTTTTGTTTGTTTTTTTTTTAATCTGTATTTCATAATCCTCCCATCATTTCACTTTTCTTGTACCATTAGCTATGTATACAGTCAGTTTTCTCAAAGTAATCTATAGATCTTTTGTATGATATGCTGAAAAAACACTTGTATATTTTTGTTGGTCACAGTCAAAGCTTTCATGATCAGTTTGACATGAAAATGAAGTAGTGAGGAGAGTCATCCAAGTCATTAAGACATAAAATTAAAACAACAAATGCTGTTCAGACTTCCAGTCCATTTTCTTTATCCAAAGGTTTGATTTTGAACTTGACAGACATTTAATTATAAAAAGAAGCCTTTTATTTATTTATTTATTAACCTTGAGAGCAATTCAAGATGAGGGGCACACAGTTCATTACTGAATAAAATGACCTTCACTACAAGACAGTTTGTGGGCCACATGCTCGCTTGGGAAAATACAAAATGTACTAATGCTTGCAAAACAGATTGTAATCAGGTTTTGTTCTACATTTCCAGCACACGTGTACACACCACCAGAGATTAAAATTGCTTGATCCAAAACAATTTTTTAAATCTTACTTTTGATATGGGAGTAGATACAACTGACTACGTTGCATTCACTAATTTATGGAAGAAATGGAAGTTTGTTTTTGCTCTTGTGTATCTTAACAAACTATGAATTCAGAGAATAACAAGTTACCCTAATTTGCTATTCTTTTATGCATGTGCACGGTTTTAGGGTTAGAATAATGCAGTCAGACAAGAAAGCAACCTGCAGGAGAAAGGATAAGTTGAGTTTTTTACAGATATCAACTCCATTGTTTATGATCATGTGTGTAAAATTTATGGATTTACTATTTCTTTGTAATGTATTTACTCAAATAAGTTCAGTTATAAATCACCTATTTTCCAATAGGAACCTACATTTTTCACCCTAATCTCCATTTGAGTTCACCGAGGCAAGAAAGGGTCAAGTGACGAACCCAGTGTTGCATGATGAGTCATTGAATGAACCAAGAACACTGGGATCCTCCTTGCCCCTAGCCCTTTATATCAACAGGCCACAGGGGGCTTTGTGTTGCTCCTTTCAGCTGCATTTAAATACAGAGTGCTAGTTAGAAACACCTTCCATTAAATCTTAACCTGGCACAGAAAGTGCAAGGAAATGCAGTCCTTGTAGGCTTTTCATGGTTTGGATATGTTTCTCTGTTTTCACTTTGACACTCTCTGAGCAGAGTCTTGTTTACTGATCTCTATAAATCAGCATTCTCATCAGATGTGGTAATGAAGTCCTACCAGAGTCAGCCAATATTTTCACAGTTGTTAAGTAGTTATGTAAAGATTTCTTTCTTTTTGGGCTTGATTCACCACTGGATTTCTTCAGGTTTATGCTGGCGTAAGTCTAATGGGTTCAAATTGGTAGCAGTTAATCAGAGCATAGAACTGGCCCCTGAGCTGGTGTAAATCAGCATAGCTCCACTGCTTTCAGATGCAGCCATCCTTATTTATGCCAGCTGAAGATCTGTCCTGCTAAGTTCAGATCAGCATACTGTACGTGCTGCTAGGCCAGATTCCGTTTTAATGACCAGGTATTCCCTGGGGGAGTGTTAGAGTTACGCTTTCCAAAATGAGAATCAGGTTGGATTAGAATGATAAAGCAGAGACTTTTGTGTGTGTGTGTGCTAGTTTCATTGTCATCTATTACTTTTTTTTTTTCTTTTTTTCCCCTCTACGAAAAGCAGAACTCCCTTTCAGTGCTGCACGTCTGGGGTTTCATCTGTATTGGCAGAAAACCACTGACTGCAGGCTAACAGAGCGGCAGATGTAAAATAAATCCTTTGGAACACATTTAATGCATGTGAAAAGAAGAAACAAGAAACCAAATCTGCACAAATTAAACACAGTAGGTGAGTCTCTCCTTCTACCTGTTATCAGCTAGGCTATGAGAAGACAAAAACAGGCCTGCGCAGAAAAGTGTAGATCCTCAAAATCACAGGAACTAATGATGTATAAAACTGGCTTCCTGCCAGAAATATCAGTCCTTTTAACTAGAAATAGATAATGTATTTTTAGCTTGACTTCATATTATTTTAATTTTGTGAATCAAAATGAAAGAAACTTTGAAAAGAAAATTCATTTTGAAATTTAAAACTTTTTTTTTTAAATTTTGCGTTCTTCCATTTTATAACATTTATAGAGTGAACACATATATTCACTACAGCCACTTTATACTGTGAAAAGTGTTGTCAACAAAAAAATACTTCTGCCTATTTCTTGAATTTTTACACTTAAGAAGAGCATATTTAAGAGGGAGTTGAAATCTGAAATTCTCAGTCTCAAATAAACTTGAAAACTTTTCAGTTTAATATTACATATTAAATGTTAAAGCTTCAATTTTAGTACAATCACACCACACTTCACAGAAGAAAACATGACAAATCTCTATAATTAGAAATTTCCTGTGTGTTCAAATGTTAAAACTAATGGAAGACAACTCTAAAAACACTTTATTCCTGTGAGAATCTTCCACCTGCTTAAAACATGTACTAAACTAGCATATGGTATATATAGATGAGAGCACATGTATAAATTCTGCTTTGTAAGGATTATTTTTCACTTTTTCAAAAGCATGCTCGCATTTTGACATGTCACTATGTAGTGTTTCCTTTTTGTACCTTTTAAGTATTCAGTTGGGCAAGTGATTTTAAATTTGATTTTAATACAGAAAGTTAAGCATCTTGGAAAATATTATTCTCTCTATTCATGAAAACCCAAATCCCTCTTTTGTTTTATAAACAACTGCAAATTTAACGAAACAGTTTTCAGCTTACCTATGTCACCAAAAGCAAAACAGAAGGAACTGCTAGCAGTGATAATCATGATCCTAAGTGATGGTTATTCTTAAGGAACCTTCTCTTTTACCTTATGTATTCACTTTAAAGAGTAAAAGCTATGATTTTAAGTCCAGATTTCAACTGCTTTGCTGTATAAAGAAACATTCAATTTACTTCCTATAACAGGATTCCTTGGTATCTGTGTAAAATGCATTTGAGATCTAAAATAGCATAAAGAGTTGATTAAAATTTATTTCTTGCATCAATCAAATGTTGTGTTATGTCAAACTTTAAAAATTAAATACCAAATCTATCTCATTCTTTTTTTTAATCCTATTGTTTGAGGGATTCTTTTCCTCTGTTTAAGTGGAAATTTGTAAGCAGACATACCAGTGATAGAAAGCACAGGACAAATGCATTTTGAGTTTTACATAAGAATCAAATGCACACATATAAACATAGAAATAAATGCAACAGTATAACAAAGATCTTCTTCACTTTGAATATTTGTAAATAGAAAATTCTCCATTATAAAAGCTGTAAAAAGAGAAATTACTACATTTAAAATAAATGTGTGCAGAAAGAGGAAACTAAGAGAATGGAAACAAAAACAATTACATCAAATTTCAATTGTATCTAGTATATACATACAAACATAAACATTACCTGTAATTTTCAATTTCCTGTATTTAAAGCCCAGTCTATTCTTGTCCTCATCTGAAATCTTAGATGTTTCAAAGAGAATCACTTTGAGAATTTGAATACAAGTGAGAAAAATCTAGAAAAGTCTTGGAAAGGCCAAATAATTACAAAAGAAAATTTTGCACAAACAATTGCAAAAACAAAACAAAAAACAAACAAAAAACCCCACAAAAATTAAAAAACAAAACTACACCAACAAGGAAGACTGCTTTTATGTGCTTGTCACGATAGAAAACATCAGCATGACATATTTTTTTTCATGTGTAAATATCATAACATTACCTAATGATTTCTGCAAATACAGATCTGTGTCATTTCACAGATTCACAAAGTCATTATTTATTCTAAATTCACAAAGAACAAGTATTTCCATGTATTTTGGTTATTCTGTTTTAATCAAAAGGGGGACTTCACATCTAGCATTTCATATATAAGGAAATGTACTACTCTAACATACCTATTGAATGGTGAAAAAGTAGTTAGAACATTGTTTTAGAGATTATATAAACCGGAGTCTCTATGTTTTAGGAAATGAAATTTATAGTGATTAGTAAACAAATTGCCTGATTGAAGTCATCATCTGAAGCTGTCACGTAAAGATTTACTGTTCAAAGCTTCAATGACCTGTTTAATGACCCTAAACCTTAGTGTCAGAAGTTCTTTATAAACCTTAACTATCCTTGTCTAATAAATCCAGAAGGCTAATAAGAAGACTTTATTTTTCGTATTGATACTAGTATGGATTTATTCATTCTAAATTACTCACTAGAGAGAGACATTTCATTGAAAAATACTGCTCAAAAGTGATTCATGAAAACCAAGGTGTCATCTTGAAACATACTGCTGGAAATTGTATCATCGGAGATAATTGACAATATATCTTCTCAATTTCATTTGTGATCTCTTTACTTTCTTTCATTTGAGGTCATTTTTTAACTATTTTATTTCTTATTATGCTTAGTGTAACAAATACAAACCTCTTTTACTGCAACAACCACTGAATTCACCTTGCACTCCAGTGAAATAAAAATAAGTGAAAAATAACACGTATAATTTGACTTGCAGCTAAGACTTTCAGCTAAACTAACGTGAACTTGAGACTGAAGATGTGTATAAAAATATATATTTGGATTTAAGCTGAAAAAGTTAATCAGGCTTCTCTCTTTTTTTTTTTTTTTCTCATATATATGCATATATGAAAGCAGACATCATTCTACGTGACAATAATACTTTGAAAAATCAAACGTATCAAGATGTGGAAATAATTATTTTAACTATTAACAGACTTAGTTACATGCAGTGCAAAATTATGCAGTAAATAAAATGATTGTGAGTTCACAACATTCAATATTTTTCTTTCACTCTTCCTATTCTTGTTGCAGCTTATACATTGGTTGCACCAAATGGAATGCCTCCTATTTATTTCCATGGAAACTGCAACAAACACAAAGAGCACAATAACATTATGTGGTAGAGCAAATTCTCAGCTACAAAACACTAATTTTCAACATAGTCTTTACCATTAGCTATGCATTTTCACCAGCAATGGACAAGAGCCTGAATGCTGCACTAGTCAAAATCTGCACCAGTGCATGTGACCCACTGCTTCACAGCTGCTATGATGGCATCAATGGCATCATTGCTAGGAAAATGTTGCCTGTGCTGTTCATCTTTCATCACATGGAAGTCAGAAGGTGCCAAATCTGCACTATACATTGGATGTCATAGGACAGGCTAGCCAAGATTGGGAATGTACTTCACAGTCTTCAAAGAAGTGTGGAGACTTGTGCTATCATGTTGCAAGAGAAAGGCTGTCTTGTTCACTGGACTGACTCTGGAAGTTTGAGCTTGCAGCTTAGTCAGAGTCATGATCACAGAATCAGAGAATCAGAGAATCACAGAATCACAGAATCACAGAATCAAAGAATTGTAGGGGTCTATAGAAGGGACCAGTCAATTTTATCACTGTAGCCACTGCTAAAATGCACTACCCACCACCTCACCATGCTCACATCTACTGTTTACTCTCCATAAACATTTAGCAAGCATCAGTAAATGTCAATTCACACTGACTAAGCAAAACTCTCATACAGAGCCTGGCTTATGTGACTCAACAGAGGTCCATCAGTAGGATTCATGCTTTTAGAACAGTTTAGTTTTTTTTCCTGTTGAAATATTTGTAGTCATAACTATTGAGAACAATTTATCTGATTCTCAGTGTCATATCAGTTCATGATTCTGGTTTCAAACATACCTCAGCCCCCATCTCTTTGAATATTATCACAGAAATCCACAAGCTAACTAAGTATTACAATAAGAATGCTGATTACAGCTTGTTTGAGTTAGGAGATAGGAGACTTGGTAGGAAAGTATTTCCTTAAGCAACACCTTCTTGCTGTAATTCACTACATAATTCTGCACAATAAATAAAACGATGAAATAAGAAAATTAGAAAAAAAAGGGAGAAAATTTCAAAAAGAAAGGAAGAAAGTTTAAAAAATAAAAGAAAAACAAACAGAAAAAAGAAAAATATATACACTTTCACCCATGAAAATCTAGAAGGTTGCAGGTAAAATATGTCTCAGAAGTCACTTGCTCGGTGTCCTAGGTTTTGGAATTCTCATTCTGCTGTTAAGCAGCCCAAACACAAGTTAGGTCCCACATAAAGTTCAGTCGCTTTACAACAATGATTTCTGGGGACACAGTTTCAGTGTAGGTCATCCCCAGTGAAGGCACCTACATTCATGATATCTCTGTCAGAATTTCTCAGGAGAATGTAAACCTCAGTGGATGAGTGGGGTCGAAGGCAGTGCAGTTAAGGGGATGAGGGATTATCACAGAATCACAGAATCATAGGGGTTGGAAGGGACCTCCAGAGATCATCGAGTCCAACCCCCCTGCCAAAGCAGGTTCCCTACACCAGGTCGCACAGGTAGGCGTCCAGGCGGGTCTTGAATATCTCCAGAGAAGGAGACTCCACAACCCCCCTGGGCAGCCTGTTCCAGTGCTCCGTCATCCTCACCGTAAAGAAGTTCTTGTGCACATTCATGCAGAACTTCCTATGCTCCAGTTTCTGGCCATTTCCCCTTGTCCTGTCTCCACACACTGCTGAAAAGAGTCTGGCCTCGCCACTTTGCCCCCCACACCTTAGATATTTATAGACCTGGATCAGGTCCCCTCTCAGTCTTCTTTCCTCAAGGCTAAACAGACCCAGTTCACTTAGCCTTTCTTCATAGGGGAGATGCTCCAGGCCTTTCATCACCTTTGTGGCCCTCCGCTGGACTCTTTCCAAGAGATTCCTGTCTTTTTTGTATTGGGGAGCCCCAAACTGGACACAGTACTCCAGATGAGGCCTTACCAGGGCAGAGTAGAGGGGGAAGATCACCTCCCTCGACCTGCTGGCCATGCTCTTTTAAACGCACCCCAGAATGCCATTGGCCTTTTTGGCCACGAGGGCACACTGCTGGCTCATGGCCAACCTGTCATCCACCAGGACACCCAGGTCCCTCTCTGCAGAGCTCCTCTCAGCAGGTCATCCCCCAGCCTGTACTGGTACATGCAATTATTCCTCCCTAGGTGCAAGACTCTATGCTTGCTTTTGTTAAACTTCATCAGGTTTCTTACTGCCCAGCTCTCCAGCCTGTCCAGGTCTCACTGAATGGCAGCACAGCCTTCAGGTGTGTCAGCCAATCCTCCGAACTTCGTATCATCAGCAAATTTGCTGAGGGTGGCCACTATCCCCTTGTCAAGGTCATTGATGAAGACGTTGAACAAGACCAGACCCAGCACCGACCCCTGGCGAACACTATTAGTTACTAGTTACTGGTTGCTAGTTAGTGGTCTCCAATCGGACTCTGCATTGCCAACGACAAACCTCTGCGCTCTTCCAGTCAGCCAGTTATCAAACCACCTCACTGTCCCCTCATCTATCCCACACTTCCTCAGCTTTGTTATAAGGATGTCATGGGAGACAGTATCAAATGCCTTGCTGAAATCAAGGTAGACTACATCCACTGCTCTCCCCCCATCCACCCAGCCAGTGACAACATCATAGAAGGCTACCAGGTTGCTTGAGCATGACCTCCACCTGATGAGCCCATGCTGACTACTCCTGACAACCTCCTTTCTTTCTGATTGTCTGGAGATGGCATCCAGCACAAGCTGTTCCATCACCTTTCCAGGAACAGAGGTGGAGGCAGACTGTCCTGTAATTACCCGGATCTTCCTTCTTGCCCTTTTTGAAGACCGGGGTGACATCATTGGCTATCCTCCAGTCTTCAGGCACCTCCCCCATTCTCCAAGACCTCTCAAAGATGATAGAGAGCGGTTCAGCAGTCACCTCCATCAGCTCCCTCAGCACCTGTGGATGCACCCCATCAAGTCCTATGGTTTTTTGAACATTAATGTTGCCTAGGTGCTCGTGGACCACCTCTTCCCCGACTAAAGGGAAGTCTTCCATTCCCCAGACCCTCTTACTAACCTCCAGGGTCTGGGATTCCCAAGAGAGAGCTTTTTCACTGAAGACAGAAGCAAAGAAGGCATTCAGTATCTCTGCTTTCTCAGCATCCCCCGTTACCAGAACACCCCCCTCACTTAGTAGGGGGCCCTCATTCTCCCTAGTCTTCCTTTTACTGTTAACATACTTAAAAAAGCCTTTTTAATTATCCTTTATCACTTTTGCCAGATTCAGTTCCAGGTGGGCTTTAGCCTTCCTCGTCACACCCCTACAGGCCCCGACAGTAATCTACTTTTTTTCTGGCTGCTCTTTTGTCAAGTGTAAAACAGGGTAAAGATCACTACAGAAAACACTGTTTCAGAGTTATGTTACCTGCTTCGTTTATGCCCCTGGTCTTGATTCTGTGCTCATCATTTGGCTTTTTGTGGTGCTGTAGAAATAGGTAATGAGACTAGCTGGGAGAAAATCTGTGGTACAGAACTTCGAGATGTTCTGAAGATAATGGAATTAAAACTGTCAATAACTAGTGTTATTTATGCTATCAGTATGTGACCCTTCACTTGTATAAACACAAATCCATTGCTGTTTAGTCTTTATGTAACAGAGTTGGGAATTATAGGAATTATACTCTAGGATAGAGTCATAAAGTACTATTACCTATGTAAAGGAAGACATAGTATGTTTAACTTCAAAGTCTAAGATATCTCTACAAATCTGTAAGTAAGAGATGATAGTCAAGAAAGGTGGCTTAATAAACTACATCTAGCAATGGGTTCCTTGGTACAAAACTGAAGATAATTTCATTTTCCATTGAAGATAACACCAATTTTGCTATTGATTTCGGTGGACGTAAGTAAGGATCCACCTTCCATTTTCTGACTCTTTCACCTGTCAGCTATGCGAACGTGGGGAGACAAAGGCAGCTGCATTCCTCCCCTCCATCATCTATTACACCTGCTCAGGCTGTGAGCTCTCTTATACCACGCAGGGAATTCCTCTGATAATAAGTCTGAGATGTGGAAAGTTACATGGAACCCAGGCAGAAGTTTGTTCAGGAGCCATTGCAGTGTAGGTCAGAACTGTCTTTTATTACCAGCATTGGTTTAGTTAAGGAAGCAGTGCAAATAAAAGCATTATGTTTTTGAACTTTCTCTGCTTGTTTTTCTCCATTCACAGAAAACCTTTTCTTTAATTTCAGAATACATAATATTTAAGTATTAATTTATGTATTTCTTAGTTGGTTAAATAAGGCTTCAAATCACATCTTGCCAGCACTCATTTACAGTGTTTAATCACTTTAGAATCTCATTCTCTCTGAATGGCACCCAAGTAGAGGTGTGAGGTCTTTTGGAGTGGGTCTTCTCACTGACAAGTTACTGAAGAAAAGGAGGCAAAAAAAAGTTAACACTATTTGTCTGATTGATAGCTAATAAGGCCCTTTCACAAAGACACTTGGAGTGTTGTTGCAGCCTGCTGCCCAATTAGCAGATCCCTTTTAGCACTGCTCTACTAGCTCATCTGTGTCTGTGCTGTATTATCTAACTGAAAAAAAAATACATATATATATATAGAAGCTTTTATGTTAATCTTTATCAAATCTATGTAGAAAATATAGAATATTTATTATTTATAAATGTGTATGACTATATATTCACATACATACACATTATGTTTATCTGAGAAATCAGAGAAGAACATACTCACATCCATATAGAAATACTTAAAATCTCTATTATAATTTGCCTGTAAAATGGTTAACATGGAAATAAATTGACACTCCTTTTTTATATGTGTTACAAACATTATCTCCAAGTCACATTTAAATTTCATACTTGATGCTTCAGCTCATGCCATGTTTTTAGTTAGCAATGGCCTATTAAGCTGCTAATTTATATACTGTTGTGAAGGCCTCTGTAAATGCTGCTCTGTAAATAATAGAGCAGTGATCCATAACCACCTTCCATGTAACAGCACAGAGTCCACTGCTGCTAATATGAAAGAACTGCTGGTTGCTAGGTGCCAAAATGCTGCCTGCCTATTTAGGAACTGCTATAGTTTTGTCTCCCTGCTAAGATGACAAAAGTGTAATTAGAGATTAATCAAGAGCTACATTAGTGCCATAGTTTCCTGCAGACTGACTTTTGTTGCTCACCAGCAGTTAAGTGCATCTGCCTGTATTTACCAGTTCTCAGGAGATTTAAAAATTTATTGTCATATTTACAAAGACAGCTACAGTAAGAGTTATCAAATTGTGAAGGAAACTTGGTGAAATGCATACGATTTGCAATTGCAGTATGACTCTCCATATTTATTTTTTTAAATATTACCCATATGAGAAAGGTTTTACATTTCCTGATGCTTTACACTGAATTCACAGGGATGAAGGGAAGAAGGCTTCTACTCACAGACTATTTTAAAATATTTCGATTTATGTTACCATGTTGACGTTTACGCCAACGAAGCATCATAAATATAAAACTTTACATCATGTTTAATATTATTTATTATTTAATTCTAAGTTATTTGTAAAGCTAATTAAATGTCATATAGAGCAGCCATATATTTAGATAGTTAACAACTTACAGAGGTGCTAAAACCTTTAAATACTTCAATATGTTTAGAATTTAACATATAACTTAACTATTCATTTAGATTTCTGAGACATTCTCTTGATTATACAATGACAAGTTACTCATTTATTGACAGAATATTACTAGGAAACAGTTGTGTAGGATTCTTTCTTTCTTTTTGATCACTGCATCAGTAAAAACCACAGAGTGATCTATTCAGAAATTTGTCATAATTAATAAACATCCTGGTTTCAAATTATTTTTCCAAAATGGGGGCCTTTTAAAATTATCCAGATCTTTTCAGATAGGAAAGATGTTGCATTTCCTGTCGAGCTCTAGTGATAACATAAAGAGGATGGATGGGAAAACAGATGGAAAGATTATGGGACTTATCCAAGGTTACATAACAAATCATTGGTATCTGAGAGCAAATCTCAGTCATTCTATATATAATGGAGACTCTATTTTTAAATGAGAGAATACAGATAATATTACTTGAAGGTCTGCTCCAAAGCCTGCCTAGGAGTCTGAGCTAGTAATCAGCCCTCTTTCCTACAAATAGTTTGATTTGGGTAATGCGGCACAATCACTGGGAAGTAGGTCTAGTATTGAAGAAAAATGTGTGGTATTTCCAACTTTACAGGGCAACCAAGAATAACCCACTTCTATTAATGAGATCAATGCTTACAGTCTAATGAGCCAATAAAATGCACAAAGAAGACCATAAAACTACAGGCTGTGCAGCCTCTGACACTCTGACAAGCTTCGTATAAATAATCATAGCCTGAATATAGAGAATACTGCATAAACAACTTTGCTGCAAATGGATTAATGATATAAAAATCTGCAGCCCAACTTTCCTTCCACACCAACCTCCTTTAATGAAAGACAGATAAACTGTTTACATATATTACATGTTAGCAACTGAGAATTCAACTGTAACGACTCATTATTTTATATACATGTATGTATGTATGTATGTATGTATGTATATCCTACCTGTGTAAATGTAGTTATAAAATACATATTTATGAGATTGGTAGAATACTGTGCAGGGAATTCCAGTACTTGAGAAACAAGATGGGCATTCACAGATACTGACTTCCTAGGAAGAGTAATATTTAATAATAAAGTGAACCTAGAGAAGAAAGCTTAGCACTCTGGCTTAGGGCTCTGTAGATTTATTCATAGCACATTTCAGCGGTAAAGGAGACACTCTGGTATTTTCAAAGGAAAAGAATTAGGAAAATCCTCTCTCACTTGTTAGATATTCTTACAGACATTACAGACCCTTTAACTTAAATAAGAACAAAGTTTTAGGTAACAAGCTCAATAATAAGCCCCTTGTATACTACTTCCTAAACTTTTTGTGTCCTCTTCCTTTCACAAAAGTCTTTACCATGTATACAAGCAAAATAGTACAGCTATTTGAAAAAGTAATATTTTCCTTTCTTTTTTTTTTTTTTTTTTAATAATTACAATAAATTACATCATTAAAGATTTTTTTTGCCTCTGTACAAAGATTAGTTAACCTCAAAAATGAATGTTGAACCTCAGAAGTTTTGGAAAAATCTATTTATAAGTCCACTAAAAAAACACACTAAAAAATCCACTAAAAATGCAACTATTTACCTTTTAAAAAGAAAACAAGAGTGGACATCAGTTATGGCATGTGGAAAAAACAAAAAACAAACAAACAAAAAAAAACAAACAACGTAGTTAAGAGCTGAAAAAGCAGGATTTAGCTTTTTTGTTGTCCTGAGAGCTATTTTCCTGGATTCATAGCATCTCAGTGCTCAAGTATTACCACAACCATAAGTTATATTGCAGGTTATAGTATCACCTTTACAAGAATTTATCTGTACCATAAGTTCAGGTACTTTCTGTAACATTCAAATTGTGACTTCAAACATTCTTACAATGAAAAAACTCACAAACCATACCTCCCATTTCCTCAAGAATGCCCAGATGCTTTACATGCTTACAAAACTACATGACAGGTCTGTGAAAGACTGTGATACTAAAGATCTTCAGAGATCTTTGTCATAGATTTTTGCTTTCATTTTCTGATTCTTTTATGTGTGCTTTATTGTGTGTGTATGTGCGTGTGTGTATGTGTGCATTTGTTCAATTTGTGTTTTTGTTTTGTTCTAAAAACAACTACTGGGGCTTATGAGAGGTCATAATGCCTTCTCACATCTGGACTATAAGAACAACAGACAGGAAAAGTACACTCTTTCTTATTGTGCTATGCACTCTGAGTATAGACAAAGACTAGCTTTAACTGCTAAAGGATTAGGAACTTTGGCCATGGAAGTATCACTTGTTAACAAACTGAGGTGTTGATGAGCAGGCAGACTAGTTCATAGTCTCAGATTCTGGGAACCCTAATTCCACCTAGCCTCCATTAAAGAATCATAGATTTCGCCAAAGAAAAATAATAATAAGAAGAATTAATTTATGATCAAGACATCGTACACACAGACTTTAGTTTTAAAGTAGTGATTATGTGTTAAAACAAAACCAAGATTATTCATGGTTCAGGAAAAAAATGTAACTCAGGCACTTGGGATCAAAAGCTAGATCCAAAAGGCAGCTGCAAAGCAAAGATGAACAATTCTATTCAACTCAATTACCTTGATTGCAGCTAATCTGATTTGGGTTGCTGTATGTGTATGTATGTGTATCTAATCTTAAATAAGGGTTGATGCCTTTGCTGTCTGAATTAGGTCAAAATACAAAAGACAAAATAGCTAATAAGTAAGGAACATTATCAAAATTTTAAATCCACAATTGTACAGTTTCCACAAAGCCAGTTCTTTGATGAAAATTGTTTATTACATGGCTAAGTTCTCATCTAGAAGGCATCTTCTGGGCTTTGAAGATTTTGCCATAGTCTCAGAAATAAAAAATAAAAATAAAAAAAATAAAAAAGAGCAAATTGCTGTGCTTTTCTGTAATTTTGTAAAACAGGGTGTTTCAAGATAAATTACACTAGCGGACGATATCTGTCTTGTACCACAAAATACATGTAAAATACCTGTAATTTAGTCATTTCAGGGCATGCATGAAAAAAGGGAATAAACACAAACACAGACATACCAGTTTGTAGACATGCAGACTTCACAAGTTAGAAAGATCTTAGGCTTGCTAAATATCAAAGATGAATTCCGTACCGCACACAAAACTACCTAAAATTGCCTTCAAATTTAAGGTGCAATTTATTTCAATGGCATAAAGTTGTAGATAGCAGCACTAGCATACACAGACACATTGGATATCTCTATGTGCCAGCAACTGAGTTGAAATAGAACTTATTTCAGTGTTATAGATACAGTTTCATTTAGGTAGAATGTACAAAATATATAGGTAGATATATACTTGAAATATTCTGATCTAAATCCAGTTTGTTTGTTTGTTTTTCATAATGTCTTAAAGTGTCCATTTCTGTGACTTTTTTTTTTTTTTTTCTTTCTAACACTTTCAAATTCACTTACTGTATTTCAAAATATTGTCTATTCCATGTGGTTTGCTGTTGTTTTTTGCTCCTCAGCTTACTTACTTAACTTACTTACTTGCTTACTTAATTGCTTACTCAGGTAGCAATTCCTGGACATGAGCTTATTTTCTACTCATATTTGAAAGAACAAAAAAAAAAAAAAAAAAAAAAAAAAAAAGAATTGAGAGATGATTGAGTTGTCTCTTGCTGTGCATCAAAACCTGGACGAGAAGGAGAGGATAACTTGAGCAGGAAGAAGAACAGTGAACTTTAAACTGCCTACTGATGTATTGTATTTTATGAGATAGCATTTATTCCCCTAAACTCATACCCCTCTAAAGCTTGAACATTTTTCTAAGAAAGAGCTTTTCGTAATGGATGAAGATACTTAGCAAGTTGCTATTACTTTTTTTGTTTGTTTTAGTAATATGCTGTAACAGCACTGCTATAGTCCTCATGATGGTCAGTTTTTTAAACATGGAATAGATAGCAAATACTTTTTAAAGATTTTTTACATTTTTAAGGACCTATCACAATTTTTGTTTTCAAAGCACTTTCACAAGTGGAGTCATACACATTATCCTTTTTGAAAATCTCAGAAAATCTCTTACACATCATGCACAGTGGTAGGAACCCTAAGGAGCCAACCCCAGGCCTGTAAGTGAAAGCAGGGGTCAATTTTGGAACTTGAATTACATTTTTAAAATGTTAATTCATGACAAAATGTTAATATGCATTCAAATGCAATCCTTTGATAACTTTACATCCTGTGAGATCAAAAGGCTGTGATAAATTAAATGAATCATTTGGATATGCCTAGATGTATGTGTATGGCCTGCTGCACTGGCACAGAGGAAAACTGGAAGATAGACTCAGAAGGTAATCACAAATTTTGACTTTCTTCAAATGCAGAAGAATGACAGCAATAAAAATGTTGTTTGGATGGCCAGGAACCACAAAACACTGGATTGAAAATGCGTGAAGGAAATAAGTGTCACAGAAATGCCTGAGAAGACAGAACATCTTCTTCAAGTAGAGGCTATGCTCAAGGAATATGCACAGACTTCAGGCAGACACAAAGTCATACCATGTCCAATTATCTTGTCACAGAGACGGCTAATAATTGTCTTTATAAACAGATAAATCTCTTGGCGCCTGTGAATTTTCCAGTATATCTATTAACCTATGGGCTTAGGAGCTTCCTCCCCCCACCATCAGATGCCTCTCCAGACCAGTGCTTTGCTGCAGCTCTGCAGACTGCTGTTCCTGGGAACAATACTGTTTCAGGAGCAGGGATCCAGAAATGACATTTCAGTGTTGACTGGGCTGATTTCCTGGCTGTAATGTGTCATTTTCAGAAGCACTGCCTATCACATATGTTTCAGCATGGCAGACCAGTGGGTCAGAGGGTAAAAGCAGGTTACCCAATGGGTGGAAGCAGATAATGGGCATTTTATTACAAACACAGCTCTTTTTTTAAAGCTGCTATTCTCAAGGATTATTCAAGTGACCTTAACCATGATTTTGATTTCATAAAATGGAATTGCAGAACTGTTCATTTCCACAACTGATTATGTATATGGGCCGTATTAAAAGATTTAAGAGATTAACCTCTTAACTACTATACTTCTCTGAATAAAAAGGTGATCTCTTTTTACACTGCTCATCCTGGTTACAGAAATTAACAATTAAAGTGGAATGAAAGCTGGTTCATATTTTTAACACATTCAAACTAGTCTAAAGACAGTGAAAAAATTAAACACTGTCCTCTTGTTTAAACATCTATTAGTCTTACTCTGAAGTGTGATAGAGATAAAAAAGAATCGCAGCCTTGTTAGCACGTTTTTTTCCTAACAAATTTGCTGACCAGAACACATTTAAAATTTTCTGACTAAAATTATAGAGGTTTTTTGTTGTTGTTGTTTTTGTTGTTGTTGGGGTTTGGTTTTTTGTGTGTGTGTGTGTGTTTTTTTTTTTCTTTTTTCTTTTCTTTTTTTTTTTTTTTGAGACACTTCATTAGAAGGCACTTCCATTTTTTGATTCAGTAAAATGACTCAGTGGGTGCCACTCTTTCTGTGACACCATTGCTGCGCTCAGATGCTTGGACAGGTTCCAAGGCTTTATATTTTTCCCTCAGCCTCCTTTGCCACACACAGGAAGTCTGTTCATTTGTAAAATCCCAGTGTGGATGCCAAACAACTTTGATTTCCCTCCTCATTGCCTATAGTTCTTACCATAATCAACTGAAGAAAGGACAAGGGTGGTAGTAACAGTGGAAGATACCACACATTCTAGAACAATTTTCCACTCCAGATCTTTTGCTGAAGTTGGACAAGTGAGTAGATTTACATGTGATTGAGCATTGTTATGCTTAAAGTGTACACTCTTAGTCCAATTTGAATCAATTTAATCAAATTTGTATTATTAACCGTGATCTCTCATTATAACAAAAATTCTGCTCAGTTTTGCTATTCTAAATTCTTCTTCCAAATCCAGACATTGCTATGAGAATGCATGTAAACATAATATACTTATGTTGTATATACGTAATTATAAATAGATATTTATCTTGAAGAGGAAAAAAGCTTTGCAGTTATTCACTCTAAAAATACGTGTCAGAGTCAGATGCTTTTGGAATCACGGAAAAAAAGAGATCAGCATATGTCAGCTTGCAGTCCCACTCAGTGATAAGTAAAATGTTGTTTCTTATATTCAAGTCATGATTTAATTAAACAAGTTCTAATGGCTCAAAAAAGTTAGAAAAGTTTTCAAAATTTCTATACTCTTGCTATCATATTTTGTCTTCTCTTATACTCCTGGAATGTGTTAGGTGGGCTGGCAGAAAATAATTTATTGAACCTCACCTCATGCCTGTGATTTAAATGGGAATTCAGCTTAATGCAACCATTGCCAGTGATCCTAACTGCCCAAAAGAATCATTGTTTTGAATATCATGATTATTCATTATCTAAATAAATGTCTTTTTTTCATGTGGGAATGTTTATCACTTTTTGAAGATGAAATATTAGCTTCTTCCTCCTTCTATGATTTCCTTTCATTTGTGTTAATAGTCTCTGACTAACTATCTGTCCTGTCTGCAATCTGTCGATGGATACTTCCCAGATCAGAACAAACACTGCTTCACTTCCATTGCTGTATGTTTGGCCAAATAATGACCATATGGTCATTATGCCCCTAAAATTCCTGCACACCACAGAAGTTAACAACAGCTTGCTGTAACACCTCATGGCCCTGGATTTTTTGAGCTTCAATCTGAAACTCATTCTGAGGCTAGAGAGCAAAAAAACAACTGTCATCTACAATGTCATTTACAGCTTTGTGCAAGGACACATTTCTTCCAAGCAAATTCACAGAAAATCAATTCTATCATATTTCCAGTCATACTCAGCAGTCATCCTTGGTGGGGGTGGAAGGAGAACAGACCTTGAGTGCCTTGCTCACTAACAAGTGCCACAAACTTCAGAAATATTTGTAAAGAAAACGACTTCAGTGATAGTATTGCTTTTTCTTGCTAGGACTGTTTATTTTGAGAAACACATGTTTCATTAGCTTGCTGAAAAAAACCCTGAGAATATTACCTGCCTAATAAAAAGATGTGTTCTTAAACAGTGCTTAATTGTATATTTAGTCTCAATCAGCTGAGTAAGAAACTATTTATTGCATAGCCAAAAGTACGTGAAGGAATTTAGTAGTTTTTTGTTAACAAGGTAGAATATACTGTGCTGTTTTAACCTATATATGTACACTTTCATGTTTTTGCAGTAATAAGAACTTTATCTTACAAAAACATGAGGACTTGATGAGTTTTGAGTAAAGATTCCAGCTGAAAGCTAACTCACAACTTGGATCGATGACCAATTGGTGAGATCATTTAAATGAATAATTTTTCACTGATTGTTAAAGTCTGTGTTGTGGTCTGACAGTCTTCAACAGTGACAAATATTTATATTCCCAGGCTATTCATATACAAGAAGTTCGTTGTTCTACATCAGTGTCCTAGAAAAAAAGAATGATGGATAATCTTTCCAGCAACACAACAATAAAAAGTCTGAACTCTGTTTAAGACAAATAAAAAAAAAAAAAAAAAAAAAGTTGGTGTATACTGTACCAGGTTATCTTACAGTTGTCTAAAAAATTACAAGCTGCACCAATCATATTCAGTTTTGCTAATCATGTGTGTGTGGATTTCACTTGTGAAAGATCATTTATGGACTGCACCATATCTATTTCTACTTTTTGCATATTCATTCCATGGGTAATGATTGATTCCTGAATTTCTGTCAGCTAGGAAGTCCTAGGGTCTTTAGTATTTTGTATTGTTTACATTTGCAATTGAATGGATTTAATCTTCTCAGGTGTGAAGGGAAAACGTTAAACTTTGCAGCTTAAGAATTTACATGTATTCATTGACAGGTTGAATAAATTCAACACAGTTTATTTACCTCTTTATTGTAAATGATGAGGAATCTGGATATTTTCCTTGCACTGAGAGGAACAGGAGGACTATTTCTAGCCCTGGATTAGATTAGATGGAAGAAATGTGACATGGTATTGTGCTCTATCCCAATTCAGGTTTATAATAAGCAGGCATGCCCTGAAAAGACAACAGTGTAACATATTGCAGGGTATATGTTCATGTTTGGAATTTATGAACTAATAATATGAACCCGGTGCTGAAGTCTTTGGCTGAGTGTATTTCCAAAATACAAGAATATAACCAAAATCTTGTCACGACCCCGTCAAAATAAACACTTTCAGTATCTAATCTGCCCATTAACAGAGGATTCTTTGGCATGCCCTGGGAAGAATCTGACCCTGCAGAAGAAACCAGTGAAGGCTGTGAAGAACCAACCTGAATTCTGAGATGAATATCTGATGTCTGGAAAAAGGAAATTAATCTAGTTATTTTCTCAGAGAGGTAAGCAGTTACTACACACAAACTCATATTGCATTACTGCTTTGTCATATTCCTAGCTGCTCAAATTTGCAAATATGCACATATGTAGGAGATAGTAAAAACATTTGAAAGAAAAAACAAATCTACTCTTATTTCACATGTAAGATATTATTGCATTAATCTTTCATTTTCATTCCAACCATTAGTGACTTAAACACGTCTTTATGAGGCTTGGAACAGATCTATTCTATTGCTAGAACCTCTGCATGAAAAACTGTCAGTTTTCGCAAATCAGCCAAGTATGTATGTGTGAATTCATGAATACTGGAAAGCATTTGCCAATTTCAATCAATTATGACAAGGTCAGTGTTAACACTTTCACAAAGGAAGTAGATAGCTTGTTAAAACAAAAAGACACAAATCAGTCCTCACTGAGGGAGATCCTGCAGCTTGTGTTCAGCACACAGGGCAGGCACTAGACAATCAGTCATGGGAGAGAGCTCTCTGAGTCTCTGCCTGTTGACAGAGCTATTTGTCTAATGCAAGACCAAAACTGCACCCATGGAGTAGTTTTCATTTCTATAGGATTCATGAAAGAACCACTACTTTGGGATCTGTGGATCCTGTGTGCCAAGTTAGAAAGACTGAAAGGAAACAAAAGCCAATGTTAGTGTTTTACTGAAAAAAAATTACACTATTACTTTATTGTTTTCATCAAGACCAGTGCCAACCATATTTACCAATAATCTTGGCTATACATGCTTCAAAAACAGTATCACTCATAAATGGGAGACACAAGCTCCTACTTAATCTTTGCAATCATTTTTTCCAGAAGACATGGTAAGTGTAAATGAGTATCAAAGGCTCCTGTATCACCAATTGAGAATACAGCACAGTGATTTAAGTGGGGCTTGCCTTCCTAAAAACTTTAGGAGTATTTAAACCAATCTACATCTCAAGAGTCAGTTCAGCAGCTAACTTGACCTACTACAGACATTCCTGATGTTATTTAAAAAAACAGCTGCAAGACTTCCCTGCCTCTCTCTCTCTCTTTTCTTTTTTTTTTTTTTTAAAGTATAATTAGAAGAAAGTTTACCCGACCTAAATAAGTCTTTCTATTGATGTAGTTTAGAAGTTTCAAAAAAGTCAGATTTTTATATTTCTTCCCTCCATCTTATATTAGGGATTCCATAATTCCATAACTTCTGGAATATATCCCACTGTGATTTCCTAGGCAACAAGAAAATTCAGGAGATTCTTGGAATAGCATTCTTCCTGGTGCACCAACGTTCAGGTAATAATAAGCTGAATTTATGGCAGAGCATCCTCTTATTTTGTTCTTCTGATGTTCTCAAGATTTATTTCTGCTTAGGAGAAAAATGGACAAGACAAAATCCTTTATTTGTTGGTTGCTGCGAAATATTGTGAACCCATTTTCTATTCGGAGTTACTAAGAAAGGCAGTGTTTTGCATAGGTAATCCTGTACATGTCCGTTCAGAGAAAATTTTAGACTGAATTTATAGGTTATTGAAACTGTAGGCTTGCAGTAGAAGTGCTAGCAGCTGGTTAATTTTTGTGCCATGAGCAGCACTGCAATTAATTCAGGCAAATTCACACATGAAAAGGACACCTGAAAAGTAAATGAAAAGTACATGAAAAGTAAACAGGTGTTTACTAGAGTCAGTGTGTTGCTCCTGCTTGATAACCTCTTGATTCTTTCTCTAGGACTTCTCCAAAAGAGACTAGTGAACATAAAAACTTCAGAAACTATGTCCAATTACATCCATAGCAACCCAGTGTATGGAAACAAACTCCGGCAGAGTGAAAAATAAAAGGGGCAGTTAGCATCCCAACACAAATTAGGTTTTTAATTAACTCCATAAATAAAATAAAAATAAAAAACAAACAAACAAAAACACCACAACAAACAAACAACCATAAATTGCTGTGATTTTCTATTGTATTAATCATTTTACTTAGAGGTCATAAACAACTATGAACAATAGTGCTGAAAGGCAGTAATCAAGTCTTCTGTTCTCAGCTAGGCTTGTACTGTAAGAGCAAGGGAGCAGCACCTTTTAGAAGGAAGCATAGAATTAAATTTTGTCTTTGTCACATCTTAGAAATGAAACACAGTTTGAAATTGAAAATAGGAAACTTAAATTATTATCTCGTATAAATCTCCTTGGTAAATTGTTGTATGCACAAAATTTGTAGTAACAGAGCAGTTAAAGAGGCTAAGATCAAACATGGATTTTAATTGTTTTACATTTTGCCTCTGTCTTTTCACAACATTCATTCTTTTCTTTTAGATAAGATTTTTCATTTTACTGCCTTGTTTTGTATTCCTTGGCAATATCCTTGCTCTTTTTGTGATCTTCTCTTTTTCCTTACCTTATTGAGTTCTAATGGGGGTTTGTACACAGAAAATAAATCTAATAATTGACTTCATTTTTCCATAATGATTTATATTATCTGAATTTTGTAAGTTGAAGGACTGTAGGTGTTTTTTTTTTTTCTAGACTAAACCTACTGACACTACCATCAATAAAATTATTTCTGAACTGAGATTGATTTCCTTGTATTTGCTTTCTGTGCTATTTCATCATTAATAGATGAAAATCTCTACAGAAGATTGAATTTCTGAGTCAGTCTGAAGAAATTGAATTTATGAGTTTCCGTTTAAAAATCGTTTTTTGAGAAATGCACACACACCCATAAAAAAAAAAAAAAAATCTTACTTATAGGGCCAAATCACAACTACTCACTTGCAGGTTAGACAGACATTATCAACTTTATGTATATTTTTGCAATCCTCATGGGATAAAAAGAAGAAAAAAATGAGTACTGAACAGTTATTTAATAGCAAATGTATGAAAATTGCTTCAGTTCTTCTCTAAACAGTCTACAAAGAGGAAAAAAAATCAACAAAACTATGGTCAAACCTCAACCAGCATACAACTCATGTTTTTCAGTCACTGCAGTTGAGACGTAAGGATTCAAATCAGTTAGGAACTTGGCTGTAAAATTCTCAAAATACATTTTTCCTTTGTATTGATTATTCAGGACAAATTTTGCCAAAGTCAAAATAGAACAGATTTACTGGGGGGTGAGAAAGAAGAAGGCAGAAAGACAACAAAGTTAAAAGTGATTGCCAAGCTGAGAACAGATTTACTGGGAGCTGGGAATTGTCAGTAGCTCAAAAAAACAAAAGAACGGACCTGAAGGTGTTACTGTGCAAATTGAAGTATCATCATGTTACAGAAAGTTAAATTTAACTCTCTGACGTATATTTATTTTTTGAAGTGTAAGACAGTGAAGACATAAAAAGCACAGCTATTTCCCCGTAAACAGACTGTTTGTGATTAAGTAACTTGGAGTAACTCCTATTTCCTTTATTCATGAGATTAGTCATATTTCTTTACTGGCCCCAATTCAGGAAAGCACTTAAATATGGGCATAAATCCTATTGATTTCAATGGGACTTACACATGTGCTTAAAATTAAGCATACGCTTAATTTCACTGCTAGAATAAGATACATTACTGATCCAATACTGTGATTTGGCTAATAATATAATGTTTTGCCATGTTACAATGCAATCCTAAGCAAAGCTGAGGTTTTTCTGATGAATAAATTGAGGCTACATGCACTTACAAGCCACATCCTTTAAACTTCTTCTTTTTTCTTTTTTTTTTTCTTTTTTTCTTTTTTTTTTTTTTTGCAATGACTATGGACTTTCCTCTAGGCACATTCCTCTTTGGATGCC
Organism: Alectoris magna; assembly: GCA_030625065.1. Taxonomy (NCBI): domain Eukaryota; kingdom Metazoa; phylum Chordata; class Aves; order Galliformes; family Phasianidae; genus Alectoris; species Alectoris magna. Next base: position 61,436,389 of record CM060564.1, on the reverse strand, counting down.
AGTGGGAAAAAAAAAACAAAAACAAACAAACAAAAAAACAACATATAATAGTTATTATTGTGGTGTATCTGAAAACCATGATTGCATTTTTGGAGAATTCTATCCATAAATGTATTACTGATTTTACCTTTCCCTTCCTACCTCAGGATCTTGTACTGTTACCATTTGGAGTTTGTAGTGTTCCACTGTGTCTGCCTATTCTATTAAGCAGACTGTCCTGGATTCAAGCAGGCAAAATATAAGTTTTCCTATAATACCTGCAGTATATGGAATCTCATATCTTCAAAACATTTTAGTAAAACGTGATTAATTAATCTCTCTGCAATTATGAGTGCTCACAAAAAAGGTCAGTGATGGTATTCTATGAAGTCTCCAAGTGGTTATCACAGTTTCAAAGTGTCATAAATGCATGTTTTCAAAACTCTCTCTCCTCCTTAGACCACTTTGGATGATGTTAGAAACACTTAGCTTTACCTTTAGAAAGAAATACAACCTTTTAAATGCTTGACGTTCCTGTGAATCAAAATTATCAACAGTGCAGAAGACAGAAAATTACAAGCAAATCTTTCTGACAAATAATTGCTTTAGAAAGCTGCTTTTCCTCATGAGAGAAAGTTTTTAGATGAGAGTCTATTTGTTAACTACTTTAAGATGTGTGTGTGGTGTATACATTTTTAATCAGCCTCCAAGATGACACTATTCCTCAGATTAACAATTCCAGATAGGCTCTGTACAAAGTTATTTGAATACAGTAGATTTTTTTCATGTCAAAGTTATTTGAATACAGTAGATCTTTTTCATGTAATTCTTAAATGTATTCTCCTCAGCTGACATGAAAAAGCAGGGTGTTTTTTTTGTTTGTTTGTTTGTTTTTGGTTTTTTTTTTGTGGCAGAACACATTTATCCCATGCACCCTTCTCCATGATTTTCAAATCTACCTGTTATTCTATTCATTTATGCAATTAAGTTTTGTCTGTTTAAGCATTGTTGTGTCAACAAGCTACAGTATGGCATTTTTATTGTATAACTAGTCACCATAACCGAATTGCTACTTTGACAAAGAATTAGAAGGCTTCTCTGTCTCTCGCTCTCACTCTCTCACACACACACACAAGCACACAGTGATTATAAGAAAGCCTTTCTGGCTTAATCTTCCTGCACAGCAGCTCCCACCATACTGCTCATCTCAATGGCATAGCACGACTCCCCTTGTTACCATTACTGCATCCTCCAGTGTGTTTATCCTGGAAAAGACGCAGCCTAACAATACCATGGACATATCCACAGGGTACCCAACGTTTTCTCTCTGCAGAGTTGCGGGACATTGCCTCATCTTTCTCACTTTCCACCTGACTCATTTCAACAAGGTGGAAAGATGGTCTTCTCAATACCAAATTATGTGTGTTACTGCTTTGTGCAATTCAGAAAATGTTTTTTCAAGAGTAACAAATGAAAAACTGTTGTGTAGTGATGCTGTAGAGCTATATTCTAAATATCTCCATCTATTTAATGCGTCTGTGTCTTTTGTAAATCAGCTAACCCCACAAAATATGTATGTATGTATGTACGTATACATATAAAATGACAATAAAATATGTTGGAAATATCATTTAGTGTAAACAATATCAGTTCATTTCTTTTTCCTAGGTATTTTGTTCTCCTCTCAGTGGAGCTAATGAAGTTAGGGGTAATTTGTTGTTCCTTTCTTTGGAAGTACAGAATCTTGCACAAGCTGAGGTAACACCACCCCCTTCTGTTCACACATAGTTAGATCCCTTCATCTGTATAACCCACAAAACATTGGTAAGCAGTAACCCACAGCCAAGTAGTAAGAATAGATTTTACAGTTACATTTTTAATCATAGACACCAAACTGTATATTTCCAATTAAATCATTATAATAATTGTCTAATGCAGATTATTGCAAGGATTTGCAGATATAAAATCATTAAAAGAGCTAAAGCAGATTGTAATTTTTTTTTGTAATACATACAAAATGTAATAAAAAATTAATAAAGATGCATTTCAGATTTAGGGATCACTTTTTGTTGTCTACATGGCATTTTCATTTTATATGTCTTTTTCCTTAGTTTGTAAGATGGAAAGAGTTTTAGTCAATATCCTCCTTACTTTATATATATCTTCCTACACAAAAATTGCTTAATACTAATAAATCATATTTAGACAGTTTCTTCAGCATTACTTGATTAATTCTTTAAGTTGTTTAACAGTCTATTACAACATCAGTATGGCCAAATTACTCACTTTGAAACAATTAAATCTGATGGTGAATTTGTGATTTCATGAGTGTTTCACCTGTCAGAAGCAGCAGCATGGTTCCCTTCACCATGATGCTCATTTTCACACTTTGAGCAAAAGCAATGAACTGATCTTGGGCAGAACCAGTTTGAACATGATTTAGCTAAAACCATCCATGATGCTATCAGTGCAAGGAAGAGTCTCAGGACACTGTGCAGCTGCTGGAGCAGTAGAGAAGTTTGGGAGCAGCCCCACAGCTGGTGTGAAAAGGGAGATGGAAATGGAGGGACTCCTTACACTTGGATTTTTTTGTTGAAGATTCTAACAGAAGTGTTGAGTAAAGGTTTGAATGCTCCCCTCCATGCAGAAGTTAATCATTTTAAAAGGCAAAAAAATGCTAAGAACATTCTGAAAGTTTTTAGCAAATCACTGGAGAAAACCACCACTAGAGCTGTTACTCTGACCATCAGACTGTCTAATAGTCCCACCTACAAGCCAGCCAGCAAATTCAGATCAAAAGGGAAACAGTTTGGTAATCTGGAGAAAGACACTACCTGTTTTCCAGCACCACTGAGGCAAAGTGAAGCTCTTGTGTTAGTTCTGAGGCAATCTGTGTGATAAACAACATTCAGACCTAGTTGAATAAGATGATTTTTCACCGAGAGGAATGAGTATATGGAAAGGTGGACCTTGTTACAGATACTGTACATGAACACTGTGTTGTATTTTTTTTTTTTTTCCTAGCTGTCTTTGTGAGTCATTGCATTGCCTGGAATACACTGCACCTACACGGTCATGATAACCATGATAACCATTCTGTGAAGTCCTGCTGTGCTTGAAGTATTCTGGGAGGAAGAACATCTGCTCTTTGAATGAACCAAAAGAAACTTACAATAAAAATGCAACTAAGCAACGTGTTTTTACACACATCCTCAGAGACCAGTACAACTACTTATTTATTAAAAATTTAGAGCAAACTCACAACATTTTGGAGATTCCTAAACAAAGTATAGTGCTGGTGTGAGTGATATTTCATTGTCCTCAGTCTATTTTTCAGAAACATATCATGAAACCTGTGATTATCACAGCTCTGTGTGATAGCTGGCTGGCTGAGTTAGAAAGCAAGCATAACATCAAAGATGTACCCAGACATGGTGTCAGGCACTGAAAAAAAATCTGTGCATTGAGAAACAAAACAGTTTGTTACAGTGACAGAGTTGCAGAACACAGAGTAGAGAGAAAGCAAGAAAAGAAAGGCGAAACTAAATAAATTGGCAACAAGAGGGAAACAGCAAAGGAGAAAAAGCGTAAGAGTTCAGGTGAATTGCAACTGGTGTGTCTTTTTCAAAAAAGTCTTCCTTTCTCACTGACACTAGCCAAAAGGAGTTTCTCAGCTCAATAGTTCTGTGTCGTATAAAAAGTCATACCCACTCTCTTCTTGCTTCTATTATGTGAATCATTTCTGCTATCTGGAGACCATCTGGACCTGTCAGAGACAAGACACGCCTTGCCCACTTGAGAAATACATAACATTGCAGCTAAAAATGCATATATGTAGGTCACATTGAAAGAAATGCTTCCTAATTATTTTCCTTTGAAACTACAACAGATACAAAGAGAACAATAATACTATTTATAGAGAAAATTCTCAGATACAAAACAGGTTTTTTCAACACTGTCACCACCACGAGCTATGCATTTTCACCAGCAATGAATAAGAGCCTGTATGCCATGCTCACATCAATCTGCACCAGTGGAAGTGACCAGTGTCACTGTCACCACTACTGAAATGCACCACGCATCGTCTCACTGTGCTCACATCTGCTGCATTTTTGGCTTTTTTTTTTTCTCCCCATAAGCTTTCAACAATCCAAACCCTCCATTCTGGAGCACATTTCTAGTAGATTACTCTTTTACCTAACAACAAAGCTGATATCTTCTTGATATTTCAATAATCAGAAACTCCTTCTCTGGACAGATTTTCAGACTTAGTGGCAAGCTCATGTGTAGACACTATTTGAAAAAAAAAAAAAAAAAAAAAGGATTTTTATGTACAATTGAATGAGCTTTGGATAAACATTTCAAGGAAAGATTTTTCCCAATGCTTTCCCCAGATTTTACTTTCCTGGCTTCTTACACTGTCCAGCACTGTGAATGGCAGTGTACCCTAGAGGGTGTTATCCATGGCTTCTGTGCTTCCAGTATGTTCTTGCATGCCTTGGAGTCAGTATATTTGTAAATGATGTGTATGGTCCATGCTGTAAAACCTGTTTGGTCTACCTCTGTGTTCTCACACATTAAGACTCTGTAAGTGGAAAAAAAAAAAAATAGACTGCAAAAAATATAATTCATTATAATTAATAGCACTCCAGTATGGTAACTCTGTGTTTTGTTTTGTTTTGTTTTGTTTTGTTTTGTTTTGTTTTGTTTTTAATAGCAAATAGGTAATAACTCAAATTGTCCAAAGGTCAGCATCATATTTTCATCAAGTTCTGGAAGATGTCCAGGATAGTTGTTGTCAAGATGCTATCCACAGTTACAAGCAGACCATGCACCAACAATCAATGAATACATCACTGATTAGTTTAAGGAGGGGAATTTCTCAAGTGAAGATGGAAAAAAGTCTCAGGTTTTAGCACAGGGTGATAGAAGAAGTCCTTTTTCCTCACCACTTACCAAGGCAAACTACATCAGAAAGCTACCCAGAAAGCCATGAAGGACAGGAAATAAAATATTTCACTATGTTTCCATCAGCTACTGAAGAAAAAGGTTGTTTGTTTTTTTTTGTTTGTTTGTTTTTCCCCAAAAGAAATGAAAAGAAATTAGTAAAAACTATAAAATGCTTTCAGATTACACACTCATCTTTTTCTTTTTCTGCTTTTTCTTTCTTTCTTTCTTTTTTTTTTTTTAAGTACACCATATTTGATAGTCAAAGTAATTGTCAAAGTGGGTACTTTTACACACCTAAAAGAGTTAAGAACAAAAAAGGAGCTGATGTGATTGAAGTAAAATGAAGGAGGCAGTTAGAACTAATAAATTACAGAAATTTTTAAAAAGAAGAAATTCTGTCAAAACAGAAAAGGAACGGAAATTAAGTCTGGTGAGTCAAATACAAAAATTTCATGATGTTTATCATACCAAATTTTGAGGAACCACTTAAGCACTTTTTCAAATTCTTCAAATGTGGGATGTTCACTAGAGAGCCTATGAGACCTAAAGATAATTAAAGGTAAGCTATTGTCGCAGCAGAAAAGCAGCTTTTGCAAAAGTCTCACATCCAAGATTCTCAAAAGAAATTATATTGTCATCTCCTTCTATAGATTTAGAGCTGGCTGAAAGATAGGAAATGCAGAACAAAAATGATCAGAGGAAAAGGTTAACAGCACAGACCTATAGGGCTCCTATCGTATGATATGTGCTGCGTAACAATAATAAAGGTGCAGAAAAATCACATTGTTCCGAAGATCTCTTAAAATCACATCAATGATGTCAGACTGCTAAGTCATGAATTAGAATGTGATGGGCATTGCATCCAAAGAGTGGATGCCATTGCCTTCTCTTCTGGGAACTAGTAAGAAAATCTTCCAAAATATTTTGGCACACTGTTTTTTTGGAATGGGGTAAAAAATGCTACATATAAACCTGAAATTTCCATCTCTTTCACAGACTCTCTGAAAGAATCTGTGATCCCAGCAATGTGAAAAACAAGAAAAACCTGCATTTGGTGTTTTATGCTAGCCCAGCCTGGGATCATGGCTAGCTAATGCAAAATTGCTCCTTCAGCTGTGTCCTGGTTTCAGCTGGGATAGAATTGATTTTCCTCATGCTGCCTGATACAGCACTGTTTTTTGGCTTTAGGAGAAAAACTGTGTTGATAACACACAGATGTTTTAATTGTTACTGTGCTTCACCACCTCCTGGGCAAACCCATGACGGTGCTTGACCACTCTCTCCAAGAAGTTCTTTCTAATGCCCAACCTGAATCTCCCCTGGTGCAACTTGAAGCCATGTACAGAGGGTTGATCACTTCCCTGCTCCTGCTGGCAGCACTGTTTCTGATATAAGTAAGTCTGAATGTCGTTGGCCTTCTTGGCCACCTGGGCACACTGCTGTCTCACGTTCAGCCAAGAATCAACCAGGTCTGTTTCCTCTATACAGTCTTCCAGCCACTCTGCCGCAAGCCTGTAATGTTGCCTGTGATTGTTGTGGCCAAAGTAAAGGACCCTGTACTTGGTCTTGTTAAACTTCATCGCATTGGCCTCAGCCCAGCTATCTAGCCTTTCCGGATTGTTTGTAGGGCCTTCCTACCCCCAAACCGATCAATGCTTTCTGCCTACTTGGTGTCATCTACAAACTTACTGAGGATGTACTCAATGCCCTTGTCCAAGTCATCAATAAATATATTGAACAGAACAGGCCCCAGTAATGACCCTTGGGGAACACCACTCACGACTGATCACCAGGGGGATTTAACACCATTCACCACCATTCTCTAAGCCAGGCCAGCCAGCCAGTTCTTTACCCAGCGAAGAGTGCATCTGTCCAAGCCACAGGCTGACAGCTTTCCCAGGAGAATACTGTGAGAAACAGTGTCAAAGGCTTTGAGGAAGTCTGCATAGACTATGTCAACAGCCTTTCCCTCATCCACCAGGAGGGTCACTCATAGAAGTTCAGGTTGGTCAAACAGGTCCTGCCTTTCATGAACCCCTGCTGGCTCAGCCTGATCTTCAGGTTGTCCCTCACATGCTTTGTGATCTCCCTTAAGATGATCTGTTCAGGACACTTGTCTCAGGGGTCCCTTGAGAGTTGCTCCTTAAGGGTAAAGGGGTCCAGGAAGCCTGATGCTCCTCAAGATGGAAATCTTAAAGGCACAAGAACAGGCTGTTCCTGAATGTTGTAAGGCAAGCTGGGGGGGAAGAATACCAGTGTGGACAAACTGGGGACTACTGTTGAGAATCTGGAACAAAAAGAGTCCATGCCCTCTGGAAGAATGGACAGGCTACTTGGGGAGATTACAAGGAAGTTGCTAAGGTATGCAGGGAGGAAGCTGGGAAGGAAAAAGACCAACTTGAACTCAGATTGGCCACTGTTCTAAAAGAGAATAAGAAATCCTTTTACAAATGTATCAATGGTAAGAGAAGAACCAAGGAGAATTTCCATCCTTTACTTGATGCAGCGGGGAATGTGACCACTGAGGTTAAGGAGAAGGCTGAGGTCCTCAGCACCTTCTTTACATCTGCCTTTAATAGATCAGTTATCCTCAGGGCACTTTACACCCTGATCTGGAAGTCTGGGATGGAATGCAGAATACACCCCTGGGGATTCAGGTGGAGACAGTTGGAGAGTTCCTCCGCCATCTGGACTGTCACAAGTCCATGGGACCAGACGGGCTCCACCCTCGGGTGCTGAGGGAGCTGGTGGGGGTGACTGCTGAGCCGCTCTCTGACACCTACCAGCGTTCCTGGTTATCTGGAGAGGTCCCAGTGGATTGGAGGCTTGCTGATGTGACTCCCATCTACAAGAGGAGCCATAAGGGAAAGGGATCTGGGGAACTACAGGCCTGTCAGCCTGACCTCAGTACCAGGGAAAGTTATGGAGCAAATAATCTTGAGTGACATCACATGGCATGTGCGTGGTGCCAAGAGGATCAGGGCCAGCCAGCACGGCTTCATGAAACGTAGGTCATGCTTGACCAACCTCATCTCCTTCTACAACTGGGTGATCAGACTGGTAGATGAGGGAAAAACTGTTGATGTAGTCTACCTAGACTTCAGCAAACCTTTGACATGGTCTCTCACAATATTCTCCTGGGGAAACTGGCTGCCTGTGGCCTGGATAGGTATACCCTTCTTTGGGTAAGGAACTGGCTAGAGGGCCATGCCCAACAGGAAGTGGAAAATGGAGTTAAGTCCAGCTGGCGACCCGTTACCAGTGGTGTCCCCCAGGGGTCAGTACTAGGGCCCATCTTGTTTAATATCTTTATTGATGACCTAGATGAGGGGATTGAGTGTACCCTCAGTGAGTTTGCAGATGACACCACGGTGGGAGGTAGTGTGGATCTGCCTGAGGGTAGGGAGGCCCTTCAGAGGGATCTAGATAAGCTGGATCGCTGGGCTGAGGTGAATGGGATGAGGTTCAACAAGGCCAAGTGCCAAGTCCTGCACTTTGGCCACAATAATCCCATGCAGCTTTATAGGATTGGGACTGAGTGGCTGGATGACTGTGAAGATGAAAGGGACCTGGGGGTGTTGGTTGATGCTCGGCTGAACATGAGCTGACAGTGTGCCCAGGTGGCCAGGAGGGCCAACGACATCCTGGCCCGCATTAGAAATAGTGTGGCCAGCAGGAGCAGAGAGGTAATCATCCCCGTGTACTCAGCATTGGTGAGGCCACACCCTGAGTACTGTGTTCCATTTTGGGCCCCTCACTACAAGAAAGACATTGAGGCCCTGGAGCATGTCCAGAAAAGGGCAACAAAACTGGTGAGGGGTCTGGACCACAAGTCTTATGAGGAGTGGCTGAGGGAGCTGGGATTGTTTAGTCTGGAGAAGAGGAGCTCAGGGGAGACCTCATTGCACTCTACAACTTCCTGAAGGGAAGTTGTGATGAGGAGGGGTTTGGCCTCCCAAGCAACAAATAGGACCCAAGGAAATGGCCACAAGTTGTGCCAGAGGAGATTTAGATTAGACATAAGGAAAAACTTTTTCTCTCAGAGAGTGGTCAGGCACTGGAATGGCTGCCCAGGGAGGTGGTGGAGTCACTGTCCCTGGCAGTGTTCAAGAGGCATCTGGATGAGGAGCTACGAGATATGGTTTAGTAGCTTGTGGTAGCAGTGGTAATGGGAAGATGGTTGGACTAGATGATGTTGTAGGTCCTTTCCAACCTTTTGATTCTATGATTCTATGGTTCTATGATTCTATGATCTTCTCCATAACCTTACCTGGCACTGAGGTCATGCTGACAGGCCTTTAGTTCCCCCAGTCCTCCTTACGACACTTCTTGTAGATGGGATTCACACTTGCAAACACCCAATCCTCTGGGACCTCTGTGGTTGACCAGGAAAGCTGATAGATGATGGAAAGTGTCTTACCTGTCACCTCCAACAGCTCCCTTAGCACCCTTGGATGGATCCTATCCAACCCCACAGATTTGCTTCAGTACTGGTGCAGTAGTAGGTCTCTAACTGTTTCCACCTGAATTGTGGGGGGCTTTATTGAGCTTCTCATCCAAGTCTTCCAGGTCAGGGTGTAGAGAACCCTGAGGATAACTTGTCTGACTTTTAAAGAAAGGTGTAAAATAGGCACTGATAACCTCAGCCTTTTCCTTATCCTCAGTGGTCATGATCCCCACCACATCCAGTAAAGAATGGAGATATTCCTTTGCCCTCCTCTTGCTGTTAAGATATTTGTAAGTTTTTTTGCTCTCTTGCCACAGTGGCCAGATTGAGTTCAAACTTGGCTTTTTTTTGAGTTTCTAATTTTCTTCCTGCACACCCTAACAACTTCTTTGTACTCTCCATGAGTTGCCTGTCCCTTCTTCCTTAGGAGGTAGTTTCTCTTTTTCTCCTGGAGCCTTAGGAAATGATTCCTGTTTATCCCTGCCGGTCTTCTTTCCTACCTTGCGGCACAGGGGGATAGCCTGCTTCTGTGACTTTATGATATCCTCCTAGAGGAGCGACCAGCCTTCCTGGAACCCTTTACCTTTCAGGACTGAATCCCAAGGGACCCTCCGTACCAGTGTCCTGAACAGTTCAGAATCTGCCCTCCAGAAGTCCAGCGTAGCAGTTTTGCTGCCCCCCTCCTGACTTCACCAAGAACTGAGAACTTTACCATTTTGTGATCACTTTGTTCTGGACAGCTCCCAGTGGTCATTCTCAGCCTGTGAACAGCAGGTTTATCAGTACCTCCCCTGGTAGGCTCTCTTACCAGTTGCATCAGGAAGTTATCTTCTATACACTCTAGAAACCTCCTGGATTGCTTCTTTTGCACTGTATTGTATTTCCGGCGTGTATCAGCGAAGTTGAAATCTCCCACGAAAATAACAGCTGGCAATCACACAACTTACGCCAGCTGCTCATAGAAAGCCTCATCTATCTCTTCAGATCTGTCACTTCAGGTTAGACAGTCTATAACAGACCATAGCCAGTATGTCAGCCCTGCTGACCCTCCCCCCAATCCTTACATATAGAGATTCAACCTTATCACTCACAGCCCCAAGCTCAATAATATCAAAACACTCTAACATAGAGAGTCACACCACCACACCTCCTTCCTTGCCTGTCCCTTCTGAAGAGCTTATAGACACTTACTGCAGCACTCCAGTCATGCGAGTGATCCCACCATGTTTCCATAATCGCAACTGAGTCATAGTTTGCCTGCCACACAATAGCTTCCAGCTCCTCCTGTTCCTTGCCCATGCTCTTACCACATTGTTTGTCTTTTAAAGCCAAAACATTATATTGTATGAGATGCGATATAGAAAATAGATTCTCTCCAGCTGAAATTAGAACAAGGAGTAACCTGGTGTCACAGCCTATGTGATGTAGCCTGTATTTCATCAGCCAATCACATCACTACTACCATCTGGTCCATCTTGTTGCATTACACTATTAATGGAGAGGTAGCATGGTCCTACATTCCCTACTGCCCTGGACCTGCCTCTTGGAGCGCCTGCCTCAAGATGATGCTTGACTTGGTAGATGGGAGGCAAGAAGTCTAGTAAATGCTGGAGTGAGAGCCTTTTGGGTTTGCCAAGGTTCCCAAATGTTGGCCTTTCTGATACTTTGAAGATGTTTCCATGACCAGATATGTTGTAGTAGGCATTAACGAGGACACAGGAATATGACACATGTTGGAGTTAACAAGGATTCAGGATGTGAAGTGGTAGGACACCCCCCCCCCCTCCTCCCCCCTCCCCTCCCCTCCCCCCCCCCTCCCCCCACACTGCGATGGAAATCTGATGCAAGCTTAAGGAGCTAGACAAAACAAGATGTGTACTTAAGGAGCTGTCGCGCTGTAATAAATGCCATTTGCTACTTCCTCATATTGGTCTCTGTGTCGCAATGGCCCTAGTGAGGGTAGATCGCTAGCCCCCGGCAGAACACACCTCAGACACAGGAGAGACACAGATATTACCAGTGAAATATGAACGACGACAGAGTACTCTTGGTCTGGGCAGATTAAGATGGTGGTGTATGAGTAACCATGCTGTTGCAATGCCAGATCCTAAACGTCATGTTTCTTATAAAACTTACAGCACAAAATAAGACCAACGATCTGTGGAGCTAATCTCTTCATGAATAAGAATGAGATACTGTAACTTTAGTGTTCCTCACACACAGTTATGAAGATCTTCAAAGTCTGGATTCATACACTGGTTTTGTGTACAAATTTAATCATAGTAGCTCTCTGGCCTCCAATCTGTATGCACATAAGTAAATCACCAGCTACTAGTAAATAATGAAGTAGTTAATACTGGCTGGCTTGCAGCCATTACAGCCAAAGGAAGGTTTCAAAAATATGCTCTAATATACAGGCGTCTTTTCTCTTGTTTAGTTGTCACTTCAGAATTGAAAACAAAAACAAAGAAAAAACATGCCGCAAATCAATGATAAATAATGCTAATGTATTATAAAGCAGTACTTTAATTTCTTCCCATTGGATTATTTTCAACACACCACTAGAACATAAATTACAAGACTTTCCGAGTGGACCAAAACATGTATAGATTTTCCTACAAGGATTGTAGTTTAGAAAGAGAAAGAAAGGTACAAAGAACACAATAAATGGTAAGTACTTGTAATTTCACCTTGAATCTTTACACAAAGGGTTAACTGACTAAGTTTCAACACTAACTTTTTTTTTTTTTTAATATGGAAATCTTATTCTGAGACTGAGCTGAGATGGTGAAATGAATGTAAACAAAAGAGAATTCTGAAGATTTAGTGTCCCACTGTGTTGCTTAAAATAAGCAAAACTCTAATAAATTATTGTCAAGTTCAAAAAGAATTGCATTTATTCCTTTGTGACCTTTCGTCAAATTGTGTATAATTCTGCTTCCTGTACATAAACCACCTGTACAGATAAGCCTCTTTACATGTCTATATTCATTTGAAACAATATAATTCAAACTGTGTTTCAAAGCAAAGTTCTAGCTTTTCCACATTTAGGTGCTTACAATGTCAAAATAAAAAATAATTATTATTATTATTTGAGGAGCTAAGTTACCGTTTCTAGTCATTACTGCTGCTTCCAGACAGTGGTTGCAATTTAAAAAGCATACATATTTTCAAATTACTTAACAGGTGTGATTATCAAAACCAATTACGCTCTTTATAAAAATAAATAAATAAATAAATGTAGGCAAGAAAATTATGAGTGACTATGTATCATGGTTACTATTAGTACTATGATATATGAAACCATTCGTATAGCAAATGTTTGTAAAGTTTACTGTTGAATGGGTTTCATCCAGGAGAAAGTGAGACCTATGTGTCTCTGCCTTGCTCTTAATGTTAAAGGTGACCTCAATAGTGGAGAAATCAATTCAGTGACGACTTTTAAGTTAGTTGCATCTCCCCAAAACAAACTCAGAATTTTAACCTCGACAATCAATTACATTTTCATGTGTTTTTTTTTTTTTCCTGCTGAAGTCAATCTACTTCCAAAGAAGTCATAATACTGTTATTGCGTGGATACTACCTTCAGACATATCAAACAGAAACCTCAATATTTAAAAAGCTTACACTCTCTGATGCTCTTCAGCATTAAACAGTGTTTTGTTATCAGATCTCTGTGAGACAGGCTCATAATTTTAAGGAGAGGAGTCTATGCAAATAGTGTAGTACTTTTCCATGAAAAGCCATAGGAAATGTAAGAAATGCCTTTTTTAGTTGAAAATTTCTCATTTTTTGCATGCTTCTGAAAACCCTTGTCTTCTTCAAGGAAAAACAAAACAAACAAACAAAGAAACAAAAAACCCACAAGAAAACGACAGCAAAATTATAAGGTATTTGTGTTTGAATTGTGCAAGAAATTCAGAAATATTAAACATGATGAAATGTAGCTTTCCAATGCAAAAACCTTCTTAAAGAGCATTCCAAACACTCATTACTGAAGTTCAGACCCATTAGCAAGAAACTCCCCAAAGATCAAAAACAGCCATAAGTTAGGTGTCATAGAATTTTGGTCAGCTCTCTTGAATGATACTGATGGTACATTTACCCTTCTGCACACCTCTGTGGGGTGACGGGAAGAAGAGGATGACATGACAGACAAAAGTTTGTATGCAAAAAGGGCCACCTCAGTAATTTTCAGGTTGTACATCTTTTTCAAATCTCAGGTGTATAAAAAAAGATTTCAGACTTAACTGTTTGAAACACTTTATTTCTGTTGGAAATAATTTTATCAATACCTAATATTCTACTTCCATAATTTGTTCAAGAGCACCTGGAATACAGGACAGATTCTTCTATTTATGCACATATCTATGAAACAACTGAAAGGTGGTTTTTTTTGTTTGTTTTGTTTTGTTTTGTCTTCTGATAGACGGAAGAAAAACAGTGAAAGTCAAAAAGCAAAAAGCTTGTAATCAGTTTTCAATAATTTACATGAAAAAACATTCACTTCAGGGAAGACATGTACTTGTATTACTAGCCAAGCAGCTTGTTTAAGTATTGGAAAGAGCTCATTCTTTTTTTTTTTTTTTTTCTTTTTGTATTGATCTCCTACAATCTGTGTAGCATAGTACTCCTAAAAAAGCCATGAGATTTTAAAATTTTCAAGATTTCTGCCTCTCAATTTTGTTTTGTTTTGCTTTGTTCTTGAAACTGCAAATGAAATTTACTCTCAAATTTAGCTTGATTTGAAAAGAAACGAGGATAATAATGCCACCGAGTGGTGGGAAATAAAAAGAGACAAAAAATCAGTATAGTTGCAGAGATGCTCATATAACCTAAGATTATTACACCAAGATCTTCCCTGAAACCACAAGGAAAAAAAAAAAGAGAGAGAGAGAGATAAAGAAGCAAGAAAGCATGCAAGAATGAAAGCAAGAAGGAAAGAATGAACAGTTAATATCTGTGAATGTGCTAACGTGTATAACTGGGAGCAATGTCTATTGGAGATCTAGAATCACAGAATCACAGAATCACAGAATGACCCAGGTTGGAAGGGACCTCAAGGATCATGTAGTTCCAACCCCTCTGCCTAGCAGGGCCTCCAAACATACACATTTACTAGATCAGGTTGCCCAGGGCCCCGTCCAACCTGGCCTTGAACAACTCCAAGGACGGGGCATCCACAACCTCCCTGGGCAGCCTGTTCCAGGGCCTAACCACTCTCCTAGTAAAGAACTTCCCCCTAACATCCAACCTAAATCTTCCCTCCTTCAACTTGGATCCATTTCCCCTAGTCCTGCTATTATCAGTCCATTCAAAGAGTTTACTCCCCTCCTGGGTGTAGGTTCCTTTCAGGTATTGAAAGGCTGCAATGAGGTCACCCCGCAGCCTTCTCTTCTCCAGGCTGAACAAGCCTAACTCCCTCAGCCTGTCCTCACAGGGGAGGTGCTCCAGCCCCCTGATCATCTTCGTGGCCCTCCACGTGACCCTTTCCAAAGTCTCCATGTCCTTCTTGTACAGAGGGCTCCACACCTGGACACAGTACTCCAGATGGGGCCTCACAAGAGCCAAGTAGAGAGGGACAATCACCTCCCTATCCCTGCTGACCACCCCTCTCCTGATGGAGTCCAGGATCCGAGCTGCCAGAGCGCGCTGCTGGCTCATGTTAAGTCTCTCGTCCATCGGGACCCCCAGGTCCTTCTCTGCCAAGCTGCTCTCAAGGACCACTCCTCCCAGCCTATACAGGTGCCTGGGGTTCTTCCAGCCCAAGTGCAAAACCTTGCACTTTGCTGTGTTGAACCTCATTAGGTTCACCTGAGCCCAGCTTTCCAGCCTGTCGAGGTCTCTCTGAATGGCATCCCTTCCTTCCACCGTATCAACTGCACCACTCAGCTTGGTGTCGTCAGCAAACTTGCTGAGGGTGCATTCAATTACCTCATCGATGTCATTAATAAAGATGTTAAAGAGCACCGGTCCCAAGACAGACCCTCGGGGGACACCGCTCGTTACCGGTCTCCACCTGGACATAGAGCCATTGACCACCACCCTCTGTCTGCGGCCTTTCAACCAATTGCTTATCCATCGAGTTGTCCACCCATCAAATCCACTTCCCTCCAATTTGGAGATGAGATATGGTGGGGGACCATGTCAAAGGCCTTGCTCAGGTCCAGGTAAATGACATTGGTGATAAAATTAGTAAGAAAGAAATGAGTAAGATGAAATCAGTATGAAAGAAGTGAAATTAGGTTTTTTTCCACATTGTTTTTTCTTCACTAAAAAGACTTACATAGGAAAAATTATAAAATTGGGTCAGTGTTTCCATCAATGAGTTTGGATATATATTATATATATATATGTATTATAAAATGCTTTTAGAATCATTTTGAATAAGTGATGAAAAATTTAAATTTTCTACATACTCAGCTTTCTATGTCCATGACAGGAAAGAAAGAGAGAGTTAGAATATTAAAATATTTGCAGTAGTTCACTCTAGCCTCTAGAAATGTACTTGGCAAGATCACTGTAAAATACAAAGATGAAATTCTTTGTTTCTTTGCCTGTGCAAGTGTAGAATCTTGCACCTGTGAAGGAATAACCACAAATATCAGTACAGGTTGGGACATTACCTGCTGGAGAGGAGTTCTGCGGAGAAGGACCTGAATGTCCCAGTGGTTGACAGGTTGGGCATGAGGCAGCAATGTGCCCTGGTGGCCAAGAAGGCCAATGGAATCCTGGGGTGCATTAAAAGGAGTGTGACCAGCAGGTCAAGGGAAGCAATTCTCCCTCTCTACTCTGCCCTGGTCAGGCCTCACCTGGAGTACTGTATCTAATTCTGGGCTCTCCAGTACAAAAGAGACAGGGATCTGCTGGAGAGAGTCCAGCGGAGAGCCATGAAGACGATAAAGGGCCTAGAGCATCTCCTCTGTGAGGAAAGGCTGAGCAACCTTGGTCTGTTCAGCCTTGAGAAAAGAAGAGGTGATCTTTTAAATGTTTATAAATATCTCAAGTGTGGGAGTCGAAGAGATGTGGCCAACCTCTTTTCAGTAGACTGTGGGGACAAGACGAAGGAAAACAGCCATACAAGTTCTCACACTGAGGGTGACGGAGCACTGGAACAGACTGCCCAGTGGGTTATGGATTTCCTTCTCTGGAGATATTTAAGACCTGCCTAGATGACTACCTGTGACTTTTCATTAAAGTACCTTATTTCAATTATTTAAAGTACTACTAGGTTATTATAAGATAATGATCAACTCTAATAACTATCCAATGGATTAGATAAAAATTCAAGGTCAACCATAAAAATAATTTTTACTTTTGCACAAACTTGGTACTGAAAGATTTTTTTTTTTTCAGTAGAAAAACAACAAACAAACAAACAAACAAAATTCAGTAACATTAATTTGAACAATTACAATGAAGAATACTCAGAAAAGTATTTTATATTTATTTATAAAAAACATGTGGACCAAAGCATTTTAGACATTTTCAGAACTCTTGGATTTGACTCTTGGAAATTGTAGTTCTTTGTCACTAACAGTGATGGTGGTAGTTTACACTAAAGTAATTGCTAGAGTATCATGCAGTCCATGGAGAAAATATGTAAAGGTGTAGTATGGACTGAAGAATGACAAGGCTCTGTCTGAAGTAGAAAAGCACTGATTCTAGTAAGTAGATAACATTTGTTCTAATACTTTGTCTCAAGGATGCAAATGATGTGGATTGTTGTAATCAAAAGATACATGAAGAAAGAAAAAAAATAAATTATTTTTTGTACTTCAGAATATTTTGCTTAAGTAATCAGTCTGGTTAAAACAGTAAAAATAGTATTTCCTAAAAATGGTAGAAACAAAAGTTTCTACAAAAGAGAATGGGTTGTCCCATTCTCAATTGTCTAGAAGAAAATTCAAAAAGCTAATTTTGTTTCTGAATTCTCAGTATAGTTAAGTATGTGATTTTTTTTCCAAAGAATCTGTTTTACGCAGATAAAAATACTGAAAAATTATAACCATTTGCAACACCTTTTAAGATTTCAGCTGGATCTTTCAGTGCAGTCTCAACAGGGCAAAGAATCGGAATCTGGATGAAGCCTCTTGTTATCTTTATGTGTCAGGTAGTTCATTTTTTAGCTCCTAAATACAGTTTCAAAAAGGTCTTTGCTGTGATAGATAAACTCAGATGATGATAAAGACCTGTATTTATGCTTTATTTGTGCAGTAACATTTATTAGCCCACTATCCATCATTTTCTTCATCATAACTTTCTGAAACTTCTTCCAACTCTCTGTCTAAGTCCATGCATGGTTTAAAAGGCAATGTGAGATAAAACATATGCGTGGTCTGTCAGCTAGGTGGGACCACCATCCTTGCAGTCAAATAGAGCCCAACTGTTTACAATAATCATCATTAGTCAGAAGGTAATCTTTTATGATAGAGTCTTGCTCATTGTACCTGCCAAAACACATACCAGTACTGTGCAGGTCTCACAGGGCACCTGCTCTTGTTACAGTGTAGAAAATAACAGTTTTACGAATGGAAGGGAATTTGTGAGATCAAATTGAAGCATTTCTTATGTAAAACAACAGGCCTCACAAAAGTGCTTGTAAAAGTATTCATAATCACTTTTACGATTTTTTACTGAGGTGCAGTTTCCTGCAGTATCATCCTGCATGCCCACCAAAAATGTGGTTTTCTCTCAAAACAAGACTATGTATTCTTTTAATAATCTTTCTGGAGTCTTTGCTATGCCTTTATTTTTATCAAGTTATAAATAAAAGAGAAAATGAGTGATGTAGGAATACAAAACGAAACAGAAGCAGTCCTCCCCCGAACCAGAAGATAATAAAATTGCAGTTTTCAAACTTGTCCTCAGGTCTGTTTTGTTGTTGTAACTTTTTTTCTGTAATATTCCAAATCTATAAGAATTTCAAAGTTGTATCACCAATTCTTAGGAAATTCTTGATTTAAAATCATATTCTCATTAAATTCACTTTACTATATTGCTGCCAGTGGGGCATGTATATTCCTCAAAGAATACTTGAATAATATTTTATTCTCACTGTGACAATCCTTTTCAAGTGTAATAATGTTTGTCACTGGAACAGTACAGCACCTGCCTGCGCCACTCTGTCATCTGTAAGCTGTTAGAGTTATTGTACCAGCTGAGTTGAATGTCATTTATATGTTAGTCACCTTGCTTAAGTTTTGTGTCTAGAATAAGTGAGGACCCAACATCAATTCTTATTCTAACTCTAATCTGAAAATGAACCTTTATGCCAGGAGAGGTGGGGTGCATGAAATGCATCATTTTTCTACCACTCCATATGATATCAACTTTAAATAGTATAATTTAAGAAAGCAGCTAGTGAGAAAAAAAAAGATATCATGTTTGTACCGTGGAGAAGGAAGTCTGACAAGTCCTTTCTATATCTGTAAAGATACATAGAGAGCTGAAATCTAGGAGTTAGTTCTGTACTGTGAATTAAAAAAAAAAAAACACAACAATTATCTTATTGATTTAGGCTAGGAAGGAAAGGAGTGTGCCAATTTATACATATATATTTTTCCCCTTACATTCCTTCTCTTGTTCCAAAATTTCTAATTGTCTTAGTTATAGAAAAATTATCTAGTTGATAAAAAAAAAAAGTGGTTCTCTTCTATAATAAGCTTTTTATTATCTTGATAATCCTGGGTCATCGCTGAACTTGCATGTATAGGTTTCTGCTTATGAGCTTATCTATTGTCTCAAAGGCAAACCAAATATGACTCAAAAATTTGACAGTTCTATATTTCTTTATCCCTTAGCAAATCTTTTCCTTTTAAAATATCTTCCTTTGCCTCTCAATATTGAAAAAAAATGATCCTTCATCTCACATATTACAATCATTTTACATCACAAAACAGTCTGTGTCCTCCCTCTTAGTTGACTTTGCTGCTATTACTTCTAGACTATGATCAATGACATTCTCTCTCAGATTTTTGTCCTTGTCTCTAGCAATACATTATGCTGATAAGAACAAATTAAAAATGCACATGATTACCTGTCTACGCAAACATGTTCTAGGTGCAGCTAATAATACCAAACCTTTGAATCTCAAAATCTTTCCTGGTAAATACTTTTCCAGTACAAATTCTGTTATTTGTTTTCCCAAGATTTTTTTCCCCATAAAGACTCTTCACCCCATCTAGGCCATAGCATCACTGCAGAGAATAAATACACATATGCATATGCAGAATCATGCCTAATTTGTTACAAATTATCCATATAATACATATAATACATATGTATCCATATAATACATTTTTTTCTCAAGTTAACACGCGTCAAGAAATGTTCACAGTCATACTGAAAACATTTAAATCTTGTCACTTAATTCTTTCTTACTAAAAGATATCTTTCTAATGTAAAATCGTCCTAAACAGTGCCAAAAATTACAGAAACATACCATGATGTTAAGTATATTACAGTGACGTTTGGAGAAAGCTATCATATATCACAGAATCTGACACATGCACTTACAGAAAACACTTCAAGAAATAACTCAGTTTAACTCTCTTCCTTCAAAGTAGGATCAGCTGAAGCCATGTCGCTGCAGGTAGTTGCTTGTTCGATTTATTTGTTGAGGGATTTCTCAGCGTCCCCATAAAATCCATTCCAGTGCTGTGTGGGATAAAGTACCTTGCAAATGAATAAACAAGCTTGGTAGCTACTTGCGCCAGGCATAAACAAGCACAAGGCACCTGGTTGGTATGTGTGACCAAGGGGTTGCTGCATGGATATAAAAGGTTGTGAACACTGGTCTTCATTCTGTACCAGCAATGGAGTCCGTGACTCTCCTGCCACAGTGCTGCCCTATCCTACTCCTTTAAAAGTTTTTTACTGCCTAAGACAAGAATTCTGCTTTGCAATTTAAATTTATTACCTCTGTTTCTATCTGCTATGGAAATGAATAATGCATTATTCCCTTTATGTTTTATAACCTTGAAGACTTCCATCATCCCCTTCCTCCAAATCTCTCATTTTCATGAACGTAAGCCAATCATATTTTTTCTCAAAGGTCACGTTTTCTTGGCTGATGATTCTCTTAATTCTCCTCTGGGTCTTCTTTGTTTCTTCCATATCTTTCTGAAATGCAGACTCTGAAGGACACATGATCATAAAATCATAGAATCATAGAACCACCAAGGTTGGAAAAGACCTACAAGATCATCCAGTCCAACCATTCACCTATCACCAATAGCTCCCACTAAACCATGTCCCTCAACACAACATCAATAGTTCCTTGAACACCCCCAGGGTCCGTGACTCCACCACCTCCCTGGGCAGCCCGTTCCAGTGCCTGACCACCCTTTCTGAGAAGTAATATTTCCTAATGTCCAGCCTGAATCTCCTCTGCCGTAGCTTGAAATCATTGCCTCTATTCCTATCACTAATGACACGAGAGAAGAGGCCGACCCCCAGCTCACCACAATCTCCCTTCAGGAAGTTATAGAGAGCAATAAGGTCTCCCCTGAGCCTCCTCTTCTCCAGGCTGAACATTCCCAGATCCTTCAGCCTCTCCTCATACGGCCTATGCTCCAGACCCCTCACCAGCTTTGTTGCCCTTCTTTGAACACATTCCAGGGCCTTGATGTTTTTCTTGCAGTGAGGGGCCCAAAACTGGACGCAGTACTCAAGGTGCAGCCTCACCAGTGCTGAGTACAGGGGGACAACCACCTCTCTGCTCCTGCTGGTAACACTGTTTCTGATGCAAGCCAGGATGCTGTTGGCCTTCTTGGCCACCTGGGCACACTGTCGGCTCATGTTCAGCCGAGCATCAATCAATACCCCCAGGTCCATCTCCTCTACACAGTCTTCCAGCCACTCCACCCCCAGGCTGTAGCGCTGCCTGGGGTTGTTGTAGCCGAAGTGCAGGACCCGGCATGTGGTCTTGTTGAACCTCATCCCATTGGCTTCAGCTCAGCTCTCCAGCCTGTCCAGACCCCTCTGTAGGGCCTCGCTACCCCCAGATAGATCCACACTCCCAGACAATTTGGTGCCATCTGATGTTCCACGTGAGCCCTCAGAAATGCAGAGCCAAGTGGGAGGAACTCCTGCACACAAGCTGGGGCTCTACCTTTTCCAAAATGTCATGGTTACTGATACTCTGCCAGTGATTTTTCACAACTCTCAGATATTTTTCTGAAAACCTGCTATAAGATTGCTCACAGATTTCTGTGTTTCTGCAGATGATTATTTCTACCTAAGTGAACACTCCATACTTTTCTTTTCTGAAATGCATCTGATCATTTTCCAGTTTGTCAAAATCATTTGAAATATGAATCCTTTCTTAACAAAAATAACATTTTATTTTCGTAGTGTCTGAAGTCTTAGCAGATTGTTTTTCTATTTTATTTTCGTAGTATCTGAAGTCTTAGCAGGTTCTTTTTCTATTTCATTGAAGAAATACAGAAAGCACCTAACGGAGGTATGGCTGGGTTACAATGCCATGAAACCCATCTTAACTAGAATCACCAGTTTTTAGAGTGCTCTAACACCAGCATTTGCAACCAGTCTAAGATTTTCTTGACTGCTGAAGATATGATGTGCCGACCAAGAACATTACGTATCCCTCACATAAGACTATATGATAGCTCTTATTATTCTCCAGCCATTAACAACTCCTTTTTTTTCCCCACATTTTCTCTTCAAGAGATGCATTTAAACTCATAATTCTATTTTCTTCTTTCACTAGAAATCTGTATCCTGTGTTTCTGTGTTTTTATGGTTTCCTCTCCTCTCCTCTCCTCTCCTCTCCTCTCCTCTCCTCTCCTCTCCTTTCCTCTCCTCTCGTCTCCTCTCCTTTCCTCTGCTCTTTTAAATTAAAAAATTAAAAAGGAGTTAAAGTACATTAGACTAATGAATCTGCACAATTTCAGTTAAGTTCTACAGCTTCTGAAATTCTTTCCCTGCAGAAATACTGTCACGTGAATCTATTTACCTTCATGGCCCTGGTAGAAGCTCATTTGTGTTCCCAGACTCTTGCCTGAGGGAGTGTTAATAAAAAGTATGTTTAATTTATCCCAGACCAGAAGATTTCACTTAAGACTGATGTTGGTCACTCATAAGTAGGCTGTCTACAACAATGTTTAAGTTATGTAAAGGTTCCCAAGAGAGTTATTTGTGGATGACTTCTTTACTGCAAAATGCAATACAGATACACACATAATACAGCCTGTGTATGGGCCAAAATCTGATTCTAAATGACTGAAATTTCTGAAACGTATTCCATAGTAGCTTGGAATGACATTAACTAGATGGGTGAGAAAATAATGACTGCTTACTGCCAGACCAGAAACTCTACTTAATGAATGAAGTACTTAATTCTTCTGTTCAATCTCAGAAATAATTTTGATCAGCTAACAAATATGTTAGAGGTGTGACTTGATCAAATAAGTGTCCTTTCAGAAAATCTAGGAATTACATATATCTGGGGGAAAGGCAACTGAAAAGCTCCTCAATACACTGTCAAATTTTCCGACAGACAGTAGATCTTCAGGAATAGAGTAGGGAAAGATAGAGAAAGGAGACTACAGAGATCATTCTCCTGAGAAAAACAAAAGCAGATCCCAAGATACAATACAGTAATAATAGACTGGACTTTGTTGCACAGTATCACGGCCTTTGTAAAATCTCCTCACTTATAAACTGAAATGTAGAACATTTGGACTTGCACAGCAGTAAAAGTGAAATTCTCCTTCTGGCATGTGTACATCGCAAATGAAAGTCACTTGTAACATATCCTCCCATACTTTTTGGAAACTTGGCTCAACTTTATGGCCAAAACTTCAAAGTAGAAAAATTCTTCATGAAAGGTCTAATACCCTTGCAAAACTAGTAAGGATAATTTAAAAGGTTAAATTTTATGATACTTGGATGATTACAAGAAACCCAGTAAGTATTATGACCAGCATTATTTCTTAACCAAAACCAGACCTGAAACTACTGTACAACAGTCTGGAAATTGATGAACCATGGAGTTTGATGTTCTGTGAATCAACCAAAAAAATTTGGAGTTTACAGTCTACTTCATGAATTAGTTCTATGAGCACTTTTCTTTTTTTCCCCCCAAAAGTTACACTAAAAAATAAAGTCTGATAAAAATTCCATATGGAAAAAATCTAATTGTATTCCTTGCAGAAAAATTAGTCTCATTGTCTCTTTTCACCACCATTTGTCTTCATTATCCTTTTACAGTAATATTAATTCTGTATATATGATTTCCCCATTTGCTTTTCTTTCTTTAAGTCCTTGAATCTTTGTTGTTCTTTTCCATTTTCCTGGAGAGAGATCTAATTGTTGTATTTAGATGTTTTATTTAGATGTTTAGGCTGTTTAGTAGGTAAATGTTGATATTAAGTGGACAGCTGGACTGTATGATCTTGGAGAGATTTTCCCACCTTTGTTGTTCTATGATTCTGTGATCTAGCAGTTACCCAGAGTTTTACAATAACTTTAAATCTGTAATTTTCTCTGATAAACAAAGAAGTACAATAAATTATAGACTTTGTTTTTTAATTAATCTTACAATAATTTGTTTCATCTCCATATCAAAACTCGACACAGAGGGCTCCTTATAGTTTGATATCTAAGCTTAGATTTCAGAGGGGAAATGCACAAGATAATATCAGTAGTATCTGATGGAGCTGGAGAACTTGGAGTAACGAGAATAACAGAAGAAAAAAATGAAGCAATAAGAACTCAAATACACAACATTCCAGCAGCATGTTAAGGAAAACTCTGACCACTTATATCAAATGAAAAAAAAAAGAAAATCAAAGGCATCCATGCATTCAGTGCTGGCATTACTCATAATACCATCTATTTGACTACAGAAAATAATGATTGAAAACATCAGGGGTGAAAAACACTGAAACTGAAGTCTCAGTTTTGATTCTCTAGTGCAAGAGCAGCCCTGGGCTCCTAGAGAGCTATGTACCTGCCTTGATACACACACACAGTTGCACAGCACAGCACCTGTAGGGCTACACACACCACAGGCAAAGTGCTCTGGCATCATGAAAACAAATTCTTTCATTACTTGATTGATGGATTGGCTCTTTTACTCAGTCATTTGTCCTAAAACATTTGAAATTCCAGTTAATAAAACTACTCCTGGAATCCATCATGTTATTTTCTTGATTCTGCTTCACGTCCCAGCTCTTGGCATCTGCATGATATTTTTTGAGGTAAAGTTTTAGGCAAATTGTGTCATTTCCCATTGAAACCAGACTAGGACTTCTCATTAGGTCAGTTAGTCTCAGCTGGGGCGTAATTATATGAAAGCAAAAGATTGTAATGAACACATTTTTATTGTCCTCTAGAAACACATACTGAGGTACTACATCAACATTTTTATCCTCTTAAGTATAATATAATGTGTAAGCAAGTACAAATCAAGACAAGAGATATATCAGCTTAATCAGCAACATTCTTTTTTCATGTAGTGTTCAGTGTAGTCTTTTTTGACTGCTTGATTAGGTGATTGGTTCTATACAGATGACTCCCTGAATGCCTTGAGAAGATTATCTGTGTTTGAGGCTCATCCCATTGAAGATAATGCTCTTCATACAGATCATCAGGCTTGTCTTTTTCCTGTTCCTTCTCCAGAAATTCAGTGCTCCTAAGTGTTCAAAATGGATCAAAGGGACCAGTTACTAAGCATTATTTGAAGGTCAAGATAATCTGAGGATTTTCATTTTTTTTAGTCATTTAAATAGAGGTTCCTCAACTACTCTGTTCCCTAAGAGTTCCAATTCTAAAGTTATTCTAAAGGCAACTCAGTCAGAGCACCTGACAGAGTTCATCTCTGTCAAAATAAGAGAGAAGTAATTATATTTTACTTTCTTATCTTCAGGCGAAGATTTTCAAGTCAGTTTATTTATGAACTGAGGAACTGGGAGATGGACTATGGAGACTGAAAAGCCATATAGAGATATCCCCTGGGCTGGGATGGAGATATAATGTTAAGCAGTGTTAGTACATGTGTGGAAAGCACTTGAATATCCCATTGAATTCTTCATAAATTCACGTCTGAACTTCTTTGTCATTTGTGCTGCTATGGCAATATATATGAATGAACTTACAGTTCAAATATATGCATGAAATGCAACCTTTATAGAATAATGGCTTAACAGTAAGTTATTCTTGATACAAGGGCAGAAGTGAGAAGGTAGTGGTGCCTACTGCCATGTAGGCAAAAGTGTGTATTATAAACAATTTTCTTCAGATATATCAAAGTCACAGAGCATCAATGTATTGAAAACTGATGATTACATTAACTGAAATTCTACAGTATATTCTGGGGAAAAAGCAGGTTATTTTGGAAAAGAGATCAAGATTGCGGTTGTTTAAAGGAGAAATTTTTTGGTCAAAAATGATGGACCTCAGTATCGTGCTTATTTTTTTTTTAAGAAACCATATAATTTGAGTTTTTTTTTTAATCACGGGAATTAATGACATAGCTACTGAGAGATACATAACTGTCATCATTTTATGGGATGGTTCATCCTGGTTCTGTGACTAATTGGATAGAGGGATGCATGGACCCATGCCCCAGGAAAGAGGAATGGGGAAAAAGGGAAAGAGCAGGGAGATGGACCTAAAATAAAACAGCAGCAACAACCTGAGGAGGAAAGTTAATTTACTAAAAAAAGATATTGGAATGCAAGATAACATGGTATAATACAATATAATACAATTGAAGCTAATAAATCAAGTAAACTGAGAGAGTGTCCAAAAAAACGAAGGCCTTACTCTTATTCTGAAGGTGAGACATCTAGCTGGGATGAGCAGAAAGGAAAAAGAGAGAAGTGCTTCATCATCTGCAAACAGTTTTTATCTTTCACTCTGAATGGAAAACAGAAACGCAAAGTCCCCTGGGGTATGTAGTTCTTCTTCTCTTCTCAGAAACAGGAACACAAAAGTATCAGCAGTGTTTGGAATGGGACCATTAATTCTAACTCCCAGTGCACTACATGATCTAGTGATGTGGAATACTGATAGCAAAGAATTATAAAACCATGACAGCAACTCACTCTAAAATGTCAATAAAAAATTAGACTCAACAGATATTTATGAATTACAATAGATATTAAGCAATTCTTTCAATTATTATCAATAATATATCCCCACTGGAGGAGTTTAATTACTGGAAAACAAAAAACTAATACAAGGAAAAAATCTACATCTGACAATCTGAATAACATGCTTATTCACAGTAAGCATCTTTAAGATATCCTTCACAAATCAGTGGCTTCATGGGATTAGGAATGATCATGCCTAGATTTAGCAATGAATCCTCCTGCTCAGGATATTGTAACAGGTATAAACCCTTTCCAGGCCATATGGTGACAGAGGGCAGCACTCTTTCCCAGGGGCCTTGTCAGGTCTAGCCACAATCCATTGTAAGGCACAGTTGGTGAAACCAGATACTCCCTCAGTTTAGCTCAACAGAAGTCCCCTTAAAGATAGTATCAAGAGTATAGTGATCACACAAGATCACTTGCATTTTGTCACTGTACCACATTTCCCACATAATCCAATATGTGTTTATCACACAATACAATGGTTTCACCTTTTTCCTTCTAAAATACATTCATTTATCTGTATGAATATGTAAATAAATACATACATTTTTATAAAACTCATCACATGAACCAGTTCTCCAGAAGTCAATGCAGATCTAAAACTGTGATACTGAGCAAGTGGAAAACAAATACTGATACGTCGTCAAATTTATTTTATGTTTTGTTTTGGCAGATAATCTGGTAAATATCCCTACCATTTTTCCATCAGACATCATGTAAGGTTTGAATTACTCATGTTTTCAAAGGAAATTATAAATTCACCATAAATTCATCATTCTGCAGTTGTCTGGATCTGGAGTACACTTTGGAGATGTCTTTTAAAGCAAACAAAGTTGTATAAATACAAACAGTAAAAGTAAGACAAACAGGTTGGGGAGAGTGGGAGGGATACGAGGAGGCAGTGCAGTGGGGCAGAAGTGATTAATTCCATAGAGTTCTTGCTTATCTCTAGAGCTGCTGTTGACCTTTTATAGTACAGAGGTCTCTCTCAATTAAAGTGCTTAAGGCTCCACTTTCATCTACTAGCTATAAAAATCAAGCACAGATTCATTATCGTAATTACTACATGCTCCCCAAAACAGTAGCCCATGTATAGCACATGCAACACAAGCCAACCATTCTCTCACCATTGTCCACTCCACATACTGTCAGTATCAACAAAACATGAAAAGGCATGACAAATACTTAAATTCAGTTAAAATTAATCATGAGCTCAATTAGGCAGAAAGTAATTACTCAACCTGTAATTTGAGTAGGACA
This sequence comes from Alectoris magna, assembly GCA_030625065.1. Lineage (NCBI taxonomy): Eukaryota > Metazoa > Chordata > Aves > Galliformes > Phasianidae > Alectoris > Alectoris magna. The sequence goes on along the minus strand of CM060564.1, from coordinate 61,408,627 downwards.
CAGTAGCAGATGTTCCTACTTTTGCATATAGTAGCGGGGACCTTTAATTAGCTTAAAATAGCCTCATCTTTGGAATTCACTTCCCATCCACTTGGTCAATAATGGTCTCAGTTTATTGACCTGCAAGGTTCATGTGTTTTCCCCAGCTGCAAGATATTGGGGAAACTCTATTACACGATGTTAAAAATATTTTAGCTTTAGATACAACCCTTTACTGAATAAGACTTACAGGAAGGATTTACCCTGGAAAGGGTTCAAAACCCTGTTATGTTCAAAACCCTGGTTCATTTTAATGTGCATGAATCTGTATATTTATAAAATCATAGGTTTAAATGCCATACAAGTTAGCATACCTTCTACCATATCCTTTTGTAGGAACACGGGTCCAGTTGTTTCACCAGAGACAAAAACACTGGGTGCTAAAACACTGATCTTCCTTTAGTAGGCATATTTGTCTCTCCAAGAAGAATTTCTATTTGGGTACCAAACAATCTGCTTGTTTCTTTGCTTTGTCCAACAAGATCTCATACCATCATATCATAATCTAAAGCTTCATATTGTACTTCATACCTTGAAACAAAGTGAAATAATATTTCAGTAAGGAAGTTTTTTTTTCTCTCATTTACCTAATCTTCCCTAGAAAATAAAATGCTGTATTCACTAAATCATGCCTCTGTTGCCATGGAAATTGTAGAGATTTTACACCTTGGCATTTTGACTTCATTTCTGGATCACACTGGAGAAGGAGATGGAATAAGACAAGTTGGGCTAAGAGGGTAACACAATGATTTAAACAAAAGCATCTCTCATAATTAAACCAGAATGTCAAGGATATGCATGGAAGACACAGAAAAGATAAGTGGTTTTATATGTAAACATTTTCATTAAACACATTTCCCCTTATCTATTCTTCTCCTTAGAATGATTATAAATTACACTCCCCAAAAATTCTTCTTCTTTTTTTTTTTTTTTCCTTGGATAATATTACCTAATAATATTTTATCATACTGACATACAGGCCATGAAACAATTGCCAAAGCAGGTTAAATCAAACTTTATACCCAGGCTTTATACTCAGGCTGATTTTAGCTCAACAAACTATTAACAATTAAAAGTTGGATTGTTTTGCAGACTGCAAGTTTCCTCATAAAATGACTATTGTAAAAACTGAACAAATGGAAAATTTAAAATTTGAAGTTGTAGTGAAAGAAAAGGACCTTGATTGTTCCAGTAGCCTGCTGTTCTACCTAATACTAACAGAGCATAAAAGAGAATTACATTTCTCTTCTCTCAAAGATAACAAGATTTTTTTAAAAAAGCAAAATGCATGTATGTCCCTGGTATGGTTCAAAAGAAACCATGCTTACACGCAGGCTGCTAAAATTCCAGTGGGCAGGTAATTTCATCTGGTTTAGTCTCTAAAGCTATGCAAGGTCTTCTATGCTATAGGTGGTTAAGTGAAACATACATTGAACAAATCTCATGGAGTTAATCCACTGAAGTTTGCTCCCCTCCTTGACTACTTTGCATAGGGCTAAAATGTAATCTCTTTATTAGCTGTGTTTTCAGTAGTGCTATCCTATTTTCCTTGACAATTGTCTCAATTTAAAATGTACTGAAAATAGGAAATTTGCTTTAGGCTTTTCACCCAAGCCAGTTACAAGAGGCAGAAGGAGGAAAGCTGGGCATCCCTGGCCAAAATGCTTTGCATAATAAATACGAGAAGGATTACAGATGGCACATGATTCTTGAGTTCTACTGTGACAAATTACTTCATTTCAGGGGCCACAGTAGGTAAGGTAATAGGCCTGTGTTACTTCATAATCATCAGCATCATACTGCCACTTCTGTTTGGCCACATATGTGCTGGAGCAGAATATCATGAGGTCTCTGTATTGGACTTGCATATTTTGAGCATAGTCAACGTCAAGCTGAGATCCATGGCACCGTTCACTATATTGAAAGAGAATATCCTGCAGTACCCTCTGTAGGAGTTAATTTGTTCACATAAAGAGGAAAAATGGAAGAGGTAAGTACGATCCTACCCACACTGAGATGAGCTTTCAGTTGTCTTCTGCATGGGGAGCTGGATACAACTGGTTATTTCATTTGGTGGTTGCCTACACAAATTCATGTGTATAAGGAAGCACAGACCCACTCCCCTTCAGCAATTCAAGTAGCAAATGATAATGTGATGTAACATACACAGATTCAGTACAAGTTTCCTGAATGAAATTGCATGGCATCACTGGTGGATGGCTTTTCTGGCTCTACTAGCTAGTGTTCATTCACACTTATAGGAAAACAGCAATGTATTTTGGAAGGGACCAGTGAGGGACATCTAGTTGAAATCCCTGCTCAAATCAAGGAGGATTTCAAACAAGATCATTAATATTTATTCAGCTGAGTTGTTAGTATCTCCGAGAATGATCATTCCAGGGCTTATCTGAGCAGCCTCCAAATATTAAAAACACACAGAAAACCTATTTCCTGAATTTTAAACAGAAATTGTATTACCAAAACATGATTATTTTCTTGTGATTATTCTTGTATTTCTCACTGTGCATCTTAGAGTCTGACTCCATCTCCCCTGTAAAGGATCATCAAATTATTAAAAAGGCAAGATTCTTAACCTAGCTGTCCTTTGACAAATTCAGATACCCCATATATCACTCCAACTACGTAACTACCTTCACAGCCTTTCACTAGATTCACTTTAGTATGTCAGTGACCTTACTGTACTGGAAATGTGAAAACTGAACAGAATACAACAGATGTGATCTCACAAGTACAGAAGAGAGGTGAATAATTAGTTCTCCCAACTCTCTTGTCCTGTTCTTGCCAATAAACCCAAATTATACTTGCCATTCTTTTCTGCAAAGATGTTTACATGATGCACATTCAGTTCACCCACTGGGATTCCAAGAGCTGGTTCTGCAAAGCTGCTGTCTGGCCTGCCATTGCCCAGCCTGCTCTGCTTCATGGGCAGCAAAGGTACAGACCTGGTACAGAATTTTACTTTTGTCTTTGCTTGACATCAGGAGGCTTCTGTGCTCCAGGACATCAGCCCCTATGCTATATGGCACACTGGCTGCACACACTCTAACACTGGATCTCTATTTTGTACACTTGATCTCTACTTTGGAAATGATGCGTTTACCATATGAGAATCTCAGGGCAAAAGAAGGAAACTCTCACCTTAAGGTGCAGTTTGGATATATCAACAACATAGATCATCTTGTGGTTTAGCTGCTCTGCATGATTTTCCTCGGGAATCAGATTGCTTGCCCCTCTTTTCCAACTTACAGTGATAAATATAGCCAGAGAAATTGTATGAGTGTAGCACTACTGCATAATTAAATTTATCAGTTTGAACAAAACAGATGTCCTTCTCCTGATAAAATTTACTACTCCAGTAGAGAGTGTGTAGAAATATTACTATCACAGCATTCTCCTTTTCAGTCATAGAGCATCAGTGAGTACAGAAAATAAAGCAGAGTGTAGACTAAGCTGGTGCTAAATTGTTTCCTTAGCACTTATGAGGATTTTTTGTTTTATAAGGTGGTGGACCCCTTTCTCTCTCAATTCCATGTACAAGCAATGCTGCAGAATAAGACTGCATATAGCTGACTACTGTACCTCTGTTAAATGAGATATGTGAAATAATCCAACTTCAGAGAAAGGTGCGATTTAGCATGCATGTATTGGATGCATACACACTGTACCTAAAATCTCACAGTCAAACTTGCCTCTAGCAGTCGTAAATAAGCATTTGTGTATCAATTCATGTCTAACTGTTCTGGAGAATTTGTAGACACTTAGTGCTGACAGGCAGTGGATGTCATCCTTTAAATAGCATTCTTTTAGCAGCAGGGGTGCCTCTGTAAGATCTGAGATAACATCAGAGACCATTCAAGTTATTTTCTGTATGCTACTACAGCCTATTACCAGAAGTACTTTAAAACATTTGTAGAGCCAGGAAGTAGTATCAGTTTATCATATTATACTATATCATATTATACTTATATTCAGACTGAAGTAATTATATTGTCAAGTATTCATGCTCATCTAATATTATGATCCATTTATTGATTAGAAAGATACAATGATCCAAACCCCCCTTAAAGAGTGTATTCCTTATATTTGTGGATTATCATTACCACTTATGAGATGTGCATAGGTAATAAACAAGGATTTTGTTCATAGCCATTATCACTACATATATCACTTTATCATTTTTCCATGAAAATATTGTATTGCATGGGATCCTCAAGCATAGAAATTGTCAAGACTTGACACATAATTTCTTTATTCAGTAGTTTTTCACATAGACTGAGCCATATAGTTAGAGAAGGATTTACAAGATTTTGTCAGCTACCTTACAACATTAATCTTAAATCTCTTTGCACATATTGTAGCTTACGTAAAAAATGAAAAAGTAAAAGCCTACAGTTCTTCTTAACCCAGCCTTGATTCAGTGCTCAAAAAAATCTGTGAACACCATTCTGCGCTGCCAAATCAAGTTCTATTTCTCAAAGCTTTTGTATGAAAGCAGTTACATATATGTAAAAAATCAGAACAATCATGGCTAATTCAAGGACAGCACATATACTGACAAAAGCAGCAAATGTATTGTTCGTGTTGAACAATTCAACTGTCACTGCTTACTGAAGCTGAGAAATTTATTTATTTTGCAGATCCCTCATAGATGTGCCCTCATCTGATTCTTATAAAACTGCTTAAGTCTCTTGAGCTTGTGAAATATCATTTAGATCAATTAGATGAAGTGGAATCAAAAGAATTGTTCAGTGGCTGAGACAAGATACATGAAATAAATGTATCAGTAGATTGCACAACAATAAGATAACAAAATAAACTATATCATTCTAGACATTAAATCCTTGCAGCTCACCTGGATCCTCAATTTTAGTCCTTAACTCAGAAGCTGATTAGTAGAATATGATAATTCAGGAAATTAAGAAACACATGCAGACTAGATTCACAGCAGGCATTTTTTCCAATACAGCAACTGGCACAGCTGGTCTCCAAGTGCAAGTAGTGGCACAGCACCAGGTCCTCCACTTCAAAATCACTCCCCAGTACATCAGGCATTTCATACACTCCAGCCTTGAAATAAATAAATAAATAAAATTAAAAATTCTTACACATGATATATTTTTTTTTCAGTTGTCTATTCAAGTGTTTGGCAAATTGCTGAAAAAAGATGGCTGTTTACAATAATGTCTTTTTACAAGTTGTTCCCCTTATTACCAAAAAGATTTAGGTATAATTTATTCTGTTCAATCTGACCTCCAGTTTGGACCTGGAATACTTAAATGCTGTACAAGCATACAATTTATATATCTAGTGAGGATAAGTAAACAGGTTGATATAGAAGAATGGCTTTATGAGTGTTTAGACTAAACTTGAGTTCGTACCAAATGTGAAGTTGATGTCTGGCTCAAAAGGCTCTTCATGTAGCTAATAAAAGAGTGTGTCTTCTCCCAGAGAAACAGCCCTTTTCAAACAGTATTAAACATCCCTCAACTTGCACAGTGTCCTGGCCAGCCCCGGAGAATGGAGACTGCGATGAATAATTCTCTGTAGAAATGTTTATGTAATCTTTGCATTGGTGTACAGATGAAGGCTCTGACAAGGTTTATTACTGTAAAAGCAAAACTAACCTTTCTGAAACCTCTTCAGAAGTAAAGGCACCAATTAGTTGCATCATTTTCCTGATGGCATCAGCATGCCTGATAATGTTTTGGGATGGTGAGGTTAGATGGAAAGACTGATGTCTTCTGACAAAGAAGATTAAATTTGGCATGTTGAACTGATTTTCCCCAGGCTAATCTTGCTCCCTCAGAGTAGTACATGAGTTGTGCACAGGTTTCAGGTTGGAAACCTTACCATTATCACATATTTTCAATTCATATTACTTGAAGAATGTATGCCAAACATACAGTGCCTGGAATATTAGCATGACCTTATGAAAATTAAAAAAGGGTCAAAATATGCCTTTTCACCAGTAATGAACAAGAGTCTGGAAGCTGCACTCATGAAAAGCTGTACCAGCAAAGGTGCAGTGTTGCTGTCACAACTGCTGTACACTGACCACTGCTTCACCATGCTCATGTTCACTGTTTGGCCTGCATAAACATTTAGCAAGTGTTGATAAATGTCAGTGAGTGCCATATTTTTCTCATGGAGGAGTTCAATTCCATACTTTTGCTTCATATGCACTTCCATCTCAGATGCCCTTCTGTGAGACTTCCCCTCTGCTGCTATGTTATGCACAGCAACAAAATGGGATGTCAGTGAGAAAATTCAACCTCTGTTGCTATACCACCAACATCCACCTCTGACATCATGAACTAAAATAATGAAAGTAGTGTTTTATTTCTGAGAATTCGCTCTGTCAAATAGTGTTATGGAGTTCTTTCATGGATGTTATGGAGTATCTATTGTAGATTCCAAAGAAATCAATTGGAGGCATTACTTCCCAATCAATATAGGCAGAAACAATTGATAAACTGTTTATTGCTACAAATCAACACTTTTAATTATGATTTCAAATTAAAAATAAATAAATAAATACAGGCAATTTTACAAATTATCAGTTAAAAACAAACAAACAAATAATAAAAAAAAAAAACACACCAAAATTGAAAGTGAATTCTTCTAGATCCATAAAAAGGGGAAAATTTAAACTGATTTTTTTTTGAAAAATTAATAACAGATCACTGGGTTTGTTTGTGAGTTTGAGTTCAGAAAGGTATACAACAGCAGCATTAAGTTATGTGTAACCTTTACAACACGTAGAAGAACATAACCTCTCTCCCGAAGAACAGATTTACAGCCATAGAACAATAGGCCTCTTGGAATGGATCTTTAAAGGTAAACCAGTCCAACTCTTTTGCAATGAACAGTGACATCTACAGCTAGACCAGATTTCTTAGAGCCTGCTCCCACCTGACCTTTACTGTCTCCAGAGATGGGGATCTACCATCTCTCAAGGAAACCTGTTCCAATGCCTCATCCCCCTTACTGTAAAAATCTTCTTTACATCCAGTCTAAATCTCCCCTCCTTTAGCTTGAAAAAATTGCATATTGTCCCACCACAACAGACCCTGCTAAGGAGTCTGTTCCTTTTTTTTTCTTATGGTCCCTCACTAGATACTTAAAGGCCACACTCAGATCACCTTGGAGCCTTCTCTTCTCCAGGCTCAACAGCCCCAGCTCTCTCAGCCTCTCCCTTAGCAAAGGTAGCACACAGAATAGAAAAGTAGGTATTAAATATGCTGATAAAGGAAGAAAAGTTGTAATTCCTACAAATACCATATACATGACCTGACGGATAATATGGAGCAAAGTGGAAGATGAAAATGAAGATAAACATTGCTGTCAACAACAAAAATTTGGAGAAAATAAAAAGGAGAATTTGCCTACCTGTATTTCCTCAGACTGAAGGCTGATCCAGTGCTGTTGTGCTCTTCAATCAATAGACTGACCATAAATGGTTTATTTCAGTGTGCAACAAGCTGAATTAGCTTTTCAAGGCACCATCCTGACAGGCTTGCAGCCGAAATCCCTCTTAGCAGGCTGGTCCTTCTAGTGGTAACTCAATATCCACTCACTACTGAAGTCTTCTATAAGTATAGACTTTAATCCTACTAAACAGCATTACAAACTGAAGAACTGCAGCTCAAGAAAGACATTCTGTGCCACATTTTTGGAGGTGCAATGGAGAATCTGTCAGGGATGCTGGGAGGAGAGCACTGAAAACAATAGGAGCTATAAAAGGTAAAGATATCAGGAGAAGACTTTTTTAGCTGGGCTGAAAGGTGATTTTAGGAAGGAAAAGAACTTTTATTATATAGTGGATTATGCCTTTTTTATTTAATTAGAATTTCCAGTGAAGTCTTTCAAAGGCTTCTGCTTCAGGCCTTAAATCAAACTTAAATATATTGGTATATTTGCAAAGTCACAATGGTCTCTGCCCTGAAAGGTGCTCTGCCCCTCCAGTTAAACATGTAGTAGCATAGTAATTAGTATGATTTTCTTATGTATGTTATTGTTTAAGCAGCTTGCACTTTGAGGACTTTTGCACAGAAAGAAATGTTTTATCTGGCTCAGTTTTTATTACAATACACAAATTCAGCACAAAGTACAACTTTTTTCTTCTAAGTGGATGAGAAAAAAAATATCTATATATATATTTAATAAGTACAAGCAAAGTGCAGTTTTATTCCATCTCACTTGACAGCCTTTGAATTCAGAAGTTGCACATTTAAATAATGAGGCATATCACCAATTGTGACCAACCCTAGCTCACGGGAACTTCATACAGATATAACAGTTCCACAAAGGTATGCTCTAATTATGCAAATCACG